>JAVJAQ010000426.1:0-384706 GCA_032362365.1 Zygogramma bicolorata | reverse complement strand
TCATGTATGGCGAGAACCTCTGTAGCATCGTCGACATCGATAATACAAGTTTCAGTGGTCGATGGGCGTAAACTTATCACTACCAAAAATAGTGACACGGGCTCTTGGTCTATATGCATAATGAAGAAAATATTCACCTTCTTACTCTTTCTACGTCTTCGTGTGAACTTGCCTGGATGCCCAACCTTGTTGTATCTTCTGGATTTACAAATGCCTGGAAATAATAATTGTTTACGAGTTTTCCATTGCCTTTCATTCCAAACGAGACTTCAACAAAAAATGAAACGATGACATAACAAGCGTTTACATATGATTCTCATAATTATTACATAAAACTGATATGATGTGCTATTTCAATGTGCTGATTGAAAAGAATAAGAATGGATTTAAAATGAGGTTTTCATGAATATTCTGATATTCATTATTCGACGATTATTATATATAACTTTGCGACTGCACTGTATAACAGTAAGCCTTCCACAACAAGTTAAAAAGAGTTCAAAACAAAAAATCAATCAAGTAGTATTGACATATACAACTGATTGTTTCACCAGAGTATCAGATTGATGAAAGGAAACGGACATATATGAGCTACACCTAAGCTGCAGTGAAGCCAAAACCAGCATATGATGAACTTGTGGTAGAAGGATGTAATTTTCGATTGTTGTGACTTGACAAACGGATGAAGGGGTATTTTTTTGTGAAAACTTTTTCAAGGCGGCTGTGTCCGTCAAATACAAATCTAACGAACTTCGTCGTATCAGCTAGGGTAGTAGTTGTTTTTGTCTCTATACCCGCAGTCAGAGAAAAAATCGTGGTTCCAACTATTCGTTAAGTTTCAGACATTCTTACAGTGCATGATGTATTTGGTTTTGGGTCATGAGGTACATTAGGATGTCCCAGCGGCTAGGTTTCAGCATGTTGAGACTGTTAATCAGCGCCTTCGTTTCGGCTGAATGCGTATAGCTCACTAACAGTGGATTAAAAATAAAAACATTCGTAAATAAAACCTTAATGTTTTTGTGTTTGGTGTTTATACATATAAAACTTTGGTAAAATTCTATTTTTCGGGCGCCACCTGTTTTTTGAAAAATTTCTTTTTTAACTTACGTATTTCGGTCTCCTGAACAAAAAATTCTTATGAAAATTTTGGCGGTCTCAACTAGTTTCGGAGATACGGCCCCCCAAAGACAGGAAAGCGGGGTCGACGCTTATGTTTGTTTTTCAGCCAATTACGCTCGAAATTCCTCCTTCTTTATATCAGCACAATATACACATTCTGTTCCACCTTCTTCATCACTTTTCAACCGAATTAAAAGCATTTTTCGCTACAAGATTGAAAGATATATCCTGATAGGAATGTGAGGTTAACAAAACAGTCGAACGCGCAAGGCGTCGCCGTTAACCTCACATTCCTATCAGGATATATTTTTCAATCTTGTAGCGAAAAATGCTTTTAATTCGGTTGAAAAGTGATGAAGAAGGTGGAACAGAATGTGTATATTGTGCTGATATAAAGAAGGAGGAATTTCGAGCGTAATTGGCTGAAAAACAAACATAAGCTTCGACCCCGCTTTCCTGTCTTTGGGGGGCCGTATCTCCGAAACTAGTTGAGACCGCCAAAATTTTCATAAGAATTTTTTGTTCAGGAGACCGAAATACGTAAGTTAAAAAAGAAATTTTTCAAAAAACAGGTGGCGCCCGATAAATAGAATTTTACCAAAACTTTAATGAAAGATAATATAAAAATGTGGTAATACTTCGGTCGCTATGAGAACCTTTTTTTTGAATTTTTTTTGTGGAACTTACGTAAATCGGTCTCCTCTACAGAAAATCTAAATGAAATTATCGGCGGTCTCTTATATTTTCGGAGATACATGTCCTTTTTGGTGTAAAACTTCACAATTTTCCACATCAAATTTCTGGTGTTTGAACACACAAAATTCATCCTTCTTCTGATCAAACATCACACACACTCTTATTTACTCGTTTTCAACATTTTCAAGCAGCAAAAACCATTAGGTTTCAAAAAAATGCATTTAATTTCAAACCATGACCAATTTTTTTTATGTCATAGTGCAATATTACAGTCGAAAGTGATGTAATTCTGTATCTCCGAAAATAAACGAGACCGCCGATAATTTCATTTAGATTTTCTGTAGAGGAGACCGAATTACGTAAGTTCCACAAAAGAAAATCAAAAAAAGGTGCTCATAGCGAGCGAAGTATTACCAAACATGCGTAATCCCCCATCCAACATTATTATCACTATAAGACTAGGAGTGTGCTTGTGAATCGAATTTATTCCCTGATAAGTGTTGAAAAAAATACATCGTGTCGTTAGTGTAACAGATAACAAAAGTAATAAAATTTCAAAAGTTTGTTTATCTTTCATCTCGTCTTTTCAGTTGAATAATATATAGGTATACGAATCCTAAAAATGGCCAATCCGCAGTTATTGCATCAAATTTTTCAGGAAGTCCTTAATTATTCAAGAGAATATATTTAATTTAATAGAGTATACGTGGCTGTAGAGCAACTTCATCTTATTTATTATTATCAGCTATTACATGGAGAAAACTATACTATCACATGTTAATAATAGCATCAATAACAACACAAACAACACATAAATACATAACCCAATTTCTAAATGTCATTAATGTCAAAATCGCGATCCGCTTTTTCAAACGCAACAAATTTCTCTGAGAAAAACATTCATCCACTGTCGAACAGCTTCTATGCAGCGTTACATTCAGAAAGAGTTCTTACTAAGCAGTCTCAGCCGCTGGGATCTCCTGAATGTACCTATTTTTACGATATGGTTCAATATCAGAGTCAACTAGAATAACCAATTAAAAAAAAATACAAACAAAATTATTTCAGTGAGTTTATATTATCATCATCTGACCTTGTGTTTAAATCGTTGGTATCCGGTATACAAAGACATTGCCATCATTTTTACGACTAGAACAGAACTACAGCACGCATACCATTGAAAAACTGAATTTTCAACAAAAAACACTCCCAGGTTGCTTATATTCGCCATTTTCTAAGTTCGTCTGTAAAACTTTGCTGCTCAGTTATCTGTTCGTCACTTATATTGATCGAAGACAAGATAGATGATGTTTTAATCTACTAATAATAGGTACAATAACCTGTAGAGATAATTATACTTTTAGATTCAGCATTGCCACAGTTCGAATAATTACCCAAACTCCGGATTTTTCGGATTTCACCGATTATTTCCCCTCAATGCAGATAACCGATGAAAAAGTTGAAAGTTGACTATGCTTTCACAGAGTTTAACAGCAATTAACTGCACACCTGTTTAACCGATTAAACTGATCAAATGAATGGACCTGGATTTTGGCTCACTTTTCAGGTACTTCATTGCTTCTGCGTTCGGAATATCCGGTCGGATATAATTCAACGCCCTTGGTGGTATAAGCCAGGGTAGTAGTTGTTTTCTGACAGATGCCAGCCAAAACCTACTGTCTAGGTAGATTTGAGATTGGCCTGAACGAATTGTTCGAAAGATGATTTGATTAACGCCAGTCTTCAAGTATGCCCATCGACTATTTCAAACGTTTTTACATTTTCCTCGCAGGAGGAATGGGAGAATTCGGTTTGTTTTCGTCCATGGGTAGATGGCGCCATGATTTCATATGTTGTTCGCATCAGCTTTGATCGGGGCTTGTTGGGGGCTTGATACTATGAAGGTTTCTTATTTTTAATTGTTAATTCAATTCCTTCAAACTAATGAAGTAATCGATATGTACCCTCAATAATAAAATTTCAATTTATAAGCACCTTTCCTCTTTACTACAATAAATCTATAAACATGATAATACGACGCAACCAAACAATTGATGAACATTGTTACGTAAATTGGGGTTCATGTTCTAAATATCTAAAAGGGAAATAAGGGAACATTCTCTCGTTACACATGCCGGTCCCATAAGCGGCGTTATTCTATCTACGAGTGCAACTCTGTGGCGGCGTTAGGGCCTTTCATAACAGATCTCGGAAGGATTTAACATTAATATTGAACCTCTAACCATATCAGGCTGAAATATTACATTTTTAATACGTTCCCGAGATGTACACATGCGAGAATATTTTTCTATAAATTGATGTCGATTTGTTATTCAAGGAGTGTTTCAGGCTCTGAGTTCCGTGTGCTATTACGTTACATCGAGATAATTTTATTTTTTTTACGACGTAAAAATACCGATGATTTGAGATAACATAAACGTGACAACACTAAGATCTTTCTAATAATAGCTATAACATCACTAAAATCAATCTACATCATCATATATTCTGATAAGATCGAGAATGAGATGAGTAGTTGATTTTTGTAATTTCATCTATCCAACAAAATACAGGGTGTAACTGAATAAGTGTAAAACATTTAAGGAGGCGATTCTTCATCGAAAAAAAGATAGGATCTTTCATATAAAGAAACTTCATTGGAGCATCCCTTGTTAAGATACAGCCCCTTAAAGGGGGTACATAAAATTCATATAACAATTTTTTTCACAAGCAAGTTACAATATTGAAATTAACCTGACATTTTGTATTACCAAAAAGACACTTAGCCAGTAATTTATTTGGTTTACCCCATGGTTGTAAGGGGTGGAAAACCCAACCCCTAAAATTTATTTCCAATGTAACTTTTTGTCTTTTGTTTTACCATTCAAAAATTTATTTCCGATAGCCTATTTCATTCTAAACAAAAAATGTCTCTTGGGTTTTTTGCCCAAAATAAACCAGTTCGCAGCAAAAAATTATTTTACGAACAACTACAGAGATACATCGTCATAAATGCGAACTGGATGTATTGTTATTTTGTGGTTAGTACCTTTTTCAGTGCTTGTGAATAAAATTTTTATACAAATTTTATGTACCCCCTTTCAGGGGCTGTATCTCAACAAGGGATGCTCCAATGAAGTTTCCTTATATGAAAGATCCTATCTTTTTTTCGATGAGGAATCACCTCCTTGAATGTTTTACACTTATTCAGTTGAACCCTATGTATATTGGAGGTGGAGATAATTTACATGCACAGCAGGAAAAAATTTGTCTTTGTACTAATGGCATTTTTATAGAGAAATAGGATAAAAAGGATATCCCATACAGCACACGATATCCTATGGACGTCCAAATCATGTCCAGTTCATGTCGGAATATCCTTGGCCCAATTTTGGATATCCATAGGATATCCAATTTTTGGATATCCAAAGTATTCCCAAAGAGAAATATCCACTGGATATACAAAAGGGATATTCTTTCGGATATCCATGAAGGATATCTTATGGACATCCATTTCGTACATTTTTTGTATAAATAATGCACCCTACCAACTGCCATTCACATGGACATTCCTGCTTGCAGCAACGCAAGAAAGTTGAAATATTTCAACCATATCCTTCCAAATAATATTTGAAACCAGCGTCAACAGAAGACGTGACACGAAAAGCAAAATCGCTGCATTGTGAATACACACCTCAACTCGGTTTTCTGTCGTGCAACCATCTATGGCGTCTGTCGAATGTCGTAATTTTGAGAGTCGTTTGGGTCTTGGCTTGGCGTCTCCTTACTCTTTGCGTCATGTCCAGTCTTGGAGTCTTGGGTCGCTTTGAAAGTTTAATATAATTATGTTATGGCTTGAAGCGTTGTGTGCATAGAGGAACGAAGAATAGTGCATATTTATGATGGATGCTCATGACAGATGTCTTATGGGTATCAATGAAGGATATCTTGTGAATGTCCATGAAAGATGTACTATGGATGTCCATGAAAGATATCTTATGGACGTACAGGTTGGTGGCCTAAGAATGTCCATTGGACGTCCATAAGATATTGTTTGGATAAAGACTGGATGTCCATTGGATGTACAAAATATCCTTAATGGATATCCACTGGATGTCCTTGTGTTGTGTGGGATGAAGCGAATTTGTTACACATCTACAATATAATCTAAATATTTCCATTTACAATGATTTGAAAGTTCAGTTTGATGTTGAAAGAATTCACGATAGAAAATAAGCGATACTCTAGTTTGGATGTTTATATGGGGCTGTTGTGTTGACTCTTCAGTCATTTTGGAGTTTTATGATTTTTGTGTTTTTGAGCTTTGATAGCCATTGTGGCAATCAATTCAGAAACACAAATGGAATATCGTAGATCATTCATGTTTTCATGAGTATTTTCTAGATTGTAATATAATTTTCCATATAAAATTCTATAATCAATAACACTGCTCAGAAGCTTCATCGGTATTCTGTCAACATTTCAGTCGAACCATTGCGTCAAACTGACAAAATGATATATGTACCTATTTTACCATTCAGAGAAGATAACGTTACGATATATCCCTGGGCTCGTCGATTAAAACACCAAACAACACTAAACTTCTTTTATTATAACTTTCTATCACAATACAATTCAACACAATCGCTTCGATAACTTTCCAATGCTCGGTACTTAAACTCTCTGTACTAAAAATTCTACTTCCGCACAAAGCTCTGCTCCACTTAGCTCTCAATAACTCACGTCACTTAGCTCTGAATAAAACTGCCGAATCACTAACTCTCTGTAATACAAATTCTGCCGTCGGCGTGAGCGGCTCCCGCTTATATAGGCGCTCATATAGTGGAGAATCATCCAGACAAATCTTGACGATCGAACATTCTAGGTGAGCCGTGATCACGCAGGTATAATCTTTCCTGGAACGGTCGCACCAATTCGCATCCATAGTCAGCAGGGCCGGCGCCAGCATATTTCGTTAGAATAACTTTGTCTTACATTCGGCCTTATTCAGGAGTACATTGGTTATTGAATAATATCCAATAAATATGGCGGTTTCTTTCTCAGGGGTATAGCTTGAAATTTTCCAATGTTAGTTATTTTTCAATATGTTTCCAACGTCAGGTAAACGAAAATATCGACATTATACGGTAGATGGCGTGACAAAAAACGCTTCGAATACCGTCAAACGTGAGTATAATTGAAATTTAATAAAATTTCGAGTGTCTGTCAGCTTGTTCAGATGTAATATCAACATTGCGATCATCTCTTATGATTTATTTTGTTTGCATATCTTTTTGCAGAGATCAATTACCCTAACATAAACTGATATTATTTGCACTCGACGCGTGTCTCTTTATACCCAATTTTCTTCTCCTGAAGATGTTTAACTTGTTGAAAACATTTTTATATTTTCAAATTTTAAACAAGACAGAGTAGCTTGTGAAACATCATAATGAAGTAAAGAAAAAACAGCTGAAATTTAATATGTCAGGTGAAAAATCTGAAACCACTTCCTGATCTATATAAAAATATTGATGAAACAAGTTACTGTATGACAAACTAAAAACTCAAACATGATACAATTAACGTTTATTAATACTTTTGTAGATAGATATAACGATTTTTAGGGAGATTCCTCTTCATCTTTCTAAAACTAAAACTGTTTGTAGAGATCAATTACCCTAAAATTAAATAATATCAGTGTGCTGTTAAGGTAATTGATCTCTACAAAAAAATTCAAGTTTTCACCAAAGGTTCCAACTTCATCGTTTTTTATCTTTCCCGTCGACAGAAAAAGGCATTCCTAGTACCCTTAGAATCACTTGTCAAATACTTGTCATAGAAACCTCGAACCATACTCTCGATTTTGAATCCAAATCCTTGGTACAGTATCATTGCTGGATTGTCCATGGCTACATGTAAAGTTATGTCTTTCCCTTCTGATACCTTAAAATAAAGTATTTCAATATTAGGAGAAAATGTGATGTTTTAAGTGGCGACCATGTGTTTGTTGTACCTGTATCAGATGGTCAAGCATAAACCTAGCAATTCCACAGTTCCTCCACTGGGGTCTCGTGAATATAAACGGTAGGTAATTCTCAGTATGTTTCTCTCCAGGCTGCAAGAAAGCAAATCCTACTATCAGTCTTTTGTACAAAGCTACACAGGAGAATTCTGGAGATTGCAACTTATCTGTCACTGAAAATGTAAAAATTTCATTCGCGATTAGTTTTGATTCAACTATGGATTACATTTTTATCTCTTGTAGAGCTTACTACTGAAAAGCAATGAGATAAAAACTTACGGTCGATTCCTGGCCAGAAAAACTGGTTACACAGACTATTAATTGCAGGCATATGTTCGGGTCTGACATAACTATAGTATATGCCATCGCGTGCGGGATGCTGGTAGCCTTTAACCTTTTCATTCGCTACAATCTGAATCTCTGTCATCAGCCGTATCCACGTGGGAAATATTTCCAAATCTCTCCAAATGTATGGTTTGAGGATAACGCCACTGTATGGTGAATATATAGGTTCTGGTTTCATACCTCCTTTCAGTTTAGTAAGTATAGTGACGCCTTTTCTGCTGGAAATATCTGTAATAACATAAAGAAAACGGGATGACAAAAAGTTGTGAAACAATGTTTTAATGATGCACGGGATAAGATTCAATCGCCAAACTGTATAGATAATCGCCATACTGACAGTTAACACAGGTAAGTTTCGTAGTGGGGTCAGGGGTGGAGTTGTTAGGGTGTTTTTTGGAATGTATAAATTAAAAACAGAAAAAGTAAATGTTTCTGAGCAACACAAGTGTCTGGGACATTTGGCACCGGGTTTGGTCACTTAAATGTCAGAGTTTAAACAAAATGAAAAACGGTCTTGTGAATGGTCTATCATTTATTGGAGAGGCTGATGTTAAAAAGGGAAACTGCATAGTATGCTGTGAAGGTAAGCAGACCAGGTTACCTTTTCCAAAGAATACTGGTGAAAGAGCAGCAAAATCAATCTTAGAAATAATTCATGCTGACCTCAATGGCCCAATGGAAGTGTGTTCAATCGGAGGCTCTAAATATTTTTTGATTTTGGAAGATGATTTTAGCCGGATGGGTTTTGTATATTTCCTTAAAACAAAAAATGAGGCTCTTGGCTGTTTTAAGAATTTTAAGAACCTAGCAGAAAATCAAACTGGAAAACAAATAAAAATAGTTAGATCAGACAACGGAGGAGAGTTTTGTAGTCATGAATTTGACAGATACCTTAAAAGTTTTGGTATAGTGCACCAGAAAACTACTCCTTTTACTCCTGAACAAAATGGCATGGCAGAAAGATTGAATAGGTCAGCAGTGGAAAAGGCAAGATGTTTGTTATTCGATTCCAAACTTGAAAAGAAGTTCTGGGCAGAAGCTGTGCATACCGCGGTATATTTAAAAAATAGATCTGTTGCTTCAGGCCTGAAATCAACTCCATATGAAATTTGGACAGGTCATAAACCAGATGTAAGCCACTTAAAGATATTTGGAAGTTTAGCTATGGTACACATTCCCAAAGAAAAAAGACTTAAATGGGACAAAAAGTCAGAAAAACACATTTTTGTGGGCTACGCTGAAAATATTAAGGGCTACAGAGTTTATAATCCAATAAAAAATACTGTCATTATTAGTAGAGACATTATATTCATGGAGGACACAATGAATACAGTTGATATTGTAGTAAATGAAGAAAAAGAGACTACTGATTTTAATTCTACCTCGGATTCCGATGGAACTTCCACAGAAGAGTACTTAGATCCAGTGGGGGAGACAAATGATGAGAACCTTGACACTGATAGCACAATTGAGGAAGTTGACAGTGATTATACTCCTGAAGAAGAAGTAGACATTCCCAACGAAACAGTTCGAAGGTCACAGAGATCAGCAAAACCAAAAATACTCAAAGATTTTGTGACATATTTGTGCACGGAAAATTCAAATTTAGATGATGACCCAGTAACCTGTGAAGAAGCTCTATCCAGATCAGATAAAGATAAATGGAAGCAAGCAATGCAGGAGGAGTTAAAATCTTTTGAGGAGAACGAGGCATGGGAGTTGGTCGACATTCCAGAAAAAGGTACAGTTGTGCAGTGTAAGTGGGTGTTTAAGCGCAAAATTGATAGTGAAGGTAAAGTGAGGTACAGGGCCAGATTGGTCGCAAAAGGGTTTAACCAAAAAGCAGGTATAGACTTTAACGAGACTTTTTCACCTGTTGTACGATTTTCAACCTTAAGATTATTAATTGCTTTGTCAGCTAAATTAGATTTAAATATTATGCATCTTGATGTAACCACAGCTTTCTTAAATGGTTCTCTGAAAGAAAAAGTATTTATGGCGCTGCCAGAAGGCTTGATAGCTCCTACTAATAAAGTTTTAAAGTTGAAACGGGCAATTTATGGCTTGAAACAATCGTCAAGGGCCTGGTATGAAAAAATTGATCATTTTTTTATAGAGCTAGGGTATAAAAGGTCAGAACTTGAACCATGTTTATATATGAAAAGTGATGGCTGTTTAAAGACATACATTGCTTTATACGTAGACGATTTTTTTGTTTTTTCAAACAATGAAGTGGAAACAAATCAATTGAAACTTGAGTTAAATTCTAAATTTAAAATTAAAGATTTAGGTCAAGCAAAGAATTGCTTAGGTATGAATATAACTGTTGATAAGGAAAAAGGAGTAATAAAACTTGATCAAGAACATTACATTAATATGTTGCTAAAGAAATTTGATATGCTGGAATGTAAAACTGTAAATACACCAATGGAGAAAAATTTAAACATTAGTAAAAGTGAAATATGTAAAAATGATTTGCCTTATCAACAGCTCATAGGAAGTTTAATGTATCTAGTAGTATTGACCAGACCTGACATTGCATTTTGTGTGAGTTTCCTGAGTCAATTTAATAATTCTTACAATGAAAATCATTGGAGTTATGCAAAAAGAATTTTAAAATACTTGAAAGCAACAAAAAAGTTTGGACTTATTTTTGAGAAACAAGATGCAAAGTTGGAAGGTTTTGTTGATGCTGATTGGGCAACCAACACTGTAGACAGAAGGTCTTATTCAGGATTTTGTTTCAAATTTTGTGGTTCTGTTATATCGTGGGAAAGTCAGAAACAGAAAACGGTTGCCTTATCGAGCACTGAGGCTGAGTACATGGCTCTCTCTGAGTGTGCAAAAGAGGCCATCTACTTAAGAAATTTGTTAAATGAATTGACAAATAGTTTAACTTGCATTGTGTTGTATAACGACAATCAAAGTGCACAGAAGTTGTCTATAAATAATACTTTTCATAAGAGGTCTAAACACATAGACATTAGACATCACTTTATTCGTGAAGCTATTGCAAATAACCTTGTTCAAGTTAAATATTTACAGACAGCTGATATGCCAGCAGATATACTCACTAAGAGTTTAGATACTGTAAAACATTACAAGTTTTTAAGTTGTTTGGGTATGAATAATATTTTGACCTAGTGGGGGTGTTAAAATAGTTCAAAATATTGTGTCTGACTTTGATACCTACAGCGCCATCTTGACGCACCATCATGTATCACTATGTTTGTCTTTGTTCTTTTATGTATTCTTTCTATAATGAATAAATGAGCAGTCTGTGCTGATAACTTGTTATGTGCGCATCGTTTCATTTTAGCAATAGGGTCAGCTGGTAAACACAAAAACCCAACCCATTTACATACACCATAATAAAGAACCCAAGAAATGAATTTAAAAATGTAACAGCCGCCTTTAAAAATTTGAAAGATTAGGGTCAACAACCACCGATGGCGCTGATTGCGGATATTTTGTTTGTCACAGAATAATTGAACTACTATACAGAAGCGAATCCAGTGACATATTCGGTAAAAGCCACGCCTTCCCAAAGTGTAGTGGTTTAATTATTCTGTGTTCCAGTTGAGAGTGAAGATACGTAATCGCGGACTTCTATGATGGTGTCAATGGAATTTGACGTCTATCTGACTGCAATAACTACGATTTTGAAAATTTGAATATTGTGGAGGATGAGTATTGAGGTTATTTCGACGAAACCGTTTACTGTGTGTTATAAACTGTATTTATCTACACCCGTACTCTAATAATACACTTATATGCCCACAACCCGTTTTATAATGAAATCCATTACGATACATATTTTCAACCAATAGAAATCCATTATTTTTCAATCGAGCATGATGTGCGTGCTTTGCATTTGACGTTTGTCAAGTCAAAATCGGTATAGGTATTGAATTTTTGAAGAATATAGCCAAACTTCGATAATCATAACAAAATGTCTGATACCAGCGATATGGGAGAATCACCTTCGACACCTTCACCGGCAGAAATACAGTTAGAATGATTATATTTTTCATTTGACAAATGCATGATTTATCTCTTTATTTTTTCAATCAAATTTTCTGAGCTCTCCGTAGGCGAGCGGTCTAAGGCGCTGAGATTATTAGATTATATCGGCTAGTTGGACTAGTTGAATGAGACATGGGTTCGATTCCGGCCTCGAGTAATCTTTTTTTTTTCAATTTTTGATCTTCTTTTCATTTCTCATCGTTTTATTTCTCGAAGTAATACCACTGATTACGATTTTTGTAGAATTTTTCAAAGAAATGCGTTTAATTAGTATTATTGTGTGCAATACAAATATAAATATAATATTTGAAGTTCTTCACTATTTATCGGGTGTAGATAAAATAGCGTATGCAAATCTTATGTAATGGGTATTAATACACTCGCATCAACCATACTAAACTCACCTTCGGTTCGTTTCGTATCCCGGTTGATGCTCGTGAAGAACACCGCGTGAAACGATGGAGAGGAGATACGAATTAACATTAAATTTTTGAAGTTTGTAAGCCTCAGAAAAAGTCTCCCTCGGCAAAGAGTTCCAAAAATTAGCTGTTCTATTGAAAAATCCCTGAGAGAATATCATTAACAACCATATTTAGAGACCTATCAGACGCTTTTTAAACGTCGAGAGCAACAGCTAACATTTCTCCGAATTTTTCGATGGAATGCTGCCAAATTCACGAAAAATTCGTATTGTCGATCATTAATTATTCCTGATTTCTCCAGATATTTCATAAGCTTCATATTGATTGCTTTTTCCATAACTTTGGAAATGATGCAAAGCAATGCAATTGGTCTATAATTACAAGGTAACGTTTTCTTTCCCTTTTAGGAACTGGTTGAACTCTGGCTGTTTTCCAGGACTTTTGAAAAATCCCCAAGTTATATGAAAGGTTGAACAATTTGCAAAGTACCAGTGTCAATTCAGGGGCACAAATCCATTTTGTTAATATCCAAATAGGCCAATGAAGGCTTTACAGGACTGTTTGTAGAACTGAGATGGATACATTTTGTTTAGATTAACAATCAGATTGTTAAGCTCACACCAATTTGAAAAAATAACATGTGTTATTAGCCTCCCCGTTATTAATTGTTCTTGCAAAGGATAGAAGTTCTATTAACATCCAATTGGTGTATTTGAATAAAATGTTCACCATGTAAAATTTCAACATTAAAACGAAACTTACTCTCCAGCCTCATGCATGTATTAAAATGAGCGTATGGTTCGATTTCAAGTGTTCCAACTCTAGTATCATTATTTATTGGACTGGGAGGGATGAAATGTTGTAGTTCGGCCAAGAACTCTGGAGGAGCAGAAGTTGAAAGAAGTTCATCTGGCATCACCGATTCACAGTGAAATGATTTCTTGAACCTGAAAAACATCGTATTTGCGCTCACCTTTCTATTGAAAATTATCCCAATGAATCAATCTCCAGGCGACCCATTGGGTGAGCATGTTAAGTATCACATAAAGTTAGACTATGTAAGAAAAAAGATACAAAAATAAATAGTGACATTGTATTATTTCACTTACCTTTTGGGAAATGGTACTATTCTACTTGTTTTTTTCATCTTTCTCTTGATAAGCTAAAATGAATAAAGAATATACTTTCCAAGCAACAATATTTTGCAGTAGAAAATCTCCTACCTTTGGAATATTTTCTAATACAGGAACATTACTATCATCACAGTCTTCTTTGGATATTGTATTAATATGTGTATCTGTAAAAACCTTTAAAAACTCATCACGATTGATACACTTACAAAGGAATGAATGAAAAACGTCACCGTCTGTGGTGAGGATTTGCTTTTGGTTTTTTAAGTTCTGTTTCTCGGTCATCATTATTGAATCTGCAATTGAAAAACCATCAGAATGAAGTGTGCAATAATTAACAAAACTTACAAACAGAGGAAAGGGCATATGGTGTGAGATTTGGGTATTTCAGTGCCCAAACAGCAGGCATCTGTAAAACATCCTTTCCTGATAGAAAAATAAAGTTTCTGAAGGAGGACAGTGTTCCTGCTATGGTACCAGTCCACTTTTTTTTCTTTTTAGTATCACACGGAAACAATATTTTCCAGTTTTTATCTATAAATTGACTAATGTGGTGTCGCCAATGGAAGAATCCTTTTCTAGCTAGACCAGGACTTTTATTTTGGAGGTGATACAAAACTAAAACAATCACTTGTAACCTGAAACCATTCAATATTTCAACAAATATGATACTATCAGAAATAAGATACAACAATAATAATAGAATGTTTCAAACCTGGTTCATAGACCAAACTCTTACTGAGACAACTTTCTTTGCACCAAGCTTCAGGTTTGCTAAAGTGCTTCCTCAGTAGGAGTGGAATTGGTTTGAAGAAATTGACTAATAATGTACTTAACTTACCAAGTTAACTCTATCCTCGAAAATATTTCTGTTACTTCTGAGGAACATTCTTGGCAGGTGAACGTGAAAAAAACATCCCCATAGAGGCCTCCAGGTACCGAACCCCTCTTCAAGCATTTCAAGTGAACATGACTCCTACATTCAGAGCATTCAAGACCTTCATTTGAACATATTTCCAACTTCTCTGTGCAGTATTTACATAACTTGACATCAGTGAACGCCTCCATTGTATTCACGTTCACTTTGTTGGAGAAACTTTTGAAATTAGAGCCCCTTCACAAATAAGTGTACCATTTGCAAGAACCAGACTTTTGTTATTTGTTTACAATCTTTGATTTTCACTCTTCCACATAACCTCAAAAACAAGCCCTTCTTTCCCGGTGCAACTTGCCAAGTTACAAATTAGTCGCCCAGAATACGATTGAAAGATTTTACTTGTGAAGTTCAATCGTAACTATATGATGCAGCTCGTCCGAATATATTATTAGAAGTACAGCCGTTCTGTAGTAGATGAACAGTTTAATACATTTCCTCCTGAATTTTTGATTATTCATTCATCCACCGATATTTTAGACCCCCTTATATAGTACCAATAATATAAATATTGTGAATATACTGCGAATTCCATGAAAATATCACGTCTTCAGTGACTGAAGATCATAAATTGTATGCGATAATATTTTTCTTTAATTTACAACCATCCTATATAAAAAATGGGATTAAATATGTATGTCTCACTCAAACATGACCCCGCAAACGAAATATCTGAACTCGCAACCAAATATCAACTGAAAAAATAAGACTGAATGTATGACATTCAAATATACCTGATTCAATTTTGAAGTTATCTTGACGCTAGACGGAAGAAAAGGATAAAATAACACGACAAAATCATAAATTGTTATGTGTTTATTCATTCAAAATATTCATTCTCTGGATGTATCAATGAAATCGATTCAGACTTCGTGAATCTACAGAAAAACGCATCTTTGGATTCTTTTGTCTCTCGTCTGATATACTTTTCGTAGAAACCTGGGACAACGCTTTCTATTTTGAAACCAAACTTTTGAAAGAGCAGCATGGCTGGGCTGCTCTTCGACACATGCAAAGTGATGTCTTTGGCAGGAGAAACCTGAAAAATATCAATCATACATTCGAAATCATGATTTTCATCATGTTTGTTTCATACTTGGATCAGATGGTATAACATGAATGTCGCCAGTCCAGAGTTCCTCCAATGGGGTCTTGTGTATATAAACGACACATAATTTTCTGCATATTGCACGTTGGGTACCATGAATGCAAATGCTACTACAAGTCTTTTGTACATAACTACACAGCTATACTCTGGATATTCCAAGGCTTCTGTCACTGAAATGTAATGACCCATTATCATCCACAAAAACCCATCACTTCTAGTGATTTTTCGTAAGCTACTTTATAAATAGTCAAGCATGAAACGTAATATTCAACATCCCCTTATCTGAAAAATCGATCTAAATTCGAATGGATGCTGTATAAAAATATAATCGAGCTGACAAAGCAAAATGCTAATGATCAGATTTCTAATCTATCCAGAAAAGATGCTGCGTTAATTGGAAACATCTCATTATCAACGCAGGATGCCATACTTTCTCTCTATAATCATATTTTATGCAACTTTGACAATAAAAGGCTAAGAATTTTCTTTGATTTGACCCGAGCCTTTGACACTATAAATCATCATCTCCTTTTTGATAAACTCAATGATTTAGGTTTTCGAGGTCCTTGTTTGAACTGGTTGAAGACTTACTTGACTGGCAGAACCCAATCTGTTAAAGTAAAACTCAAAACTGGAACTTATTTTTCTGAAAATCGCCACATTACCACTGGCGTGCCACAAGGTAGCGTTCTGGGCCCAACACTCTTTGTTTTATTCGTTAATGATATTTCTGCATTCAATAACTGTGAGTCTACCGTTCAGTTTGCGGATGACACAACGTTTACAGTCGTAGAAAAATGTTCAATGGGGCTGTCTAACAAAGCAAGTGCTGCTGTGTCGAGCATGGAAAATTATTGTATCAAGAATGGGTTGGTTTTGAATAATTCCAAAACAAATTCGGTTCTATTCTCGATAAAAGCAATCGACTACAGCTTACTAGTGAAGTCTTGTGATAGTTCAATAGTACACAGGTCGACGTTGCAAAATTTTTGGGCGTTCTGATTGACTCTCAACTGTCTTGGAATCCTCAGATCGACCTTATTTTGAAAAAGTTGTCGAGGCACTGCCTCGTTATATGGAAACTTCGATACTTTGTTCCAACTAGCATACTATTGAGCCATTACTACGCCTATGTCCACTCCACACTGAACTATGGTCTTTTGTGTTTCGGAAACTGCAATAGGATTCAGGAGGTCCTTTTGATGCAAAAAAAATTATCCGTACCATGTGTTTTAAAAAATGTCTTGACTCCTGTAAGCCACTGTTTGCAGATTTGAAAATTGTAACTGTTGTGTCGATGTATATCTTCAATTGCCTTATTTACGTCAAGACTCATTGTAAAATGTCCAGAAACAGAGACGATACATGTTTTCTCTCAGGTCATAACCTAAGACAAAATCACAATGTTCTTGTTCCCAATCATCGATTGACTAAAGTAACAAATGGACCTCATATCTCATCAATAAAATTATATAATAAGCTCCCAATGTCGCTAAAGCAAATTGATAACATTAAGACTTTTGAAGGTGAAGTTAAAAATCTTCTCTATGAAAATGTTTTTTATTCAATCAGTGATTATTTTCGGGCGGATCTTGAATCATAGTTAATGTAAATTGCTCGTTCTGTGAATACTGTATTGCAATTTTGTTATTTCATATTCTATAAATTTGTGTATGTGTTTTTTTTAACGATATGTCGTCCCATGTGTTCAATTTTTTTAGTATTTAGTTTCATATTATAAACTTGACTGTTTCCATGCTTTTTAAAAAAGTCTAGGGAAATAAAGAATTTGAATCTCATTCTGAATGAAACACCTCCTGTTAAGCAGTGGCTACACTAGAAGCATTGGCACAATTATTATGTTACTTCTTTGGTGTGAGAATATTATATTTAAATATATTATTATGAAAAGCAAATTGGGAGAGTAACTTATACGTAAGAAGAGAAAAAGGAAGTGAATATGTGAAACATTTTGATAATATTTCAGATGTAGTACATTATTTTGATCTATCTCGTAGTGTCCAGCCAGCGTTTGCAATGTGAGCGCAAAAAAATGTGTTCATTCACGACATTACACTAGAAACCCCCGAAACTATCAGTGTTTCTCTACTATATTAAGGCGGGTTCATAAAAAAAGTGAGATAAAATTAGAAACAAAATTGAATGAAGCAAAAAGTAAAATAACAATGCACCCGTTGATGAAAAAAGTAAAATGAAAACTAACAAAATAGTATCCGACCAATCAGATCCAAGTATTTTTAAGCGTCTTAAAGCGTGACGTCATTAATTGCAAAAATAGAAAAGCTTAAGCAGATGGTCAAGTCAATCAAAATAAACAATATTATGATGGGCGCTCTCCAGAGACCGCCAGGTTTCGCTAACAGCTTCTTAAAGAATGACGTCATGCCTTATTCGCTCGAATCACAGCTTAAAGACGCTTCACGCGTCTTAATCGCGAAAATCTAGCTTTCATTTGATGATTCAAATTTGTGTGTCCACGAGCAAAATGTTGGCTAATGCCTTGCTTAGCAAACAAGTATCAGGGTTTCCACAGCTATATGATAAGAGAGACCAACGGTTCAAATAAAAAGCACATGAGAGAAAATGCTTAGAGGTCTATAGTTCTGACAAACATGACCAATTTTCGGTAGCAATACGCACTTCTTTGCCTGTTTATAGGGCGAACTTTGTACCATCAAGCCTTCCTTTTTTTCTTAAAGACACTAATGTCGCTGTGAATGTTTACATGAGCATCAACCTGATACAATCTTTGCAGGTGAACATTTTTTTCTCAATAATAAAAGTATTCAGAAATATAATTCATAAGACAAGGTGACGTTTCGAAATATTCACGAAATAAGATGAAACAAATAGTTGACAGTTTTAGCTTACTGCTTATTCCTTAGCTCATTCATTTTATAAACGCTCTGCCTTTAATAGGTATATCACCAGAAGCGTGTTTCAGTAATCAAGTTGACACCTTCAGAAGATTTTTGACAGATTTCAATAGACAACTCAAAAGATTGAATATTGTTTCAATACTATCAGGCAGAACATGAGATTTCTTGAGACCACTGATATATCGTGAATATTAACCTGCGATCACGACTTTCAAATTCATCAAAATTATTACCAGATCCAACTAAATCATGAATGCTTACTATCGATTCCTGGCCAGAACGCATGGTTGCAGATACCGTTAATAGCCGGGATGAGTCCAGGCTGAACCCAGCAGTAGTACAAGACGTCTCGTGGTGGTAGAACATAGTCTGGAACTTTTTCATTCGCTACGATCTGAATCTGGGCCATCAGTCGCAACCAAGGCGGGAAAGTTTCTTCGTCTTTCATTATGAGAGGCTCGAGGTCCCTGCCACTGTATGGTGAAGATATAAATTCTAAACTCACGTCTCCCGTCAGCCGGGGTTGCATAGTACGAGCTGTCATGCTAGAAATACCTAGAAAGCGAATGCTCAGTTTGTTGGTCACCTTCAAATCGATGACGTCATGACGAAAGAGCGTAAGCGCCAAAATTCTAAAAACTGTTTTTTATTGCGGATGATTGCTCAAAATCGTGTCTATCTATGGTGCGAAGCGTTCAAGCGACAAACATTCGTATCGCGAATAAATTTGCTTTTACTTTCCTAAGCGACAGGAATGTTCCAGTAAAGCATCGACTAGGGCAGTAGTAACCGACTAGTTCCCATAGCGTGAGGTTGTGCTTACGCCCAAACCTTATTTCCACCTGAATCCTCAACAAGGTAAGAATTAATCACTTGAATGTTGTTTCATTTTATCCTAGGATGCCTTTAAAGGATATTCAGGTATCGAAATTATGATCTAGCCCAGTGAAATATCGATTTATATGGTTTTGTCGCTTACGCCCTTTTATATTTTTGATTTCTAGGTAGGCGTAAACGCCATCTTCCTATTACGAAAGCATTGGGAATTGAAAACACTTTTTCAATCGGAAAACAATCAGTTATTCGAATGAATATAGTACCAACCTGTAAAACTGAGCAATATGTATCAAAAATGTTTCAATATTCTCTCAAAAATATCTCAATCTTTTCTGAATTTCTCTGTAAGTTTTGGTTTCTGCTTAGTCGCTTACGCCTGTGATTTCATTTTCCATTTTCAATTTCACTTTCGGAATAATCATTTATATTATTATTATTTGAAGAGTGATACATTTCCGAGCCGGAATAAAGAAGACAGTCATTTTTTGTTCTAACGAATATTTTTGTATAATATTGTATTCCGTAATTGGTGACAGCTTTCATCAAGAGTTTAACGACGATGGGTTCGATTATTCATTAATTTCATAAGTTACCTACTTATTCGGAAAGAATACAAAGATTATTTTTGTATGCGAAGTTTTCCATACCCAATTCACATGATGGTGTAGTATCTTCTTCAGGTAACATCACTCATACTGATTGTAGATATTTGAAACTTTGAATATACTTCCTTCATACTCACTGTTTTGAACCCAGTATCGTTGAATTTTCTGATGGTGAGCTCTAGACTCATGGAATAATAATAATGATCATAATTATACTTGATTTGTTGAAAGCAGTGCGTTGTCAAAGTTCACTGTTTTTACAGAATATGATTTGAAGCAACGTCATGAAATTGAATGGAATGACAATAAAAATTGTTATATTCTAAAGCGTATAGCTCAGAACTGCCAATCAACAAATAGAAATTGAATGATTCAGAACTCTGCAAGACTTTGAAAATCAAGAAGCAATAGCACACGAAGTATTTTTCTCCCAAAAAAAGTAAAAATGTGCCTGATATTTTACCCGAGAGTGATATTGTAGACATTCACAACATCGCCTCATTAATTCATGATTTAATTTTTTGAGCATTGTTTACCACTCATGCTCATCTGTGAGAATGTGTTTTTATTTTTTTAGATTTGATGTTTTTGTGATATCTTGAACTGTATGGGAGACGAAAAAAGTGATAGTTTTTGTTGTGTTTTTTCTGTTCTGTATAGTATATATTTGTTTTTTTTGAGTTTCAATAAAATAATATTATCATTCATTTTGATTTTTTAAAGTCCTAACCACCATGTTTCATTTCATTGCAGAATGATGAAAAGTCGTAGGCGACTAAAATTCACCAAATGTCGCTTATGCCCTTTCGTCGTGACGACGTCGAAATGGAAGATGGTTTAAGTTAAATTCTAGTTCAAGACCCCAGTATTTTCCGCTACCTTTCTCACTTGTGTATCGGCCAACTACAGATTTCAGAACGTACGCAACTGTTCAAAGTACATATGAATGCTCTCAATGCCCAACTTTTTGCCCTGGAATCTGGATCCTTTTAATCATTTGTAACTATAAGAGTCTGTACCATACGAGATTTTTCTCAATTAGTAAACGTGATAATTGAAATTTGATCGTCGATTAACATGTCAAAATATTTATACAAATGAAAGAATTATGGAGCTTTCAAGTAGTTTTTGCAGTGATTTTAAGATCCTATCAGATTCCATAATGAAAATATTATGTATTCTCCTGTTGTGAAATTTTTAGAAATTTTAATTGATGAACATTTAGTTTGAAACGAACATATTGAGATATTAAGAAAACAAATTTCTCCAATTATTGGTAAAAATATATTACAGTTTCCTGTATGATTTTCACTCACAATGGGTTTACAAAACCGCGACACGTGTTTCGCTATTACAATAGCTTCTTCAAGCAAGATAAATAAATCACTATTCTATAATACGCTATTTATATACAGTAAGTCGAACGTCTCTTACAATGAAGGTCCGACTTAGGTCCGATATTCGACCCATAATTTGTCCAAATACTAATTAGTTACATACGAAGATTATTCCTAGAAATAGAGTTATTGGCCGGGAACATATTCAACAATGGGGAGTTATTTAATTCAACCTGATCATTCAATAAATATTCTGAATTTTTCCCTCTATTGATTTCCAAGCTTTCTAGAAGGTTAAGTTTCCAACCTTTCTGCTCAAAATGCCTTATTTTGAACTCGTGGTTGAACTCATGACCTTCCAGAATGAGGTGACTTGCATTATCAATTATTGGTATAATTTTTAAAATTCGAAATATGTTAAGTACCTTTGTTATGTCTGAAATCAATTTATTATTCTTTAGTATATTCCAAAATTCAATTCTTGATTTCGATTTGGGGGGCAGCTCCAAAAACCGTAATGAAACCATTGAAAACATTACAGAATAAAATTATAAAGTGTATTTACAAACTTGATCGTAAAGAACCTACAGCTAATTTATACAAACAAAGAAAACTTTTAGACATTCCTTCATTATACACGTTTAAAATTTGCACATTTAATCACCTGGTCAAAAATAAATTCAAGCATTAAAATTTGATGTTCAAAATGAATAGTGATCAACACAATCACTCAGCAAGGTTTTCAGAAAATTTGGCATTGATGAAATTTGAAACAAATATAGGACAGCAATCTGTTTACCACAACGGCATAAAACTATACAATGGTCTACCGAATTCATTGAAGAAATATGGAAAATTTCGTTTCAAAAATAATTTAAAAAAACATTTGATAACATAATTTTTTTTCTTTTTATTGCCATATAAAGATCTGATTCAATTACTCATTTTTTGTATTCTATTCTACTTTTATTGTATGGCATCAGTTTAATTTTCCCTACAATAAGCATGTATATGTTTCTCGGGAAATAAATCGTTATTATTATTATTAATTATATTGAAATCGCTGATAAACGACGAAAATCCGTATCTAAAAGAAATAAACTCAATATTTTCATGTGCAGTTTTAACTAACAGATTTATGTCGAATATGTATACTCAAGGCTCATTTTTTATAGAGATTTACATGCACGAAAGAAGGCCCTGTAACGTTCAAAGAACACCGCGTGAATCAAGGGACAGGAGATACGAATTGACATTCACTTTGAATTTTTGAAGTTTGTAAACGTCAGGAAAAACCTCTTTCGGCAAGGAGTTCCAAAGCTCAGCTTTTCTATTGAAAAAAGATCTCTGAGCAAGAGAGGTTTGACAAGTCTCCAATCTTACAAAAAAAGGGGCTGGAATTCCGGACTCGTCGGATCATCTGTGTTGATTCTGCAAAGGGTGGAACGATTGGCGATAATTCAGAGCAGCTCCGACCGATAAAATAACTATAGATTGCTTTTCTCTGAATAGAATCAAGTAGTTAGAATGACTGATTTGGTGTCGAGTCTCACACATGAGAACTATATTTCAAGACAGGATGTAGATCATTAAAAGCTGACGAGATCTAAAGCATTGCTTCGCTGGAAATAAGAATCCAAGTTTTTTGGGAAGCGCCTTCAGCGATTGATCTCACATGCTTTTCCCTTGAGAGATTATTACTGATCGTAATTCCTAGCATCGAGACACCTGACTATGTCGGAATAGTTACTCCTGACATCTGGATACTAAATAAAGATAGATGATGGGCTTTCTTTGAGAAGAAACATGCCTGGGATTTGCCAGCATTGAATTCATCCAAGTGATGTTTACCCGTTCTATTATTTTGAAACATTCGAGAAAATTGCGGTTGAAAATGGATATTGAAGAAAGTCTTTTTTTTTCTCACCTGTGTCACATCGTTGTAAAGAGAGTTCCATGTTTATTCCAATCCAAATGTCTAGAAACCCGGCTTAACATAACATTTTTGGCTCGGAACATTTTATTTCATTGTTAAAAATATCGGCCTCAATGGATTATACTCTGTACATGATTTCATTGTCACCTGATATAATATTGACAATATCAAGGAACATATTCATCGCAAAATCAAATTCAAATTACATCTATATTCATTCAGAAAAATCGTATATGATATGGGCTATAACTGTGCCACTTTATATGAGGTGAGTGAAATTCAAGTAGAAGCACTGGGATCTTGAAAACAGTAATAGTCAAAAATAAGGTTAATTGGGGGAGAGGCATCATTATGAAACGAAAATGAAATAGAATAGAATTCCAAAAAATATTTGTTCGTGGCTTCAAATGGACAAGAAATAAGCTTCAGAAAGTACTTAATAGGCTGTTGTTTTTCTTATACTACTTATTCCTTCCTTTGTTCAAAACTTTTTGGACTAAAATTATAAGTTTGTGTTTTGCCTGTCAGATTTTTCAACATCATAAAGGGGTTCCACAACAAGCAACTTTGTCTTTGAGTGGTATGCTTGAATGTCAAGCACTTTGACCTTTTTATCCTTTTTTGCGGCTCTCACTGTTTGAAATCCCTTTGCATCTTAGAAGACAGCAAAACTTACGCAACAAAGAAGTACTGTAATGACATAATCGGTCTAAACGTCGAAATTTCCTCTCTCTGCCGTATTTATCTTTAGAACAGGATGGCACAGCCTTTTGGAGTTTGTCCACGAATACTATAGATTCGGGAGATATTAGTAGATCTTCATCAGAGTCGTCCGTGTCTTCAGACATAACTGAATCGTGATCGGATAGTTTGATCACCCTGAAAAAAGTTATACACATTCGCTTTCTTCAAATTTAATTTGTCAAAATTAATCTCTAATCATTGAGATCTCGGAAACTATAGAGTGATACGATTTTTGATTTTACATTGGGGCAAAGTTGCGCATTTATGTGACTAGACAAATACAATAATTCAGAAAGCTTTGCTATTCCGAGTATTCCTGAGGACATCGTAAAAACAAAAAATCAGGAGTTTTTTTTTGAGTTTTATTTGAAAAAATATTTCGAAACAAATTGCATATTTTCATCGTTAGATTTTTTCCTCACTAAGTGATGGTTGCTTAAGATTCTATATCCGACGTTTCGTGTCTCGCCCCCCCCCCTCCATCATAAACTTTTTTCCAGGAGTTTTTTCAAGTTCCTTTTTTTACCTTTTCAATTATAAATCATGAGTTAGCCTTGGGAGCCTGAAATTTGGATATATCAAAAAGAAAGATTTCTGCGGTACTAGCCTTTGATTTTTCAATCTAATAATAATAATAATAATAGTAATTATGCTTTATTCTTTCCGACTCAAATGATTGGACTTCACTAAACTTCAGTGTTATTGGTTTTTCATAAACCGATAATTATTATCCACATCTGCATATAGAGAGAATATAACTATGTTTCTGGAGAACTAACTTTATTGATATATACAGATTCACACGAGAGGGAAGCCCTGTACTGTTCAAAGAACACCGTGTGAATCAAGGGGCAGGATATACGAATCAACATTAGCTTTAAATTCTTGAAGTCAGCTTTTCTATTGAAAAACGATCTCTGGGCAAGAGAGGTTTAACAGAGATCTCCGAGCTCACAACAAAGGGGTAGGAATTCTGCACTTATCGTGTTGATATTGCCAAGAGTGGCACGATTGCGGATTGATAACAATTCAGAAGAGCACCGACCGTGAAAATATCTATAGAAGAGAGGCAAGTCTCCGACCCTTCTACGATTCTCCAATGAAGTGAGCGAGTCTGTGAGCGAAGAATCCAGCAAGACGGATTGCCTTTCTTTGAATAGAATCAAGAAGCTTCAATGAATGTTTTGATGCCGAGCTCCATACATGAGTACTGTATTCCAAGACAGGTCATATCTGAGCCTTGTAGATCATTGGAAGCTGACGAGAAGTGAAGTATTTCTTCGCATAAAATAGAAATCCAAGTTTGTGGGAAGCACCTTTAGCGAACGATATCACATGGTTTTCCCATAAGAGATTATTACTGATCGTAATTCCTAGTATCGAGATATTTGACTTTGAAGGAATAGTTACTCCTGACATCTGAATACTAAATAATGATAGATCGGCTTTCTTCGAGGGGAGACGTGCCTGGGTTTTCCCAGCATTAAATTTCACCAAAAACGCAAAACTATGTACTGAAGATATTTTCTCAAGCAAACCATTGATATGAAGCACAAACAAAGTGGCCGCCAGATCCACCAACAAACACATATAGGGACCTATCAGACAAGAAAATCTTCAACAAAGCAGACAACTGAGGAGGCAATTCATAAGACGGCAGTTTGGAAAGGAGACCCTGATGCCAAACTCGATCAGACGCTTTTGAAATGTCGAGTGTTATTTAGGGTTGGATTGAAACACATCTTCTGCTGACAACCCAGCCTTTTCTTAATCGAATAAAGACCATTTATTATTATTATTTCTTTAGATATTTGATGAGCTTGCTATTTCCATGACTGCAGAAGAATCTTGGTTTCTGAAAGTCATGGACACATGAATGCGTAAACTTGTCCCTTTTTGAACATCGTATTTCCTACAGTTTCTGAGATCACAATGGTGAGGCTCGAAATGAAATACGCGGTAGAGAAGTATGATTGTTTATTTTAAATACGCATTTTGCTGTTGATAACTTCGCTTATTAAACTTGTCAGATTTTGTGAACGCATTTTCAATATTTTTTTGGTATGTATCTGTTGAACGAGTTTCACCCCAAGGTGAGATCAACTACTCACGGTTCAAATCACTATTATTGCTGATAAAGATTCACTATACTATTATGTTTTCACTACAAATATTTAAATAAATTCGACAGATAATCATAACAAAGCTGGTGAAAAGAAACAACAGCGTGGAAGTCCAGCAAAAAAGATTCAGATGTAGTGATAAATAGTGAATGAAAAAAAAACTCAACAAAAAATGTAGACAGGTATTATGGACATGGGTGTAGACGTTTTAATTGAGCTCAATAGAAATGTTGACAACATAAAATCTTGTTTGAAAGGTGTGAAAGGATAAAGAATGATCCTAACTAATCGTTTGGATTCAGGAACGCTGTTTGACGTCAGTATCCTTATTAAACGGCACGAGGGCATTTCATAGGTGTTGTTTACTTTCTTTGAGCGCTGCGGCCATTCATATTTATGTTGCATGTTCAAGTTGAAAGTGTGAGTATTAGGTGGCACCATAATGAAGGAGGTGACGTCATAAACGGTAGCCTTGCCGCATGTATACGTTTACTAGCCTCGTATAGAACTGACATTTCATTTTTATATTATTGTCGTCAAACAAGAACATTGAACATTTCAATGGTAGTTATGCCTCTAGTCTCAATTCCATTGATTTCGAGTTGAACTGGTCGATACTTGACGAAAATCCATATTAACAAAAATATCACAGTTTGCTGTATGATCCTCACTGAATTGTTCTGTCTATCGATTTTTATTAGTTTGAAAATCAGTGAACATTTCTTTTGCCCTAACCCCAAACTGAAAACACTTATGGTTCAAAGTGAAAGTTTGGTCTATGAACAAGGCATTACCCTCAATGCATTTTTTGCTACACCTTCATGTTTTGACAACAAAAACGTGTTGCATCATAGCTGGAATATAAAATTTTAACAAAAAATAAGGTTTTTTTGGAACAACAAAAATTGAAGACCTTTTGTCACTTCACTTTTTACAAAAATTGATGACCTTTTGCCACTTCACATTTTTTGATAAAGTATGTCTTTTATAAATTTAGAGTTTTTTTCAACTGTATGTACTTATACCTACTTGGGCATTATATTTGGGTTAGTAAATGCAATCCATTTCATGAAATTCACTGTATTGAATGGGTGAGCCCATTTAAGCGAATACAAAATCAGTGAATCAGGCTCTGAGCTAATGGTAGGAATTTTTAATTCAAAGTGGAAATTTGAATAATTTACTCGAGATTTTTTTACAATAATAAACCGAATAGTGAAGCAAAAAACTCCAAATGAAAATCAATTTCAGCCTTATTTTTTATTTTTGTTTAATTGGATTTTATTGCTTTATTATTTGATTTGTAATTTCATAAGTTCTTTTCCCTTTAACAGGCTTCAATAAAGTCAATTATATCTACGATAGAAGTAAAAACCAATACTACCCAGCAAGGAATATTGAAAACCACATCCGAGCAAACTGTATGAAAGATATACAGTCAGGTCAAGGATAAAAAAAGGGGAAGGTAAATAGTTACGGTGACAAAGTATGACTTACTTTTTAGGGATGTAGGGTACAGTATTTTTCCTCTTCTTCTTTTTGGCAAACTGAAAATTGAAACAAAATCATAACAAAGAATTTTATGCTTACTATTATACTTACTTTCGGACTATTTTCCGAAATAATACTCTTATTATCACAATCGTCTTTAAAGTCAGAAAATATCTGTGTATCTGTAAAAACTTGTAAACACTCTTCACGCTGGATATAACTGAGAAGAGTTGCATGAAATAAATCAGAATCTGGAGTTGAAGCTATCTTTTCATTTTTCATTTGCTGTTTATCTGTCATCATTATAGAATCTGCAGAGAAATATATAAAAATCTTGATTATGATAAAATGCTCATAGATGATAATAACTTACATATGCAGGAAAATGCATAAGGAGTGAGTTTTGGGTACTTCAAAGCCCAAACAGCGGGTTCATTAAAAACAGCATTCCCAGATAGAAAAATTAGGTTACTAAAATGAGATAATGTTCCTGCTATGGTTCCAGTCCAGTTTTTCCTCCTTTTAATATCACTTGAGAACAATATGTCCCAATTTTTATCTATGAATATGCCAATGTGGTGCCTCCAATGGAAAAATCCTTTTCTAGCCAGTCCAGGACTCTTATTCTGAAGATGATATAAAACTAGAACAACTACTTGCAACCTGAAATCATGTTTTTGAATATTGTAGCACACAACTATTTTTTCAAAAAGGTTAAACTGGATATAATGAATCAAGAGTAAAGGCAGATTTAGTGAACGCATAATGCATAATTTAGTGTGTAACGCAAAACTGAAATAATTGGAAATTACATTTCCCAGTTGAAAATCTGGTCACCTGAATAAGGTTTATTCAATATACAGAAAGCAAAAATAAAGTATCAGAAGTGGCAGTTTTCAGCCCGTAGATGTGATTTTTTTTCATTTGAGTTATATATATATATATATATATATATATATATACTACATCCGCCTTAAATGGGTCTATACTTACTAACCAAGATAACTTATTTCTAGAAAATATTTCAGCCTCATCCTGAGAACACTCCTGGCAGGTAAAAGTGAAAAAAACATCACCATGGAGACCTCCTGGTACTGAGCCCCTTTTTAGGCATTTCAAGTGAACATTGCTTTTACATTCTGAGCATTCAAGTCCTTCTTCTAAACTTATTTCCAACTTTTCTTCACAGTATTTACAAAACTTTTTGTCATTGAATATATCCATTGTTAGTATCAGATACAAAATTTTTACTTGTTGCTGTAAATGTCTTTACTATTCCTGATGTCTATCTGATCCAGATGGTCAAATTGATGTGAAGTTATCCACGGTTTTCTCGCCACGCTTTTATCAAGACAGTCAGAATGAGGTAGGATTTTCGTGCGACGTTGCCACGTTTCTCGGATATTCTGCAATGAGTTTTGTGTAGTTGACCTGATAATAAATGATTGTTGATGTTATTGTTCCAGATTTTGTTTCATTTCAAAGGATTTTAATAAGTCCAAAGCCACGAATATTGCAATTTTTGCATCATTTTTCCAATAAATGGATTACCGTATCGACTTGAACGCTCCTTGAATAACACAAGGAAATAATTGATATGAGTCATAGAATTCTCACAAGAATTCAATTAAAGATGAGAGTAGTTAACAAGAGAGTGACATTCGCGGCATATTTTTGCTAATATCTCTCCTAATCTAATAATGGATGATCCTTGAATCGTTTTGCATCAACATGTTCAAAAAGATTTGATAATCTCTCTCGTGATATCAGAGTTATGGAATATAGGGTAGTGGGGAGTGGGAAAAATGAAATCTGTCATTTTCGGTATATTTTTGCTAATATCTCTCTTAATAGTGGATGATCGTTGATGAATTTTGCACCAAAATATTCTAAATAATAAATACTATATCTATACATAGTCAAATCAATTTGGAGTGCCGTCGGGGAGAGTGGGAAAAATAAAAACTGAAATTTTCGACATATTTTCGACAATATCTCGCTTAATACAGGATGATCGTTGATGAGTTTTACGTCAAAATGTTCGGAATGATCCTATGGAAGCATATACAGGGTCGAATCAATTCGGAGTGCCGTCTGGAAGACATAATTTTCTCGCCACGGTTTTATGCCTTCTCGTATCGCGCTTAATATTCATCGATCTTAGATGAATTTTATACCAAAAAATTCCAAATAATTCAAAGGTGTACCCCTTGACATCAAATATATTTAATGTAGTGTAGTGGAGAGTGGGAAAAATAAAATCTGTCATTTTCGGTATATTTTTGCTAATATCTCTCTTAATAGTGGATGATCGTTGATGAATTTTGCACCAAAATATTCTAAATAATAAATACTATATCTATACATAGTCAAATCAATTTGGAGTGCCGTCGGGGAGAGTGGGAAAAATAAAAACTGAAATTTTCGACACATTTTTGACAATATCTCGCTTAATACAAAATGATCGTTGATGAGTTTTACGTCAAAATGTTCGAAATGATCCTATGGAAGCATATACAGGGTCGAATCAATTCGGAGTGCCGTCTGGAAGACATAATTTTCTCGCCACGGTTTTATGCCTTCTCGTATCGCGCTTAATATTCATCAATCTTAGATGAATTTTATACCAAAAAATTCCAAATAATTCAAAGGTGTACCCCTTGACATCAAAAATATTTAATGTAGTGTAGTGGAGAGTGGGAAAAATAAAATCTGTCATTTTCGGTATATTTTTGCTAATATCTCTCTTAATAGTGGATGATCGTTGATGAATTTTGCACCAAAATATTCTAAATAATAAATACTATATCTATACATAGTCAAATCAATTTGGAGTGCCGTCGGGGAGAGTGGGAAAAATAAAAACTGAAATTTTCGACACATTTTTGACAATATCTCGCTTAATACAAAATGATCGTTGATGAGTTTTACGTCAAAATGTTCGAAATGATCCTATGGAAGCATATACAGGGTCGAATCAATTCGGAGTGCCGTCTGGAAGACATAATTTTCTCGCCACGGTTTTATGCCTTCTCGTATCGCGCTTAATATTCATCAATCTTAGATGAATTTTATACCAAAAAATTCCAAATAATTCAAAGGTGTACCCCTTGACATCAAAAATATTTAATGTAGTGTAGTGGAGAGTGGGAAAAATAAAATCTGTCATTTTCGGTATATTTTTGCTAATATCTCTCTTAATAGTGGATGATCGTTGATGAATTTTGCACCAAAATATTCTAAATAATAAATACTATATCTATACATAGTCAAATCAATTTGGAGTGCCGTCGGGGAGAGTGGGAAAAATAAAAACTGAAATTTTCGACACATTTTTGACAATATCTCGCTTAATACAAAATGATCGTTGATGAGTTTCACGTCAAAATGTTCGAAATGATCCTATGGAAGCATATGCAGGGTCGAATCAATTCGGAGTGCCGTCTGGAAGACATAATTTTCTCGCCACGGTTTTATGCCTTCTCGTATCGCGCTTAATATTCATCGATCTTAGATGAATTTTATACCAAAAAATTCCAAATAATTCAAAGGTGTACCCCTTGACATCAAATATATTTAATGTAGTGTAGTGGAGAGTGGGAAAAATAAAATCTGTCATTTTCGGTATATTTTTGCTAATATCTCTCTTAATAGTGGATGATCGTTGATGAATTTTGCACCAAAATATTCTAAATAATAAATACTATATCTATACATAGTCAAATCAATTTGGAGTGCCGTCGGGGAGAGTGGGAAAAATAAAAACTGAAATTTTCGACACATTTTTGACAATATCTCGCTTAATACAAAATGATCGTTGATGAGTTTTACGTCAAAATGTTCGAAATGATCCTATGGAAGCATATGCAGGGTCGAATCAATTCGGAGTGCCGTCTGGAAGACATAATTTTCTCGCCACGGTTTTATGCCTTCTCGTATCGCGCTTAATATTCATCGATCTTAGATGAATTTTATACCAAAAAATTCCAAATAATTCAAAGGTGTACCCCTTGACATCAAATATATTTAATGTAGTGTAGTGGAGAGTGGGAAAAATAAAATCTGTCATTTTCGGTATATTTTTGCTAATATCTCTCTTAATAGTGGATGATCGTTGATGAATTTTGCACCAAAATATTCTAAATAATAAATACTATATCTATACATAGTCAAATCAATTTGGAGTGCCGTCGGGGAGAGTGGGAAAAATAAAAACTGAAATTTTCGACACATTTTTGACAATATCTCGCATAATACAAAATGATCGTTGATGAGTTTCACGTCAAAATGTTCGAAATGATCCTATGGAAGCATATGCAGGGTCGAATCAATTCGGAGTGCCGTCTGGAAGACATAATTTTCTCGCCACGGTTTTATGCCTTCTCGTATCGCGCTTAATATTCATCAATCTTAGATGAATTTTATACCAAAAAATTCCAAATAATTCAAAGGTGTACCCCTTAACATCAAAAATATTTAATGTAGTGTAGTGGAGAGTGGGAAAAATAAAATCTGTCATTTTCGGTATATTTTTGCTAATATCTCTCTTAATAGTGGATGATCGTTGATGAATTCTGCACCAAAATATTCTAAATAATAAATACTATATCTATACACAGTCAAATCAATTTGGAGTGCCGTCGGGGAGAGTGGGAAGAATTATTAGAGGACGAGCCCTTGAAATATCCGAGTTAACTAACTTACCTGTGAAGTTCAATTTTAATTATATGAAGCGAATCCGAGTATATCACTTCTCTTCCGGATCGAGAACAATAGACCAAAGAAAATAATATCGCAGCGCTGAAGCATATGTTTCTGTCTGTCTATACGTAAGGATACCCTTTCTCTTTCTGTTTTTTTATGCAAATCTGAAGATATTTCAAAACGCGAATATTCATGAAAGTGTAGCAAATACGATTTTTTACTCAAATCAATTTGTAGACTCGAAGAGAGGGTTAATTTTCGCTGTTTGATATCGAAAAAAAATCTTTTGGAGGCACGTCTAGGATTGTCTTCGTTGAAATAGATGCACTTTATGAAATGAATCGAGCGTGAAAAATTTACACATCATTTTCTTTTCGTCTGTTTCAGATGAGATTGGCATATTTCAATTATTCGAATGCATCAAAGAATGCTCGGTGTGTCCTTTGTCCTTCACCCCGAATTAATTGTTTCAATAAATAGTATTGAGTGAACAACAATCAATCCCGTTCCGAAGAGTTGGGATATTATACACCAGAGGGCGTAACACTTATATTTTATCGCCAATAGAAGTTGTGATCTTGAACCTGTAGTATAAAAGTTGAATAGCAAATAAAATGCTTTGTTTTGTGGTTTGAACTGTGGTAATCCAGTATAGAAAGACTGTACTATATATTTGAAGGAACTGCTTCAAATAATTATGACTGAATATACTGAACTTCACAGGTAAGTCTTGTTATGAGTATAGTCTATAACTTCGAAGTGGTCGCAATGTATATACTTTTTTTGAACTAACCGGAAGGTGAACAACAAATATTAATTCTATGGAGTCTTCTGAGTGTTGGATCTAAAATTATTATTTTGGAAATATTTATATAACTTAATACAGCGAAGAGTGAAATAGATATTGTTACGTCCTAGCGCCGGCCCTGACGAGATCGTAAACGCAGATGAGGGATCGCGTCGTAGCGTCGTCATTTTCCAGGAACTGTTGGTTGCCGCCTGGAGAATTCGAGTCACGTCATCGGGGCTTCTCTAGAAGATTCTCCATAGGCGTTCGCAGGTATATATACGGGAGAGACTTCGTCGCGGGCAGAGTTAGTCAGAGAGTTAGTTATTTGAAGAGTTAGTTAGTCGGAAGTTTGTATTAAGAGCTAAGTGGAGATAGTTTTCTTACTGCTAAGTGCAAGTAGTCGACGTGTAGAATTTGTATTACAGAGAAATTTTAGTATAGAGAGTTTGAGTACCGAGCATTGGAAAGTTATCGGAGCGATTTAAGTGATTGTGTTGCATTGTGATAGAGAGTTATGATAAAAGTAGTTTAGTGTTGTTTGGTGTTTTAATTGACGAACCCAAGGATTTATCGTAACAGTGGTGTCAGAAGTAAAATTTTCCAAGGATAAATCGTAACAATATGAAGTGTTGTTGTAGTTTACAAACCAAAATGCAGCGAATTCATTGCAGTATTCCTACATAATCGAAAAAAATGTGCTAGTGTCTCAGTGCTCATTATATAATACTAGTACTATTTCACTACATAAATTCCCCATTAACGACAAAAAGCTTTGTCTCAGGAGGAAAAATATATTTTAAATTAGTAAACCAATGACTAAAAATATGATTGTAAGTAGCCTCCACTTTCTAGGGCGTCTGAAAATAAAGTTTAGTGGACGTTTCAGTCAGTAGAATAACTACCAAGAAATAATTGTTTCTCCTTAGTTAGGCACATTTTTTAAAGCATGATTCATTCATGATTGGTAAGATTGGAACCTTTGGTGTGAGATCAGTTACCCTAACACCAAACTAATATCACTTCATATTATCAATTTTCTTCTGAAAATGATAACCTTGTTAACGAATTGAATAGTTAGTCGAGTGATATCAGTTCAGCGATAGGGTTGTTGATCTCTATAAATCAATGATTTATTCCACTGATTCATTGGCATCCGTTGCTACAACTCTTCGAAAAACAAATTTGGTGCGTTGGAAGTGGAGTACCCAAACTATTTCTTCAGCTTTTTCTTTTGGAGAAACCTTATGTTTTATAAAGTTTATTTCAAAATACTCAGTAATGAATTATACAATGTATAAGTACAGAAAACAAATTTGTAGCAAAACAAAAATAATCCGTTTTTTTTATCATGATTTATTTGAATAGTAAAAATAAGGCATTTTTTGAAACACTAATCGGTGACATGTTTTATTAAATCTGATATATTGATCCTTTATTTAAATTTCATGAATATCAACTTTTACTTCTAGATAATATTTAAGAAATGACATTACCTACTTATTAACATAACATAAGGGTTGCAATATGTTTGCAGAACCCAGATAAACCCGCTTCGCAGGAACATTATTGGCATTTCCATTCCGCATCAGCCAGCAATATATTGATTTCATGTGGATGCTCTACTAAAGCTAATGTTTGCAAACATAAACTCCTTATTTTTATGGTTACTTTCTTCCACTCCACATGCAATGATATGCCCTGCTTTGAACACAGCTTCACCCTCTTTCAACGGTCTAGTTGTGCTTCCCTCGTAATCCAGAATACTACGTAGCTGCAGTTCTCTAATAGACATTTTGATCTGGAATGTAGGCAGGTGAAGTGGTTCAAATTATACCACTCACGAGTAAAATGAGGCTGTAGCCAAACATGTAACTATCTTAACACACAAAGCAACTGAAGACGTTTCGAACAGTAATTATCACTCAACAAGTCCTCCAGAATGCAAAACATGAACTAATAGTACCATTACTTCAAATGGCCAAAATTTAGTGTTCACCCTAAAGTGAAGCCATCTTGGATTTAGCAACGCCATCTAGCGGTTGACAATTTTCGCCTATTGTTTGAGAGTTTGCATCTCTCTCTTTCTGGAGGAAAAATGGTTATACCACAGAACACCCTAAGTAGTTCTGTGGTGAGTGGTAACACTGTCTACCGTCTACCCACATTTCATTAAATAGTTTGCCGCGCTGGTTTGGGTAAGTAAATTTTCGTTATTTCGCTTATTTTCAATATTCCACGTTTCTAGTCAACGCTTTTCCTTCATTCCTTCTGCCACGAAATGCCTGGAAGACGTACAAAATTTCCAGTGGAAAAATTGGCCGAATTTCTCAACATTCAATTTCCAAATGTTCATTTTCGTACTTTACAGACTCTTAAATTCAATGACGAAATTATTAGAAACTCTGCATTGCACATTTTTTCAATTGATTCTTACAGTACTCGAACCCAAATTTACAAAGTTTTTCGTCGTAATACTGGTAACATCAGTCAACTTTTAAACTGTGAAAAAATACAAGTTTTGCCACCTCAAAGTCATATAGTTTCCAACAAAGATTCCAAGAAAATAGATTTGAATGTTTTCAACGATATTCTGCTCAGAAATAAAATTTCAAAGGAAAGTGTAACTTCACAAACATATTTTTCAGAAATTTCCATTTATTCCAAATTATGTAGACTTCTAAATTTCAAAGTTAACGAGAAAAATCGTAGAAAAATTTATTATTTTGTCAAAAGGAATACTGACCGAATTGGCCTCAAACATGCTTCAGTTCATTTGGAAGATGTCATACCAAATCATATTATGCAAGATCATTTCGATCATGATGATAATAATTTGACAACTAATAACGTAAGTTCCATAGAAACCACCTCAAATCTTCTACATTCTACACCTATTTTTTCACAGAAGGATTATCGAAGATCTTGTGTTTCAAGTTCAATACTTTCTGAATCAGCTTCCTTGTCCCACGATGGGGAGATTTCCTTGGATAATTCTCTAAACAAGAAGGAAATAAGCTCCGATTTCTATTCACTATCTCCCGAACTAAAAACTATCCAAGAGAAAGTAATAGATTTTGATCAGGTACTTCCAACTGGTACCCAGAATATTCGTAACCATAGATGTGTGCCAACCACATACAAACGTTGTTGTTTTAAAGAGGGAGAATTTATTTTAACAAATTCAGAATTTGACACCATTTGCCAGAACAAAAAATTGATTTCAGAAAATTATAGTTTTGTCCTCAACAAAAAAATTGTATCAGTGAATAACACTTGTAAATTGAATTTTAAGCATTATAGATACTTGAAAAAATGTGATTCATTTAAAGTTTATGCATATTGCGTTCATACTTTGTGTAAAAAATTCATAATTTTGATCAGTAAAGTTTCCAATATCCACTCAACACAGCACAAAGTTGAAGTTTTCAGTAGTAGTAGAGACTATAATCATTTAGCTAATATAGCAAATCAGTTGAGGGGGGTTGAACGAAAAATGGCCAAAAAGGAATTATTGAATTTGAAACCTTTGGAAAGAAGACAAAATGACGTTTTGAACTTGAATGAACATTCAATAGAGACTTGTAATCTAGGTGAGGTAAAATCTGATGCAGTTTATCGCAAAGTGCGCTCAGAAGCACTTGCAAAAAATGATAGAGATAAAGATGACATTTTTGATGTAGTGAAAATGCAAAGAGCTCACCCTAATTACATCCAGTCAGTAGGAACACCCTTACATATTTATCTTTATAGTACTGAACAACTTGCACTGATTTTTTCTAATAAGGCAGTTGTCTTGCATCTGGATGCTACTGGGAGTATTGTTCGTCGACCTGGTCATACTGGGAACAAAGTATATTATTATGCCGGGGTTATTCAGATATTCAAATCACAACGACTTTGTCCAGTTATGGAAATGATATCGAATGAACATGATGCTGGCAGCATAGGTGCATGGCTTTTGAAATATCGATCTTTTTGTTCAGTTCACAACAAGAAATGGCCAGTGTTTCAAAAGGTTGTTTCTGATTTTAGCTATGCTATTTTAAATGCTGTTTCAATATCTTTCAATAGCATGGAGTTGAAGGAATATGTTAATATGGTGTTTGATTGTGTTCATAATAAAGTGAAATTTCCATCGCACAAAGTTCAATTGCACATTTGTTGTTCGCACATGTTCAAATTGATGGCTCGGGATGTTGACATATATTATCGAGAATATAATGTTAAAGTTCATATGAGAGAAATATTAGCCTCTGCATATAATATAAATGATTGGGAAATTTTCTGTGCTTGGTTCAAGAATGTTTTTGTTATAACCAACTCTGATACCAAATCTAAAATTTTTGAAAATGCTTTCCAAAATTTGTTAAAAATATCTTCCAGCTCGTATAACGTTTTTGATGATTTCAAACTTCTGAAAGAAAATAAAATTAATATCGATTTCAATACAGATATCTTGGGAACTTTTGAATCAACTAGTTTCTGCCAGTACCTCAAACAGCTGACGCTCAACTCCAAATTGATTTTAGACACTAGTGGTGTTGGACCAAAAAATGAGTACAAACATGTAGAATTTTTTCAATACTTATTAAAACATTATATACCTTTTACTCCCTTATGGAGTGGCATTCTTTTGAATAACAGAGAACGTTTAAGTAATGCTCCTGTGGAAAGATGGTTTGGTATCGTTAAGAACATACTTGCTAAAGGCGTAATGCGTCAAAAATGCAGTAGATTGATTAGAAAACTTAGGAAGTACATTTTGTATGCTTGTAAAGAGTCTGCTCTGAACATTCCCAAATCAAGATGTTGTAATAAAGTTTCGAGTAAAAAAGAGCATGACCAAGGCCTTGCTTCACAAGAGCTATGGAAAAAAAAAGAGAAGGTTTTACATAATAATTTTTTGGGAACATCTCTTTCACAAGCTCTGAAGAATTCTCATTCATTATTGCCTGACGAACGTGGGTGCATAGATCCAAATTTATGCATTTACTGTGGTGAGGGTAATTTGGATTTTGTGGCTGATTGGATCGCATGTGAAAGATGCAACGGATGGGTACACCAAGTGTGTATCGAAGATTTGAAAAACTGTGTTGATTTTGTATGTAAATTTTGTGAAATTTCAATACAAGATGGTGAAGTTCAAGACATTCCGCTGGACATGAATGAGCACCTTTCACATACCAACAAGACTGATGAATTCAAACGATCTTGTTATTTATATTTCGACAAAAATTATAAAAAATCCGAATTAGAATTAACTGAAATTGAGAGGGCAACTAGAGATCAAAGACTCTCCCATTTGTGGTTTGAGGAAAGACGCAAACGTGTAACTGCATCCAATTTTGGTAGGGTTTTTAAGAGCAGAGACCACAGAAGTTCGATCAATATTTTTAACAAAATGACCTCTAATTTCAAAAATGATGCCATCCAACATGGAATTGATAATGAAAAAATCGCTATTGCTATTTATGAAAAACAAACTTGTATGAAGTGTGACATATCTGGTTTAAGAGTTCATAGACAATATCAGTTTATTGCAGGATCTCCTGATGGATTAGTTTCAAGTGATGGCTTAGTTGAAGTTAAATGTCCCTATTCTCAAAGAAATTCAAATCCTGATACAGCATGCTCCAAGGGGTTGTTAAAATATTGGGATAAAAAAACGGGAACGATATCAAAAACCCATTCATATTATTATCAAATTCAAGGTCTTCTGGAAATTACGAATAGAGATTGGTGTGATCTCATTATTTGGACTCATCTGGGAATAAAGGTTGAACGCGTTTTGAGAGATAAATCTTGTTGGTTAAAGCTGCTTCCGAAATTACAAACCTTTTTTTATTTCATAATGTTACCAACCCTTTCAGGAGCACAACCTAGAGCAGATTTTATTAAATGGAAACCAGAAAAAGACTTATCAATTCTACAAAATGGATTAGTATCTGATCCAGATTATTACAAAGACGTTGGTAGAAATTATTATATTTCACATTTTTCTGCATTCAGTTGTGATGTGAATGACATTGATCATGAAGATTTTGAGACATTATCAGAAAATAATTGGCTGAGTAACTTTGTAGTAGATATTTGTTTGAACATCTTGAATTCCTTTGAAAAATTTCAAATTGTAACAGTTACGCTTGCAACCAATATTTTCTTATACGGAAATAATGAGAAATGCTTATATATTGATAATTTCAAATTTCAGAAAGACCTGATAGTGTTTCCAATTCTTCAGAACTATTCATTAGTATATGACAATTCTCGTTCTCATCATTTCTGTTTAGCCATCGTGAATATTTCATTAAAAAAATTCATTTTCTTAAATCCTTTAGGTAGTTCGAAGCAGGAGACGTTTACATATCTCAATTATTTTCTAAATTTTTTAAATCACTATAATGATATACACCTCTGCAAAGTAGATGTTCGGAACTGGGAAATTGAAATAAAAAATCATGACAGACAATTAGATTCATTCAATTGTGGGGTTTATATTTTATATTTCTTTGATAAAATTGTAAATGGGGAAAGTTTATGCAACAACATTAATATTTCAGATTATAGGCGAAGTTTAAGGACAAATATCATTCATTCATCTGATAATATGTCTCAGAAATGTCTGTTTTGTAGAATTGAAGTAAACATGTCACAAGTAGCAGTGTCTTGTAGTTATTGTCTTCGGATCAGTCACATTGAATGTGTCAAGTCTTTGAACTCCAGTTTGAACGAAACCTCATTACGATACACATTTGATATCTGTCCGTTATGTAGTTTATACTGATCCCTCAGTTTCGTTTTCCAGGTTAAATACTGCTGAAAGCGCTTTATTTTTTTCAAAGTTCATAAAATGTTCTTTGAAAGAGCATGTTATTTCGTCCACACATTATTTTATTTGTACAGAATTTTGTTTTTATTTTCTCAGAGTTTATATTCAGTTATATTTATTAATATATTTTAATAGAAGTGTTTGTTTTTTAGTTTTAGGTGATGCTGAAGGTTTTTCTGGGTTTTCCTATGGCATAAATTGTGTTTACGTTCGTAGCTGGATGTATTTCAGCCCAGTATTTGGAATACATGGGAAGAGAAAGTTTTATTTATTTTTGTTATTATTCCTTCATATTTACTCCCACCTTCAACCTTACCCCACATCCTTTCAAAATATATTTTTTGACATTTTCAAGTTTTCTCTAGAATTATTTTCACTTCATATTTACTCCCACGTTCAACTTTACCCCACATCCTTTCAAAATATTTTTTTTGCCATTTTCAAGTTTTCTCTATAATTATTTATCTCCTTTTATTAACACCATCATCCATTTTCCTTTCCTGGTAAGAGTCCCCTACACCTCCTCGTGGTTCTTACTGGGCAACGGTAATATTTTGTGGAAGTAATTTCACTGAATATTAGCGGCAGAGTAGGGGGTACCATTCCTTTATCTTCCCTTGTGTGGCCCTCCTTGAGACATTTTTTAATTTAGGACAGCAGCATTTTCTTAATGAGTTTTTTTCTAGAACTTGTCTGACTGGTGGAGTTATTCAGCCCTTCTACCCTGCAATGTTCCTCACATCCTGGTAGTACCTTCATGGAAAATACTTTGAAGAAATTATTCTTGATCTTGATGAAGGAATAAAAGGTGATTCAGAAGTCATCAAATCTTAACATTAACTGTGGAAAATAAGTTTTAGATTATTATTTGAAATGGAAAATATATTTTATTATATTTAAATTTGAATGAGATTGCCCTGTATTTTTGAATATTTTTTATTATATTCGCTACCTTCACCTACCTATATATACATAAGGTAGAAATTTTATTTTAGAATATTTTCTTACACTAAAGTTACATTTCCTTTATATCAAAAGTAAAGTTATTAAATGAATGATTTGAACCTTCAACTAATAGGTACAACAGTCGAATTGTGTATTATACATGGTAAAAATATTAGATTTAAGCTCGAGGTTTTTTGTCTCCCGACGCAAAGCGAAGGGAGACATCACAACCTCGAGCTAAAATCTATCACTTTTCTCCCCTGTATTTAATAAATATTTCTATTTTGTTTTTGCCAAGCAAGCAAGCTTTCAATAACCTGTCGGGTAAAACAAGCACGGTATTTTGGAATGAGTTGATTTCTTGAAGGGTGAACAAGTTTTGATAAAACATCTTGAGCGAATAATGGCCAAGTTCATTTCAGCAACAGATTATACTTAACCTATGAATCGGCTATTGGTCCATTCGAAATGTTTTCAATTTGGTTGAAGTATCCATCGAAAAATGTTCAATAATTAATTACAAAACTTCAATGCCATCAATAGACGTTTAGTTGGTAGCAACCGGTTCGGTTGCCTTCACATTGGCCACGTCTAACAGCTCACACCGCTTGAAGCCGCTGCACAAAATTTGACAGTTTTCCATGGTGAAATGTCAAATTTTGTGGAGCGGCTTTAAGCAATGTAAGCTGTTAGACGCGGCCACTGAAGGACAATAATTTTATACTTGACTTAATCTGCTGCATATAAGAAATAAAGCAATAGATTTATACATGAAGTATTCTATTATTCTCTTGAATTACTCGAAGTTCTGCGAATACGCTGTTGCTAAGCTGCGACAGATCTAGGTCCCGATTCTCGAAACATTACGGTCCTTTCGTTCGAGGAGCGTATCGTTCAGAATAACTTAGAGCGATATGAAAGGTGTGTGCTGAACTGCGATAGAACATCACGATCGTATACGTTCGGGTCTCAAAAATCGGCCCCTGATTGGTCTCTGCCACAGAACTCATAGTTATATCTTATGACTAGAATGCGTTTCATGTCTCGTCGGCAAACGTAAACTTGACAAATCATGGGAATTAGCAAAGGGGACATCTTATACCAAGTGAGCACATACGTTATTCCTTGTAATTTCAAGAGGAAATGAGAGAAATCTAGGACGTATGTTTGTTAAGATTACTAGTTTGTTTGTAGATAGAGCGGCGTTGTCAGTTCTATTTCTTTCTGATTTGGATGTTGGACGCTGTGACGATAGTAAATATAAATATTGGATATTTATTATTCATCGATTATATTGTGCATAGACAAGAGTTAGAGGTATATTGGTAATATTGTGTACATTATCCGTTCGATACGATGAAATGTTTTGTTGAGGGTTGTGGTAATTCCTGGAGAAAGGGGAAGAAAACGTTACTTTCCATAAGTTAATTCTTGAAAAACCTGTTGAAAGTGTCTCTATAATAAAGAAAACGTTTTCAGATTTCCAAAAACTGATTTCAGAGAGTGGTTCCGCAGATTAGGAAGTGATCTACATTTGGAGTGCCCTCAACCACAGCATTACAAAATCAAAATCCGCACTGAACATGATAATTTCTTAATTCGATTCAATTAATACTATATCATTAGACTTGAGGAAAGTGGTCTAGACCCGTTCTGGCGTCCTTCAACATTAAAAAAATAACATGTTTTCAATGTCATTTTCATATGTGTAGTAGTAGGATATAGGAATAACTTTTTGGTGTGAATCAAGATCTCATTTCTTATCTTTTATTCAAGGATTTTTATATTTTAAAACTTGTCTATGGATGAAACCATGTTTTTACTGTTATGATGTTCCATTTGAAATTGAAATTTCCAGTTTCAAAAAAAAACATTGCCCATCCCTAAGTTACGCACGTTATATTTAGCGCCGCTTCTGTGAAGAGGACATTTACAGTGTTGCAGGTTATGCATGATTTGTCCATCCGCCATATTCGAAACGCATTCTAGTCATAAGAGGTGTTTTCTGGCGCTCTTGTATTCAAAACTTATTCGTCTCTTCATCTCTCTCTCACTATAGGGCTAGCCGTATGCAACAGAGGAGACAGACGAATACGTTTTGAATACATGAGCGCCAGAAAACGTCCAAGATATAATTTTGAGTTCTGTGGTCTCTGCCTAGCAACAACGTATACGTTGAACGAACGTGTGGTTCAAGAATAGACCTCACGGTTGCATAACATTTCGTTGACAACCGTACCATTTTAAAGGTACGGGAAGTCACAATATACGCTGATTGTATCTTATCTTGGTTGTGAGAATAGCCGGATCCCCGTGCATCCAAAAATTTTTTATTTAGTGATTCAAGTTCACGTTGTGGAATGAGGGTATCTAGAGAACTGGGTGGTCGAGAATTCCAAGCTTTCACTACATGTTGAGAGAAAGTCCACTTTGTAATATCTCTTTGATAATATTTTTGAAAATGAATTTGACTAGTCGTATTCTGTCTCCTTCTCTCTCACTTATCGCCAGCCAGATAGTGAGAGAGAGATGAAGAGAAGAATACTTTTTGAATACAATAGGGAAGAATATCGACCGATGAGGGCGCTGGTGGTGGTTAAACTTTATCCACCATTTTGAAATAGTTACCTTGTTTACGTTTGTGAAATAACGCGCCAAACTGAAATCCAGTCATCAGTTGCCCCCGCTAGACAAGATTTTGGTGTTTTTTTGCTATATTTTCATTGTACGAAATTTTTCTCGTGGAGGTTAATATAACTGTGTTCATGATGCTTTGAATATCCGCACAATACCATTCATTGAAGGTGAACATAGATGCATTGTGTTTTAAAATCTAATGATATTTGTTCCAGGACATTTTTAAGTTTTAGTGTAGTGTTAGTGAACCAAAGATGCTTTTATTACGTCGATGATGAAATGCGCCATAACTTCGCCTAAAAATAGACAAACAGACTCACCAGGTAACAAGAATTCATCTCTCTTGAAATGCAAGTAACACACTGAAGCCGCTCTAGGTGGTGATTTATGCAGTTTCAGTTTAATATTCCAAGCCTTGTCTATTTTCTCTTCATATAATTAAAATTGAACTTCACAGGTAAGTTAGTTAACTCGGATATTTCAAGGGCTCGTCCTCTAATAATTCTTCCCACTCTCCCCGACGGCACTCCAAATTGATTTGACTGTGTATAGATATAGTATTTATTATTTAGAATATTTTGGTGCAGAATTCATCAACGATCATCCACTATTAAGAGAGATATTAGCAAAAATATACCGAAAATGACAGATTTTATTTTTCCCACTCTCCACTACACTACATTAAATATTTTTGATGTCAAGGGGTACACCTTTGAATTATTTGGAATTTTTTGGTATAAAATTCATCTAAGATTGATGAATATTAAGCGCGATACGAGAAGGCATAAAACCGTGGCGAGAAAATTATGTCTTCCAGACGGCACTCCGAATTGATTCGACCCTGCATATGCTTCCATAGGATCATTTCGAACATTTTGACGTGAAACTCATCAACGATCATTTTGTATTAAGCGAGATATTGTCAAAAATGTGTCGAAAATTTCAGTTTTTATTTTTCCCACTCTCCCCGACGGCACTCCAAATTGATTTGACTGTGTATAGATATAGTATTTATCATTTAGAATATTTTGGTGCAAAATTCATCAACGATCATCCACTATTAAGAGAGATATTAGCAAAAATATACCGAAAATGACAGATTTTATTTTTCCCACTCTCCACTACACTACATTAAATATATTTGATGTCAAGGGGTACACCTTTGAATTATTTGGAATTTTTTGGTATAAAATTCATCTAAGATCGATGAATATTAAGCGCGATACGAGAAGGCATAAAACCGTGGCGAGAAAATTATGTCTTCCAGACGGCACTCCGAATTGATTCGACCCTGTATATGCTTTCATAGGATCATTTCGAACATTTTGACGTAAAACTCATCAACGATCATCCTGTATTAAGCGAGATATTGTCGAAAATATGTCGAAAATTTCAGTTTTTATTTTTCCCACTCTCCCCGACGGCACTCCAAATTGATTTGACTATGTATAGATATAGTATTTATTATTTAGAATATTTTGGTGCAAAATTCATCAACGATCATCCACTATTAAGAGAGATATTAGCAAAAATATACCGAAAATGACAGATTTTATTCTTCACACTCTCCACTACACTACATTAAATATTTTTGATGTCAAGGGGTACACCTTTGAATTATTTGGAATTTTTTGGTATAAAATTCATCTAAGATTGATGAATATTAAGCGCGATACGAGAAGGCATAAAACCGTGGCGAGAAAATTATGTCTTCCAGACGGCACTCCGAATTGATTCGACCCTGTATATGCTTCCATAGGATCATTCCGAACATTTTGACGTAAAACTCATCAACGATGATCCTGTATTAAGCGAGATATTGTCAAAAATATGTCGAAAATTTCATTTTTTATTTTTCCCACTCTCCCCGACGGCACTCCAAATTGATTTGACTGTGTATAGACATAGTATCTATCATTTAGAATATTTTGGTGCAAAATTCATCAACGATCATCCACAATTGAGAGAAAAATCAGCAAAAATATATCGAAAACGACAGATTTCATTTTTCCCACTCCCCACTACCCTATATTCCATAACTCTGATATCACGAGAGAGATTATCAAATCTTTTTGAACATGTTGATGCAAAACGATTCAAGGATCATCCATTATTAGATTAGGAGAGATATTAGCAAAAATATGCCGCGAATGTCACTCTCTTGTTAACTACTCTCATCTTTAATTGAATTCTTGTGAGAATTCTATGACTCATATCAATTATTTCCTTGTGTTATTCAAGGAGCGTTCAAGTCGATACGGTAATCCATTTATTGGAAAAATGATGCAAAAATTGCAATATTCGTGGCTTTGGACTTATTAAAATCCTTTGAAATGAAACAAAATCTGGAACAATAACATCAACAATCATTTATTATCAGGTCAACTACACAAAACTCATTGCAGAATATCCGAGAAACGTGGCAACGTCGCACGAAAATCCTACCTCATTCTGACTGTCTTGATAAAAGCGTGGCGAGAAAACCGTGGATAACTTCACATCAATGATGGTCAAACATGTTGAGGTCTCATCTACAATCCATCATTTCGAAACCTTAATGTTTCACTTCAATATTCGAATCGTGAGCTGTGCAATGATTGTGTAATAATCAACCATTGGTACTAGTGAGTGAACATTTTTGATGGTAAATAAATAAAATAATTAACATTCTAACCTCATTCTCACTCCTGTTTGTGTTTGTTTGTGGTTTGTTTACTTTTCACTCTTTTCAGATATCTATTGCAGCTTTCTTTTTGGGAGTTTCAAGCCCCAGGGCAGCTAATTTTAGCTTTACCATTGGTTGAAAAATGACATGTGTCAAATTCCACCAATAGTGAAGCTAGAATTAGCTGCCCCGGGGCTTGAAACACTCAAAAAGAAAGCAGCATATCTGTCACCGGTCGGAAATGTCCATGCGTTTGGATCACAGAACATGAGTTCTGTGGTTTGGATAGGAATGTCATCGGTGAGTCCATCGATGGCTCTAATATTCCTCTATTGGTTCATTCCAAACAAACTCTTATTTCCATTGGTTGAAGCAATAAGCATTCCATCGGTAATTGTTTGATGAATTTCAAAACTTGTCGACTTGCCCAGTCTGTCAGGATACAAATTTTCCCAGCTGAGAATTTTAATTTTGTCGAATTGTTTGTAATGTGATTATCTGTTATCTTACATTTCATCATTCACAGACGTGTCAGTATCAACATCATATCTGTTTAATATTTACACACAAAATGTTAAAAGCTGTAATTCTAATAGGAGGTCACCAAAAAGGTATCTGAAAATGAAAACATTGAAAACAAATATTCTAAAATATTCATTTTAAGGAACAAGATTCAGGCCATTGTCGCTTGATATTCCAAAGCCTTTATTTCCTGTGGCAGGCTTGCCATTGATACAACACCACATTGAAGCTTGTGTCTCAACCAAATGCGTAAAAGAAATTTTGTTGATTGGGTTTTATCCTTTTGCCCAAATTCAACCCTTTGTTAATGATATGCAACACCAATACAACATAACAATTAAGTAGGTCTGCATAAATTCATGGCGTGTTTTATTAGGAATTACATTATTATTCCATGATTTAAGACTAAAACTTCGAAACATCACTTGAATCTATTGCTAAAATGATGACTTGTTTGTGATGCCATAAAATACATATGATGTTGATTTGGATTTCAGATATCTTCAGGAATTCATAGCCCTAGGTACAGCAGGTGGTCTTTTCCACTTTAGGGATCAAATCCGATTTGGGAATCCTGATGCTTTTTTCGTTATGAATGCTGATGTTTGTGCAGATTTTCCATTGGTTGAATTGTACAAGTTTCATAAAGAACAACCAGCCAAATATAACATGAAGGCAATTGTAGGTTGAAACTTCTCAGAACATTTATTACCTCATTTTCACTTATCTGTTTTTCGCAGGTGACAATGATGGGTACAGAAGCCACAAGGCAGCAGTCATTACACTATGGCTGCATAGTGACGAATAAAGAAACTCATGAGGTCACACATTATGTGGAAAAACCTAGTTCTTATGTGTCTACGTTGATAAACTGTGGAATATATGTATTTTCCATGGATATATTCCAAACCATTAGAGAAGCATTTAGTAACCAGCAAGATGAACTTTACAGGTGAAAATAAATGCATGTCCTGATATTTATATTTCACAACACAATTTTCAGTCGACTTGTATGGAACGCAGGTTTATTCAAATTTCAGTCTTGGTAATGGTGTACTAGATCAAAAGGTGAACGAATGACATCATGAAAGTGACTATAGTCCTTTTCTATCCATTTTTGTTCCTAACTCATTCTACGCATGATCCAATTATTGTTTGCAGTACATTCAGCTTGTGAAAATGTTTTAATCGATGGCTATTTTGTGATAACCCTTTTCTTCAATATTCGTCAGGAACGGGAACACTAATGGCGGCAAAGATGCAGGATACTGTTGTGTCTTAGGTTTCATTTCTTGTGTGATGATTATAGATATTATGCAGTTATGCAGAGTATATTAAACGACCATATTTTATTTTCGGCTTGTCAACAACAACCTTTTTCATGACATGACAGCCCTCTGTCATATCCCTATCATAGAACATGTATTTACAACTCACAACACAATCTATTACATTCTCCCCTACCATATAAGACAGGTATTATTGCTACTTATAGTAAATGGTAACTAATACATAATAAGAGGAAATTTCTAAGGTTCGATAACCCCAATTGGTTAGACAATTCTCTTGGTAGGATGTAGTCCTCTAGATAAGCAGGTGTTCTACGAACTCGACCTCGACTAGTAATTGGTTGGATTGGAGTTGATGCTGTCTTCCTTAACTTCTTGCAAGGAGACAGTTCAGCCTGGGGCGCTGGTGGTGGTGTCACTGGAATAGGCACCTCGAGACTAGCTGAACTAACATCAGTGCCTTGATTACTCCCTGACTGCTTATTACTGACAGGCTCATGTGAAGGCATCTTAGTCAATAGCATGGGAAGGGCAGGAGGGTCTTCACAGGGAAGTCCCTGCTTTGATGGAACCTGGGCTTCATCTGGTGGTTGTGTGGTTGGTGTCGTAGAGGCATCTACAGCCAATGGATCCACTTCGATTTCCTTGGCTCCTGGTGATCTCCTATGGAGGTGGGAGGAGGATACCTGTCGTACCCGGTTTGAGTAACAGATGAGCACATCATAAGAAACGCTGGATACTTTGTTTTGCACAACTCCCATGACCCACTTGATTTTTTTATGAGTCTTATTTCTAACCCAAACCAAATCTCCAGCTTGATATGTGGAGTTGCTGGCTCTTTGTTCTTCCTTCTTCTTTTCTTGACTTTCTTTCATTTTCATTTTTGAAATATTACTAGGTTTAAGTAATGTCAATGGTGTCCTAACAGTTCTTCCCTCAGATCAGGGTTATTTGATCTGAGGTTCTTCCTAAGAATAGTTCTGAAGGTGTGACACCTGTGGTTGTGTGTGGGGTATTCCGATAATGGAATAACCACACATCTATCTTGTGTTGTAAAGTACGATCGGTAGTACGACTATCTAAAAGTTGTTTGAGTATACCATCTTTAATGGAACCCACACTCTTCTCTGCTGCTCCATTGCTTTGAGGGTGATACGTTGGAGAAAATGTTTTCACTACCCCATTCTTAGTTAAAAATAAGGTAAGCTCCTGAGAATTGAAAGGTGGTCCATTATCACTGACAATCTTTTCTGGCAAACCATATACAGCAAATAATGAACGTAAAATACCCATTAATGTAATAGATTTTTTATCTGGACAAATCTTGACTTCCGGCCATTTTGAAAGTCCATCTTGGATAATAAGTAACTCGTTTTGATCAAAAGTTCCGAAGTCCATGAATAGTCGCTGCCAACGCCTAGTCGGCCATGACCAAGGTACGTAAGCTTCGTGTGGGGTTCCAGACTGTAAAGCTTGACATACTCCACAATTTTTCACATAGTTCTCTATTTGTTGGTCCAAGTTTGGCCACCAAACATAACTTCTGGCCAAACTCTTCATCCTGCTACCTCCCGGGTGAGCTTCATGGAGTAGGCTCATCACCCTTGGGTGATGACTGGGACTGGGACGATCACCCTGGTACCCCAGAGAACACAGTTATGTTCTGCGGAGAGCTCTAAAAACCTGGTGTGAAAAGGTTTCAGCTCTTCTTCAACTATATCAGGCCATCCTTCTTTTACATACTGTAAAACCTTCTTGAGGATAGGGTCTGTGGCTGTTTTAGCTGCTACTTCTTGTGCCACTAGTAGTTTTTCATCCATATGTGAGACTAAATAAATTTCAGACTACTGGCTCTTTTTCTTCAGATGGAAACCGGCTCAAAAAATCTGCATGATATATCTGTTCACTTCTCTTGTGAATAATTTTATACTTATGTGCAGACAACAGTAAGCCCCATCTTTGGAGTCTGGCTGCTGCCAGGGGTCGGACATGACTCTTTTCCCCAAATATAGCGGCCAATGGCTTGTTATCTGTCACTATCTCAAACTCTCTACCCATTAGGTACTTGCTGAACTTCTTAATTCCATAGATGAGCACTGCAGCTTCTCTCTCATGTACTGGATAGTTCAATTCGGTGGAACTAAACTTCTTGGAAGTGAATGCGATTGGTTCTTCTTTACCATCGTCTGTGAGATGTGCCAAAACACAACCTGCTCCTACAGGTGATGCATCTGCTGTCAGTCTCAATGGGCGGTCCAAAGAATACGGTACCAGTACTGTTGTAGACAGGAGTTCTAAGGCCTTCAGGGTGTATAATGGATTCAAAATGGTTGTCAGATCCTTTCCATATTTGTGAAAGAATGTAATCATACCCAGGAAAGTCTCCAGTTCCTGATGGTTACCTGGAACTTTCTTCTTCAAGAGTCCATCCATACGGCTGGGGTTCGGCCTGGATCCATTTTTGTCTAGTAATGTTCCCAGATAGACAACTGACTATACGAAGAATTTACTTTTGTCTATGTTCAGCATGACCTGGTATTCCTCCATTCGACCCAGGACTTGGTGTAAGGTCAGGAGGCACTCTTCTATGGTGTTACCCCATAACAAAATATCATCTAAATATATGAATATTTTTTCAATACCAGCTAAAATAGTACTGATAACCTCCTGGAAAATTCCGGGCGCTGCTGATATTCCAAATGGCATCGTCTTGCATTTATAGGTTCCAAATGGAGTATTGAGTTTGGTTATCTCCTGAGACTGCTCACAGAGTTTTAGTTGGAGATATGCGTTTTTCATATCCAGGACACAAAATATGTTACCATTTACAGTTGACAGATCATCTATCAATGGAAGGGCTCTCCCTATAACGTCTAGAGACGGGTTCAGCGTACCAGAGAAATCGCCACAAACTCGAACTTCCCCTGAACCTTTCTGTACGGGAACAATGAGAGTCCCCCAGGGTCCTGGTGGGCTTGGCTCAATATATCCCAGCTTCTCCATGGCATCCAATGCTTCCTTGGTAGCCTTCCTCAAGGGTATTGGTATAACTCTTGGACCTCGAAAAACAGGCTCGACACCTTCTTTGAGGATCAGTTGGACCTCAAAATCTTTGAGGACTCTAGGTTTGAAACTGAAAACTGTTGGGTACTTTTCTTTCAGCTGCTGGATGATGTGCTGAACGTTGATAGCAGCTTCGACCGGTAATACAACACGTGGAATTAATTTTTCAAAGTCTGGTCTGATCTTCCATATCCATGGTAAACCATACAAAGATGGGAACTCCTGATTGACTACGCACAGCTTCATCTTTCCCACTTGTTGATTATATTTGACTGTTACCATGGCTTCACCAAGCATAGGCAATCGCTCACCCCATATTAACGTTGCTGTTGGTTTCAGTGGAATGTGACTAAATAACTGTTGATATGTGCTTTTTCCAATAGTGCTAGCTTTTGCTGCCGTATCAATTTCCATGGAAATTGTAATGCCACAAATGGATACCTGGTCTATAATTCTATCAGGGGGCCTACCATATGTGTCAATTGGGTATAAATCATATCCCTCCCTTTCAACCATGTTCACCTGTGGTTCGGGATTTTCATTTTCCACCAGTCGAACAGTCTTTTTCTTTGGTTTGCGGCAATCCTTGGCAAAATGTCCATATTTATTACAATTGTAGCAACGGTCTCTAGGATTTGCCTTTCTGGGCTGCTTGCGGTCTGTTGACTCAGTCTTTGACTCAGCGGAACTATGTTTCTGTTTCCTTCCCACCCAATGGACAGTGGACGGTTCAGAAACTGCACTGGCATACATTAGTTCATACTTGGCTGCTTCCTCCACAACTTTTGAAAAAGTTACACCCCCTTCAGCTATCCTCTCCCTTATTTGTGTTGATCTGACATTGTTTATGAACTGTGTCTGTAGTGCCTGATCTAAAAATGCATCGAACTCACAAGTTTTGGATAGATGGTGTAGCGCAATAGAAAACTCGGCCACTGATTCATTCGGAAGCTGTTTACGAGCATAGAATTTGGCCCTTTCAGTATTCTTGTTACGCTGTGGTTTGAAGTGATTTTTTAGGTAGGTTTCCAACTCATCGCCCGTTTTATCCTCTGGAATGCTTGCACCACACAAATTATCAAGAACGGCATAGGTATCTGCTCCTATGGATGCTAAAAGCCACCTCTTCCTGGACAACTGGTAAGTTGCTTCAGCGTCTGTATTGCATGGTACAGTCGGTTCAGTTATCCCTTTGGTAAATAAAAAATTCGTGAAGCGTCTCAGATACGAGTTAATATCTTCTGGCCCATATGGTACGAACGCCCCGAACAGGTGTCCACTCATTTTGGTAGATCTTATGTTTTAGCTTTTCGGCATTCACAATACTGATGTGGTTCGACAGTACTTATCGCAATGCTTATCCTCGTCGCCACTGTTGTGTCTTAGGTTTTATTTCTTTTGTGATGATTATAGATGATGATTATAGATATTATGCAGAGTGAATCAAACGACCATATTTTATTTTCGGCTTGTCAACAACAACCTTTTTCATGACATGACAGCCCTCTGTCATATCCCTATCATAGAACATGTATTTGCAACTCACAACACAATCTATTACAGATACATACAACTTGAACGAGAAATTTTGTCTCCACTGGCAGGTTCAGGTAAATTATTTGCCCTTCAAGTCACCAACTGGTGGTCCCAACTGAAGACTGCTGGTTCTGCCATCTTTGCTAATCGCCACTTCTTGGAACTCTATAGAAAAAAACATCCCGAAAGATTGTGTGCATCAGGAGGCGGAGGAGAGAGCTGTACGATATATCCAGATGTCCATATTGATCCAACAGCATCAATTCATCCAACAGCTGTGGTAAGTGAAAAACTGGCTTTTAGGTTTATTGAAAAATTGTTAATGAATTTCAAATTTAGCCCGATTTATTTTTATATATCATATAAAAATTTAGAAATACAGTGACGACAGTCAACTCACAGTTGAAATCAACTTATCCAAAAGTTTTCTGATAGGAGGCTGATTCTTTTTCCCAAAGATTCTTCCAATGTCAAAGTATGAAGTTTGGGCTCATATTAAGTGAAAATCTGGCTTTTAGGTTTATTATTCTTTCAAAAATCTCTTACTTTATGAAAAATTGTTAATGAATTTCGAATTTGGCCCGATTTATTTTTATACATCACATATAAATTTAGAAATACAGTGACGACAGTCATAACTCACAGTTGAAATCAATTTATCCAAAAGTTTTCTGATAGGAGGCTGATTCTTTTTCCCAAAGATTCTTCCAATGTCAAAGTATGAAGTTTGGGCTCATATTAAGTGAAAATCTGGCTTTTAGGTTTATTATTCTTTCAAAAATATCTTATTTTATGAAAAATTGTTAATGAATTTCGAATTTGGCCCGATTTATTTTTATTCATCACATATAAATTTAGAAATACAGTGACGACAGTTATAACTCACAGTTGAAATCAACTTATCCAAAAGTTTTCTGATAGGGGGCTGATTCTTTTTCCCAAAGATTCCACCAATGACAAAAGGTTTGAAAGTTTCTTTTATTAATATGTGATCGATGCATTATATTCGAAAATTCACAAACATTCTCTTTTATTTGAACTACTTTTTATAATTACCGCAGAATTTATAGATCGGCATTGAAGCGGGCAAAGGAATTATTTTACAATAGTAGACTCAGTGAGTCTCACAACAAGATAAAAGAGTCCTGGTCAATTATAAATGACTTGACAGGAAACTCGAAAAAACAAAAATGTAACATTACTCTAAGCTCTGATACTATAAATGACTTTTACTGCTCCATTGCAGAAAATATGACTAAAAAATTGCTAGTCCGTATGATCCATCAGTACATCTAGAAAATTTAGGCATAGATAAGAACTTGTTTCTGTATGAGACCAACATTAATACTGCAGGCTACGATGACATTTCAATTAAAATAATACAGAACCTTCCTCCTAGCGCTCTGAATGTGCTGGTTTCACTGGCACATTTCCTTCATTTTTAAAAACTTCTGTGGTCATTCCTCTCCATAAGGGCGGAGATTCTGATGATCCCTCTAATCTCCGTCCTATATCTCTTATACCAACCAACGCAAAAATCATTGAAAAGATAATTAAAAAACGACTACTTGAATTCATAATTAAGCATAACATCATCAGTGAAAACCAATTCGGCTTCCAGAATAATAAAAATACTCATGATGCTATTTTCTCATTTCTGGATAAAGTTTATTCTGAGATAAATGTCGGTGAAAAGACTGCTGCAGTGTTTTGTGACCTGTCAAAGGCATTTGACTGCGTTAATCACGAAATACTGCTGAGAAAGCTACATTGTTATGGATGCAGAGGAGTAACTTTCAAATGGTTCGATTTCTACCTGAAGGGACGATCGCAAATAGTCAAAACTGTTCAACTTTCAAGAAAAAGGGAAATTAATTCGGGTGTTCCACAAGGTTCTGTTTTAGGTCCCATTCTTTTTTTATTATATATTAATGACCTCACCAAGCTTGATATTTCTGGAAAGTTCACCTTATTTGCAGATGACACAACCATACTTTGGAATAATAAAAATACTTGTGAGTAACATAAAATAATCTCTGCTGATTTGAAAAAAGTGAAAGATTGGTGTGATTCAAACATCCTATCTTTCAACTTAACTAAAACAAATTTAATATCGTTTAGATGCTCGATCAACGAACTTTATTTTGAAGACATCATTGGAATCTAAAAATAGCACTAAATTTCTAGGAGTGTTCATTGATCAGAATTTAAAGTTTGTGGATCATGTCAAACAACTCACTAGCAAAGTCGCCTCTGGCTGTTATGCGGTTAGAGTAATTTGTAATGAATTGGGATTCGGCACTGCAAAGATGGCTTACTATGCACTCATAGATTCTCACTTACGCTACGGAATACCGTTTTGGGGAGCATGCAGCCCAACTTTATTCAAATCAAATCAAATCAATTTATTAGCCATTTAGGTACAGTGTGTACATATGGTAAGTCATAAAATACATAAATCACATTATACAATAAAACCTTATTGTGGATCATTGAGTATCAATAAAATAGATAACGATCTTATGTAGAAATAAAATGAAAAAATATATGACGGCAGCACACATAAGAAACATAATTAAAATTAAAAGTCTTCAATAGTCTTCTAATTTTACAGAAAAGGGCAATAAGGTATATGGGAAACCTTAAACCAAGAGAGCCCTGTAGAACCTTTCTTCAAAAACCATAATATCCTAACGGTAACTGCATTATTCATACTGGAATCTGTGTGTTCAATAAATAAGCATATATTGAACTTCGCCACATCCTCTTCCCATTATAACACCCGGAACAGCAGACACACTCTGCAACTCACAGTGCCAACTAAAAACATCACCAGAGACTCCATATTTTACAATGGAGGAAAAATGTACAATCATTTGCCTCTGTACATAAGATCTGCCAATATAAATGGCTTCCAATTCAGGAAGATAGTCAAACAATTTCTATCTGATAGACCCTATTATACTTTGAATGAATTTTTTGACGATAACTTTTAACTGATTGACTAGCTCATGTTTTTCATCTTCATTGAGGAGCTTTTAAATTTTTACCTTCTATGTCTATTCTTATATGAACTTGACTTCCACTCTTTTATATATACATACTTTTTATATTTTCCATTTTACCATGTTTTGTATGTATTTTTATAGTTTTATTTTTGTTGTCTTCTGTAAATGGCTGTTGTGGCTGAAATATCTCCCAGATGTGGAAAATCTGTTCATCCCGAGATGTTACCTGAACAGTTTTTCGAATTGGGAAAACAAAAGTATACAGCTCCATATATTCGTTGATTCTAGCGAAAATGCAGGTGCAGTAGTAGCTTATTTAAGGATCTATGAAGAACATAAAGGTGTACTCTGCTCTCTTATCGGTGCCAAAACACATGTTGCACCAATCAAACTTCAGACAATGCCACGTCTTGAACTGGATGCCGCCTTGATGGGATCTAGGTTCGCAAAAAATACTCAGAAATACCTTTCCATCAAAATTCAGAGTACCGTCTATTGGTCTGACTCCAAAATCGTCCTCAGCTGGATACGTTCAGACGATCCAAGAAAATTATCGAAATTTGTCGCCTACAGAGTTGCGGAAATACAAGACAAATCTTTGGTCTCCAATTGGCGATACATCCCTACAAAACAAAATGTTGCTGATGAAGCCACAAAATGGTCTAAGCAACCTTCGTTGAGAGCAACAGATCGATGGTTTAGAGGACCGGAATTCCTTTATGAAGAGGAACAAGTTTGGCCGTCGGAAGTCATAATTGAAAATCAGTCTACAGTGAAGATTACGAGTGAACTTTTCAAATTATCTCCTTATCTAGATGAAGATGGATTACTTCGAATCCGAGGAAGACTAGATGCTGCCAAATGTATGCAATCGGATTCTAAACGACCAATAATTCTACCTCGAGACAGCCATCTTACCACATTGATCATAGAGAACTATCATAAAACTTTTCAACACTGTAATCACGAAAGTGTCGTTAATGAGATCAGACAAAAATATTATATTCCAAAACTGCGAAGAACGGTAAACAAAATCAGAAAATACATCACATATAAATTTAGAAATACAGTAACGACAGTCATAACTCAGTTAAAATCAACTTTTCCAAAAGTTTTCTGATAGGGTGCTGATTCTTTTTCCCAAAGATTCCTCCAATGTGAAGTTTGGGCTCATATTAAGTGAAAATCTGGCTTTTAGGTTTATTATTCTTTCAACAATCTCTTACTGTATGAAAAATTGTTAATGAATTTCGAATTTGGCCCGATTTATTTTTATATATCACATATAAATTTAGAAATACAGTGATGACAGTCATAACTCAGTTGAAATCAACTTATTCAAAAGTTTTCTGATAGGGGGCTGATTCTTTTTCCCAAAGATTCCTCCAATGTCAAAGTATGAAGTTTGGGCTCATATTAAGTGAAAATCTGGCTTTTAGGTTTATTATTCTTTCAACAATCTCTTACTGTATGAAAAATTGTTGATAAATTTCGAATTTGGTCCGATTTATTTTCATACATCACATTTAAATTTAGAAATACAGTAACGACAGTCTTACTCAGTTAAAATCAACTTTTCCAAAAGTTTTCTGATAGGGTGCTGATTCTTTTTCCCAAAGATTCCTTCAATGTGAAGTTAGGGCTCATATTAAGTGAAAATCTGGCTTTTAGGTTTATTATTCTTTCAACAATCTCTTACTGTATGAAAAATTGTTAATGAATTTCGAAGTTGGCCCAATTTATTTTCATTAATCACATGTAATGTTTGGAGGGTTTCGATTGATGCACACAAGTATTTTCAGTTGATTTATTTCTTGATCGTCCATATAGGGATGGTGGTTACATACAAGTTTCACAATTCACATGTCGCGACATTCAGACGATACACACTACATGATACATACTACATGATACGATACATACTAACTGTTTTCTGATCATGAACTTTCATGATGCTCCTGTGAGCCTGCGCATTCCCTATCAGAGCAGTGGCGGAACATTTTACTTTTACATACATTACAATTCCCTTTCCACCACTTAAAACTTGGTTTTTCTTTCTACTTTCCTAAGTAACCTGTCTGACCTACGCACTGGCATTGTACCTTGTGCGCTCTTACAATCTATACCTACGACATCATTGTACCTATCCATCTCTAGCTCATCTACATCACTGTGACTCGGTCTATCTGAAACATGAACGTTTTGTGCAAAGAAACTTTCAAAATCCCTGCCTAAAATCTGCCTTTCACTTATTTTTGCCCTGGTTTGTTCGCTTGTGCGACTACCACTACATACCCTATTACAAATGTTACTACTTTCCACACTATTACCCGGACCTTGCTCACTTCCTGAGGTTCCATTCTGTGATGGCTCCTCTGTTCCTTCGATTTCTAGTGGAAACCTTCCAATGTGGCTACGGTTGCCACCTCCATTAGACATACTACTCTGCTGACTACTGTTGCTGTAATTTTGTAATTTATGATTATGCAATTCACCACACAAGTTACCTGCCTGTTTTGCACCAGACGGATTTTCTGGATCCTCCGTCCCGCACCTCTCTCCTTTGCCCAGGCTTCTGATCTGATTTATGTGTCTTCTCCATACCATTCCTTCGGATGTTTTGCATAAGTATAGACTTCGTCCTATTTTTCTTTCCACTGTGGCAGTTGTCCAGATCCTGGTATTTCCTTTTCGATAGTCTCTTACTAATATCTGTTCGCCCAGGAATAGTTCCCTCTTCTGTCCCTTCCTTGAAGCGATCTGCCTTTCTTGTGCCCTATTCAAAGCTTCTTGTGTTTCCTGTTGTACTACTGGGGTGGTATGTACCACTTGGCTTATCCTTGTTTTGACTCTTCTTCCCAACATCAGTTCTGCTGGTGACTTCTGAGTAGAACAATGTTCTGCATTTCGATAGGCTATTAGAAAGCGAGTAATCAGTGTCTCTGTTGGTGTACTGACGTTTCTAGAGTCATTCAAGGCACATCGGAGTTTGGCTTTGAAGGTCTTTACTGCATTTTCTGCTGCTCCATTACTTTCTGGGTGAAAGGGGGGTGATGTTATATGTTTGATGCCGTTTCGCTGAAAAAATACTTTCATCTGATGTGAAACGAAAGATCTGCCATTGTCTGACACAACTGTCTTGGGAATTCCAAATCTTGCGAATATCTCCCTCAGTTTAGTTTCAACTTCTCTGCTAGTGATGGTTCGCATCTGAAATATTTCTGGCCACTTCGTGTACGAGTCTGTTACAATGAGGAAATTCATTTGCCTCAGCGGTCCTAAAAAGTCCATGTGCAGCCTTTCCCACGGTGCTGTTGATATTGGCCATGGTGTCAATTCAGATCTCCTTGCGTTAGTCGCGTGCACCTGACATGCATGGCAACTTCTGATTTTCCTTTCAATGTCCTCATCCAATTTTGGCCACCATAGGTACGATCTTGCTAAACTCTTTGTCTTCACCATTCCCAAGTGCCCTTCGTGTAACTCTTCGAGCATGCGATTTCTTAAGTCCACTGGTATGACGACTCGGTGTCCCCAGAGCAAGCATCCATTGTCTTCCTCCAGTTCGCTCTTCCTTCTCTCATAATGTCGAAGTTCTTCTGATATATTCGATGGCCATCCATTCTTCAAGTAGTTCAGGATTGTTTGAAGTTCTTTATCTCTCTCTGTGTGCTCTCTTATCACTTTGTTATCAAGTGGCCATTCTTCTAAGGTCGCTGCGAAGTATCCATTATAACTGTACTCTTCTGATGATACTTCCGTTCTTTGGGGTAGTCGTGATAAACAGTCTGGCATTACATTGTGTTTTCCATTAATGTGCTCAATCTTATAGTCGAATGATGATATGTATATTGCCCATCTCTGCAGGCGATCCTTGTTGCGTTCTGGTATCCCTCTGTTCTCACCAAATAATGCCACTAATGGTTTTTGGTCTGTTCGGATTGTCACTTTCCTTCCCCTGATGTAATGTTCAAACTTCTTCAGCCCGAAGACTAGTGCCAAAGCCTCTTGGCATATAACAGAGTATTTCTTTTCTGCTGGCATATAAGTGCGTGACACACATGCAATAGGCTTTTCCTGTCCCTGGTCGTCTCTGTGGTATAAAACACTGGAAATTCCGGTTCCTGAAGCATCGCTGGCTACTATCACTTCTTTTGATGGGTCGAAGTGTGTAAGTATAATATCCTCTGCAATGATCTTCTTGATAGTCTTAAATGCCTCCTCACATTCTTGATTCCATTGAAACTTTACATTCGCCAATAATAATCTGTAGATAGGGCTCATAATGCCTGACAGATTCGGCACAAATTTTGCGTAGTAATTGACTAAACCTGCGAAACTTCTCACTTCTGATACATTTGATGGTCTTGGTGCTTCAGTTATTGCCTTCACCTTGGTTTCTGTCTTTCGAAGTCCTTTCGCTGAAATGTGATGACCTAGATATTCTATGCCCTCCTTGAAGAATTGGCATTTTTCTCTGCACAGGGTGAGTCCAGCTTCTTGGAGTCTTCTCAATACCGCCTCGAGATTCCTTATGTGTTCTTCCTCCGTTTTTCCTGTCACCACTATATCATCCACGTAGTTGACCACTCCATCCAAACCTTGTAATACTTGCTCCATGGTTCTCTGGAAAATAGCACTTGCTGGTGCTACTCCAAATGGCATCCGTTTCATGGCAAACAGTCCTTTATGCGTATTCAATGTCGCAAGCTTCTTCGATTCATCATCTAATTCGAACTGTAAATACGCTTTATTTAGATCCAATTTTGAAAATGTTTTGCCTCCGTTTAGTGTTGCAAAAATCTCTTCTATCCGGGGGAGAGGATACTTGACCTCTTCTAGCCACCTGTTAATGGTCGTCTTATAATCATATTCGCATATTCGTATCGTATCATCTGCCTTCAATACTGGGACTATTGGTGTACCCCATTCAGATGTTGGTATCGGTTCTATGATGTCATCTCTTACCATTTCTTCCAGCTGTTCTTCTATCTTCTGGCGAAAGGCGAGAGGTACAGGGCGGGGACGGCAGAACACCGGCCTGGCATCTGGTTTCAGACCTAAGGAAATACGAAAATGTTTAAATTTGCCCACTTTGTCGCAAAAAACGTTTGGAAAGTTTTCAACAATTGATTTTTCAACATGTTTCACTACATGGATGTCAGCAAGGTTCAGGCTTATGTTGAAATTTTTCATAAATTCTCTTCCTAGTAGACTAGGGGGTCCATCGCTATCGATGACATAAAATCTTGTCAACTTTGTGGTGTTTTTGACTGTAACCTTAATATTAAAATACCCTAAAGGTGAAATTGTTTTGCCAGTGTAACCTCTTAACACAGTATTGTCTTGTATTAACCTATAATGACTAAACTTATCTTTGTAAAGTTTTGCATTCAGTACTGATACTGATGCTCCAGTATCTACCAAAAATTCAAATTTTTCGTTATTTATACTTAGTTCAATATTGAAAGGGTTACACTCTATTTCATTTATTGACAATTTGAACATCTCATAACATTCTGCTTCATTTGTTTCCTCTGCAGTTGTATCATTACCTAGGTAATGTTGTCTCTTAACTCTACACATTCTTTCTAAATGTCCTATTTTGCCGCAATTATTACATACATATTTGGCGTACTTACACAAACCTTTGTGTTCCCGACCACAAACACTGCAAGCGTTGATCTCTACCTGTCCTTGTCTTTTGTTGACATTCATCTGGGGCTGCCATCTTGTTTGCTGCCTATGACGGTTCGGCTGGTTTGACGTCATCCATGACGTGGCTGATGAACCTTGGAATGAGCTGCGCATGCCTTGGCTGCTTCCTGGAGCTGGTATCCGTCCACGCTGCCCTTTCGATTTTTTGCTGCTGCAATTCATCCAATTTACTGCGTTGCAGGAAATCTCCGTGTCCTCCTTCTGAACGGCTATTCTTACTACTGCTTCTATATCGACGTTTTCCTTCTCCTCACACAACCGGTCCAGTATCCTACCCTTCCGTAGGCCACACACGAATTTGTTTTTCAGCACGAACTCTAGTTGTCCTTCGAATTTGCAGTTGACTGCTAGAGATCTCAGTCTGGCGTACCAATCCTTGGCCTTTTCGCCCTCTTGCTGCATGGCGTTGAAAAACTTGATTCTCTCACGAAACACCGACACCACGGGTGTAAATTGTCCTGCCAATAGGTCCTGCAATTGCTTGTATGTCTTTTCCTTCGGCATATCGGGAAATGCAAGGTCACTGACGAGCTTATACGTTGTTGTGCCTATCAAACTCAACACTGCTACTTTCACCTTTTCGTCTTTAATCAGGTTTGCCTCGAAATATTGTTCCAGTTTTTCGTTATAAATTGTCCAATCTTCCTCCTCTGGGTTGAACTCGTTCACCTGACCGATTACGCCGACACGTGATGCACATGTTTCTGTTTCCATCTTCTCGGTTTTTCACGATTCCGGTTAATCCTCGTCGCCAATTGTAATGTTTGGAGGGTTTCGATTGATGCACACAAGTATTTTCAGTTGATTTATTTCTTGATCGTCCATATAGGGATGGTGGTTACATACAAGTTTCACAATTCACATGTCGCGACATTCAGACGATACACACTACATGATACATACTACATGATACGATACATACTACATGATACGATACATACTAACTGTTTTCTGATCATGAACTTTCATGATGCTCCTGTGAGCCTGCGCATTCCCTATCAGAGCAGTGGCGGAACATTTTACTTTTACATACATTACATCACATATACATTTAGAAATACAGTGACGACAGTCATAACTCACAGTTAAAATCAACTTTTCCAAAAGTTTTCTGATAGGGTGCTGATTCTTTTTCCCAAAGAATCCTCCAATGTGAAGTTTGGGCTCATATTAAGTGAAAATCTGGCTTTTAGGTTTATTATTCTTTCAACAATCTCTTACTGTATGAAAAATTGTTATGAATATCGAATTTGGCCCGCTTTATTTTTATACATCACATAAAAATATAGAAATACAGTGACGACAGTCATAACTCACAGTTGAAATCAGCTTATCCAAAGTTTTCTGATAGGGGGCAAATTCTTTTTCCCAAAAATTCCCCCGATGCCAAAATATGAAGTTTGGGCTTATATTATGTTATTTCTTTTCAGCTAGGACCAAATGTCAGCATAGGCCCAGGAGTAACTGTATGTTCAGGTGTGAGAATAAGAGAGAGTATAATATTGTCAGAGGCTACTATTGACGAGCACAGCTTGGTTCTGCATAGCATCATCGGAAGGGGTTCCAGGGTAGGGAGATGGGCAAGGGTTGAAGGAACTCCATCAGACCCAGACCCCAACAAGCCTTTCGCCAAGATGGAGAACCCTCCTCTGTTCAATAGCGATGGGAGATTGAATCCGTCGATTACGATTTTGGGTGGGTTTTAAGTTCTGTTGTTTTTATTGATGTGCTGAAATTCGCTTCTGTTACAGGCTCTTCTGTGAGTGTTCCATCTGAGACTATTCTATTGAATTCAATAGTACTTCCCAACAAAGAACTGTCTAGAAGCATAAAGAATGAAATTATTTTGTGAAACATTTGATGGAGTTACAATTTTGATTCGAGAATTTGTTGTATTCTGTTATGTAATGTTAGGATTAGGATAATCATATTAAAGTAATGCACAAATGATTGAACTATATCTCAGTTTCGCCTTGAATTTTCGGATTTGGATAAAATGAATGGACAAGATCAACGAATCGAAATAAAAGTAAATTCATTTGAATTGGTTCATATGGAGAAACAATAATAAGTTGGAAGAGTTCTCTGGAGAAAACAAATTTAATGCAATAGTCGGAATAGTCCCACTAGACGAAGCGAAATTCGCAAGGGAATTTTTTATTTCTATTTGATTTGCTATAAAAAACAGTCAATCGAATAAGGCTGGATTCAGACAGATCCGAAATCCAATCGTACGACGATCCGATAGCTTTCTGATTGTTCTAAATTTGAATTCAGACCAATCAGAAAGCTGTCGGATCGTCGTACCATTGGATTTCGGATCTGTCTGAATCCAGCCTAAGGCTGGATTCAGACAGATCCGAAATCCGATCGTACGACGACCCGATAGCTTTCTGATTGGTCTGAATATGAATTTATATATAGGTAAGGATTCCTGAAAGATGATTTTTCAGAGTGTGATGTGTGATCAATATTGATAAATTGAATATAGGAACAATCTTGACCCACTGAACTCATCTTGAACTCTGTTTGAAATTCTACAAAATAATTCACTACAAATTGAGGTTTGTTCCTAACCAAACGTCAAAACATGCATCAAATCAATTATTGGCCGCGTATAAAGCTGCTGCCAAAATATGACAGTTTTCCATGGTGACGTCAAATTCTGTAAAACGGCTTCAAGCGCTGTAAGCTGTTAGACGCAGCCATTCTAACCTCTTCAAGATGATTTCGCATTTGTATTTTGTTTACATAATTTTGAATGTAATCAATTAGATAAACATGTTTATTAATTTTTATCTGTGTGTATAACATATTCTTTCTGGATAATGTAATGTGGTTCAGTCAGTAAGTGAGAAATAAAAAAAGAAGTTAGAAGGCGAGGTGAGTTGTTAAGGCATAAAAGAAATTCAGAGTCGGGGAAATACAGAACCAACACATACTGTTGACATGAACTAACATAAGCACATATCAGTTTATCCAATAATTTGTCATAATTACATAATTTGCATCGATTATAAAATATTCGAACAAACTTTACTGGAAAACTAATTTGTATCTACATTTTCTTCGAAAAAGGGGTATTTTTTCCATACTCGAATTAGTTTATCTGGTTCTTTTGTATTCTGATTTCAATTCCCAAAAATGAGTAGTATTTTTATGTATAACGACCTGCAAATCTACAGTAGCTATAAAACCTTCACACAACATAATATAATTCAGTTTGAATAACCCTTGTAGTAGACTGGTTTCAAGGAGTTCACCAACTAAGAAAAATGCTGAGACAGTTGAGAAACTTCAAAACAGCTCTGGTGCAGATGAAAACTGGCACCGACCGCTCAAAAAATTTAGAACATGCAGCTAAACTTATATCGAATGCTAAACAACTTGGAGCCAAACTCATTGCCCTTCCAGAATGTTTCAATTCCCCATATGGCACAAAGTTCTTCAGTGAATATGCAGAGTCAATACCAAATGGACCTACTAGTGAGATGCTATCTAGAGCAGCAAAAGAAAACTCAGTATATCTCGTTGGTGGGACATATCCTGAAATAGAAAATGATAAATACTACAATACTTGTACTGTTTGGAACCCAGAAGGGCAATTAGTTGCCAAGTTCAGAAAAATGCATTTGTTTGATATCGATATTCCTGGAAAGGTAACCTTCAAGGAATCAGATATACTGAGTCCAGGAAATGAGTTGGCAACTTTTGATTTAGAAGGGGTGAAAATTGGTTTGGGTGTATGCTATGATTTGAGGTTTGAAGAGCTTGCCAAACTCTACAGGCTACAAGGATGCAAGATTTTGATGTATCCAGGTGAGTTGTTCAGAGATATGTTATCAGTTCTGTTGAAATTCATTTTCAAATCTTGTGTGAATATTTGCATAATAAACTGATTTTGATTGTTATGTGGTGATATTGTAGAAACAGTGAAATTACACATTTTTTGTCTTGGAATAAACAAAAGTTATGATAAGTCCAATGTAAATATTTACTGTCTCCATTCCACAATGGACTGGAATAAGTACAAAAAATCCCAATGTACGATGTATTTTCAGATACTTAGTAGGAAATAAAAAGCATATATCACCCTTACACTATCATTATCAAGTACCACACATGTCTCTTGCGTGTGTGACGAGGGGAAACAACTAGCTGAAATCTGTACAAGATTTAAAATCTTTCAAAGACTTAAACGCATGACTTAAAGACTTAAAGGCATGACTTGAAAGACTCAAACGCATGACTTGAAGACTTAAAACGATGACTGAAATGACTTAAAATATTTAGGTGTACAAGATTGAAAGAAGATGTTTCCCCCTCGGTGTGTGATGTATTTGTACCTTTATCAAGTGTATCAGGAGATGCTATATGTATTTTTGAGACATTTAGTGAAATAATGAATCCTCTCTGTTTTAACTTCCTAATATATCACGGGATATGAGACCGAAAATGATCTACTGACCATACCAAAAATGACTATCAAAACTTTGCTACTGAGGTCGGAATTCAGCAAAAACATGAACTTCAAGTGGCGCTCAAGAAGAAGAGGGCTCTGACAACAGAAGTTCAAACATTGGCAATGATATTAAAGCAAATCTTAAGAGTTCCTGGGAGTTCTGTTTATCAAAAAACCTATATAATTTCCTTTGAAGGTTAAAAACTTTACTCGTTGCCTCGATATCAAGGAACTAGCTCCATGAAAACTCATCACAAAAATGAAAGTTTAGGCATTTAAATAATCTTCAAGACACGAATGATCATTGATCATTGAAAAAAAACTTCTCTTTCTGAATTGATCGCCATCTTTTGGTATTATGTATAAGTAATGAAGAAAATGTGTGATTCAAGCTACGACGTCCGTAAGAAAAACCAAAGAAAAGACATGATTTGGAAAAGAAATCACTAGTGCCATCTACCCGCAGTTATTCATCCCTTCAAATGACATTTCTATATGGCTAACTAAATCTATATTAAGCTATAAGTTATGTTCAATGCCTCATTCTGAGTAATTGGTTTTTTCAGCCGCTTTCACCATGACGACAGGTCCTATCCACTTCGAACTCCTTCAGAAGGCCAGAGCTGTGGACAACCAAGTTTTTGTATGTGCCATCGGCCCAGCAAGGAATGACACCGGATTCATTGCCTGGGGCCACTCTCAAATAACTAGTCCTTGGGGAAAGGTCCTCTCTCAAGCCGCGGAGAAGGAGGAAATACTAGTTGCTGATATCGACGTATCCGAATGTGATGATGTCAGGGAACAGATTCCTATTTTTCACCAACGACGAAGCGATTTGTATGATACGATAAAGAAGAACTGAGAGTTCGGTTATGGGGGGATGAGGTTGGAGTATGTGAGGCAGTCGGTTCATTTTATTCTCGAAATATTTTGATGGGGTATGGGATTTGAATATATTGTCGATGAGCCCCAAGTAATTTTGAAATCATCGCAACAAACAAACGACGATAAACAGCACAAAGAAATATCAAGCTTGAAAAAAATGCTGTTCCATCATTCGGACACTTTGTACTAACGCAACAATATATTGGAGTTTCGGCACTAGATGGGTATTTTACCCATTGAAATAAGAATTGGTGATATTCTGTGGTAGAACCAAACATTATTTCAAAACTGTATTAAATTATATCGAATATGAAGTGTCAAAATATTTAATAAAACGTATGTATAATACACTTTTAAGGATGTTTATTTCTTTTGAAAATAAATGTTTATTGTTATAATAGAGTTTTATTGGGAATTAATGAAAATATGGTGAAGTTACTCTGAAGGAAGCCTGGGAATGGAAATCTCTTTTCAAAAATTGATACCTTGCGTATTCTTTCATTATCCTCCTGCAATCGTTATCATCATTATCCATGTTCTGCAGTAGGGTTATTAAAAGATGCACGCTTCCCAATATAGCGAATGTGAGAAGAATGGATTCCAGAGTTGACAGAGCCATTTCATTTTTATTGTTCTGCTGCTAAAATGTTCTCATGATGGACGTTATCTTGAATCTTTACTAGGATTTCAACAGAGATGAAATTTGGGAATTGAACTGATATGAAATTTGAAATGTGACAATGATTTTGATGGCAAAGATATTGTCAGTGACATGTTTGTATCAAACTAGCTCACTTTTGAAACAGAATATTATCTCAGGATTTTCAATTTGCTGATTGAGTTATGCCACGTTTTAGTTTTATGAATTACTTCAAAGATAATTGAAAAGTCATTGATTTCTATTATTTATCCTTTTTGAAGCTTTAGTGGAATTTTGAAGTCCCTAACTGTAATTGTATTCTGTAACCGTGTGTTTAATATGTAGACATTGGCTGCGTCTAACAGCTTTAAGCGCTTAAAGACGTACAAAATATCAAATGACAGAAATATTTTGTGTACTTTTTCTGATTTGTAATTATTATTATTAATACAATGATTCCAAAAAAAATCTCAATCTAGATATTTCACCATGGAAAACTGTCTAATTTTGTGCAGCGGCTTTAAGCGCTGTAAGCTGTTAGACGCGGCCTATGTTTTAAATATCACCATTTACATGAAACAAAACACTTTTATTGTTATTGAAGCACTATCAGCTTTAATGCGGTTCATGGTATTCACAATACAATCAGTATAAACATAAGTGTTGTTCATATTTTGACATTTGGGATTCAGGGCATTTGGCTTTTGTATTTCTAGGATGACATCATTTGTAATAGTAACAAAATCATGAAAAACAAAATATTTAATCACAAAAGATATTTTGTGTATTTCTTCTGATATATAACTATTATTAATACAATCATTCCACAAACATCTTAAGATTTGACTTGCCCATCAAACGTCAAAACGAGCCCAAAACTCATGAACCGCGCTAAGAATTTTTTGAGGTTAAAGAATCAATTACTGCAAAGTCAAAACAAAATAGAATTAAATGAAATATGTTTTCTACACTCTCATTGACAAATATGCTGAGGAGAAATCTTTTAGTTCTCACCTCGAACTTTTCCAAGTCTGCTGCAGCCATCAAAGAAAGCCCTAAAATAAAAACATGGCAGATTCATGAGTATGAAGGACTTGGTGCATTACAACTAGGATCAACCCGACTGCCAGTTATAAGGGAGCCCAACGAAATTCTTGTGCAAGTCACTGCTGCTTCCGTCAATCCTATAGATATTGCTATGTTAGGTTGTTATATCTCTTATTATTTGAGTGGGGTCTTTGGAGAATCAGATTTTTTCAGGTGGTTATGGCAGAACCTTATTTCAAATTCTTAGAAGATATGAACTGGAACTGCCGTTGACAGTGGGTCGAGACTTTGCTGGTACTATTTTAGCTAAAGGTCACGGTGTTAGAGAAGAACTACAAGTCGGTGATGAGGTTTATGGGTTTCTACCTTTGCACAAATCAGGAAGCTTCTCTGAGGTTATCTTGGCGGATGCATGTCATGTAGGTGGTAAAAGTTACACGGATAGGTATATGTGGTGCTATGTTTTCCTGATCTTGTGATTGGGTGTAACGCTTATATCAACAATATTGAGTTACTCTGTTCCCTTGCTTTGCTTGATATCATCTGATGAACAGAATATTTGTGGTCCTGTGAAAACATTTTCAAATATGTTTGCCACAAATAATCAAGTTTGAACAGTGAAGTAGGTGATTTTTTAAAATTTTTCTAAATTATTTAACTTCGATCTATTTCCACTACCAAGGCCAATCACCGACGCCGGTGAGCACGCTTCCCCCCACCGGAAATTTTTGACGCACCCTCTGGTGTTCCAACCAGAGGTAGGGATCTTCAACAAGCCCAACATCCATGGACTCGGGACCGACGGCTTTACGTTCCCTCCGAAGCCTGCGAGCTATTTTATGCTATTTTGCTGCAGTTGTATGATTTAATATTTAACTTCTGCAACTATAGTTTTTCCAAGATGATCTTTAGAAAAGTTCTGAAGTGAATATTGAGTTAAGCTTTTCACACCTAGAGGAACATATTTTGCTCAATGATTTATGAAGAAGCCTTGTATTTATTCAAGGATTTAAAGGTGTTGTTAGTGAATATTATCAGAATGAGGCTCGCACACAAGGGGGAATAACCTCCCCGAACACAATTATTTCAATATAAGTACTGAGAGAGTTTTATGATTCTCATAATGCTATCTTTTGCATTGATTATGCAAATCATTGAAAATGACAAACAATTTTTTACTGGAACTATGAGAGAACGAAAAACTAACAACCTTGGCAACTGGAAATTGTGTTATTCCTGTACTTGTCTCTGCCAAACATGTGTGGTCTTGTTTTTCAGTTCTAATACTAGTTTTTTTCCCATTGTGCTTTGTATATAGCATATAACTTTCCAACGGTGCATCTCAGTCGTAGTGTGTTACTGAAAAAGAGGAATTTGAATTCAATAATTTTTCGCCTCTAGAAAGAAGGTGGTATACCCAGTATAGTAGAAAATAGATGTAATTTGAATTTTTTAATAAGATTTATTTGTCCTCTGTTCGGTAAATATTCCTTTCTCCTTAGGCCTCTAGTTCCGAAAAAAAAATTTGGTACCAGCTTATGTATTTTGTGTCGCTGAACACTAATCCAAAGTCAAAATTCAATGTTCTCCCTTAGTTCTCAAGTTCAAAGCCTTTCAAATTTTGAAAAGTAAGCCTTTCAAATTTTGAAAAGTGCATATAACGCCTTTTTTATATCAAAAAGACGATCGGATTATAAAACTCGAATGTAAATTCCTGATACGATATTGTGGTTAGAATAAACAAGAGAACGTACATAGCGCTATTTCGAATCAAGGTTCTGTGCGGTAAACGAATATTTTCCTCAGATTTTATTGTGAGTTTCGAATAATAAATATCGTCTTTCAGCATTTATTCTGTGCATGCTCCTGACCCGTTTCTGATCGGTCGAATTGTTGTTAGAGCAAATACATTATCAAATCATCTTTCGAACAATCTGTTCAGGCCAGTCTCAAATTACCTACACAGTAAGTTTCAGCTGGCACCTGTCAGAAAACAACTACTCCCCTGGTTAATACCACGAAGGGCATTGAATTATATCCGACCAGTGCCAGTGCAGGTTTCTTCACAGAAGTAAATCCTGCATTTGCTTTCGTCGATACAAATGAAGGAATTGATTTTCAATTATAGGGACGGACTGTGTAGGTAATTTGAGACTGGCCTGAACAGATTGTTCGAAAGATGATTTGATTTAACGCCAGTCTTCAAGTATGCCCACTGACTATGTCAAATGTTTTTACATTTTCCTCGCAGGAGGAATGGGCGAATTCGGTTTGCTTTTGGAATACCTCGTCCATTGGTAGATGGCGCAATAACTTCGTTGTTCGCATCAGCTTTGGTCGGGGCTTGATACTCTGAAGGATTTTGATTTTTAATTATGGGAAGTCATCGACTTTATGTTGATGATGGCACTGCCTTGCACTGACGAGTGGCCAAATAGCCCGAAACCGGTCTGCAAGTGTGTCCGTCCCTATGATTGAAAATCAATTCCTTCATTTGTATCGACGAAAGCAAATGCAGGATTTACTTCTGTGAATAAACCTGCTCTGGCACCGGTCGGATATAATTCAATGCCCTTCGTGGTATTAGCCAGGGGAGTAGTTGTTTTCTGACAGGTGCCAGCCGAAACCTACTGTGTAGGTAATTTGAGACTGGCCTGAACAGATTGTTCGAAAGATGATTTGATTTAACGCCAGTCTTCAGGTATGCCCGCTGACTACAGTGGCTATATACTGGTGTGTTTTCTCCATATAGAGGTTGTCAGCAAATCAGACGACCGATATGGCCAATTTGATCAAAAAATTGATGATGTAGGCGTAGTAGTACTGCAAAAAATCCGCCAGGTACCGACACTCTTGCAGTGGAGATGACAGTCCTGTGTTGCCAAGTGGCCATGTCGTTGCGAATTCTGGTCCAGATCAGTAGAAACACAATGCAAATTTATTCCAACTGAGAAATTATTTTCAAACTACATGGAATAAATAACGCATAAAGTTAAACACAAATTTGGCGCGTTTTGGTGTTTTCGATAACTTCACATATCCAGACCCGATAAATTCTCTATCCTTTTACAAAAATATCAGAATTGGCAAGAGCGTGTTTCATGGATCGAGTGATCACGAATATTAATAGAAATTTTTGATAACCAGCGCTCCCTCATGGCCACTGATGAACTACCACGCCTTGTCCACAGGTTTGTCTGAAACAATATCGCAACATTAGAAACACCAGTATATAGACATCTTACCACTGACTATGTCCAATATTTTTGTCAAATACATTATGTCGCACAATAAGAACAAAAACAATATACAAGTCGAACGGCTCAAAAACCAGGCAACCTCTATCGCAAATCTTCAGAACTTCCGGTTGTCGTATCCTTATTCCTGATTCCATTGCAAATGGTTTGCTCTTCTTGGTGCTTCTAGATGTCTTCTTGGTCATTATCAGTGACATCGATTTGTTCTCGTCGGAGCCATCTGTCTTGTCCTTCCAAAATCTCCGAAGAGAACTTCAACAATCTCTTGGGCTTATTATACCTTACTTTCGTATATTTGATGGCACCATTATATCATTCTTGTTTCCTATACAAGTTTATGCATATTGACGGTGGATGTGAGCCACATTCTTCTGTGTTGGGCTCCCTGATCCAAATCCTTGTCCAGCTTCCGTACCATTTCCGTCTTAAGCCAATCTGTGGTGCTCCAACCAGGTATGCTCTCGGAGTGAATGTCTTATATTGCTCTTCGATTTTCATTGAATTCCACAGTTTGAGACGGTTAATATTTGAATGATCCATTTCCATTATTCTTGCTTTATTGTTTCATTTACGAATGAAACACCTGTAGATAGTCATGCCTGAATATAAACAAGGCTTGCGGATTTGATGCCAGTAATTGCCGAATCCCACTATTCGTTCTTAGTGAGTGTGCCCCCGAATTGATACCAGTACTTAGCAAATTATTCAACCTCTCGTATAACTTGGGGTTTTTTCCTAAGTCCTGAAGAACAGCAAGAGTTCAACCAGTTCCTAAAAAAAAAACGAAGGAAACTTTACCTTGTAATTATAGACCAATTGCATCAACGAGTGACTTGTTAGTGTATGTTTCACATATGTGGCAGCATTCCATCTAAAAATTCAGAGAAACAGCTGTTGCACTCGACATTTTAAAAGCGCTTGCTCGAGTTTGGCATCGGGGTCTCATTTCTGAACTGCCATTTTGTGGTTTGCCTCAGTTGTGTGCTTTGTTGAAGAGTTTCTTGTATAATAGGTTTCTGTATGTGGTTTTTGATGGAGTGTCGATATACATACATGCAGGTGTTCCTCATGATTCAGTTCTGGCGCCCACTTTGTTTCTGCTTCATGTCAATGATTTACTAGAGTGAACATTTTGGTTTATCCAACGACAGTACTCTTCATACTAGTTTCTCTTCCAGAGTCCCAATACCAGCTCGAGAAAAAAGAATTCAAAGAAACATTCACGTCAATAAAATTAACGACGACTTGGTAAAAATAGTCTATTTTTTTCAGATATTTAGATGTCAGGACTAACTATTCCTACAAAGTCGGTGTTTTTCTGAAATGTCATCAATTGTTCAACCCTTGGGAGCATATTTATACGGATGACACGACGAGTACAGAATTCCCACGCTTTGTTGTGAGCTTGGAGACCTGTCGAACCTCTCTTGCTCAGGGATCTTTTTTTCAATAGGACAGCTGAACCTAGGAACTTCTTGCAGAGAGAGGTTTTTCGTGAGGCTTAAAAACTAAATATTAAGTGAATGTTGATTTGTATCTCTTGTCCCTCGAATAACTCGGTGTTCTCTGAACCTCACAGAGCTTCCCTTTCGTGCTAATTTGTATATAAAAAAATCCTTTGATCTTATAAGTTTTGCAAAATAGGTTTCCATGGTGTAAATCGAATGGACAATGGCAGTCCGAATCGATATACCACTCAGCAAGTATCATTGTCAACTACATTCAAGCAAGTATATTTTTGTCATTCTTCACCCACACAACACAAGGACATCCAGTGGATATCCAGTGGATATCCATTCGGGATATTTTGAACATCCAATGGACATCCAGTTTTTATCCAAACAATATCTTATGGACGTTCAATGGACATTCTTATGCCACCAACCTGTACGTCCATAAGATATCTTTCATGGACATCCATAATACATTCTTCACGGACATTCACAAGATATCCTTTATAGAAATCCATAAGACATCTGCCATGAGCATCCATCATACATATGCACTATTCTTCGTTTCTCTATGCACACAACGCTTCAAGCCATAACATAATTATTTTAAACTTTCAAAGCGACCCAAGACTCCAAGACTCCAAGACTGGACATGACGCAAAGAGTAAGGAGACGCCAAGCCAAGACCAAAACGACTTTCAAAATTACGACATTCGACAGACTCCATAGACGGTTGCACGACAGAAAACCGAGTTGAGGTGTGTATTCACAGTGCAGCGATTTTGCTTGTCGCGTCAAGTCTTCTGTTCACGCTGGTTTCAAATATTATTTGGAAGGATATGGTTGAAATATAACTTTCTTGCGTTACTGCTGGCAGGAATGTCCATGTGAATGGCAGTTGGTAGGGTACCATTATTTATACAAAAAATGTACGAAATGGATGTCCATAAGATATCCTTCATGGATATCCGAAAGAATATCCCTTTTGTATATCCAGTGGATATTTCTTTTGGGGATATCCAAAAATTGGATATCCTATGGATATCCAAAATTGGGCCAAGGATATTCCGACATGAACTGGACATGATTTGGACGTCCATAGGATATCGTGTGCTGTATGGGCACGATCTTTTATCATTACTGAGAAGTTCGTGTTGAATGCGAATTTGGCTGTAATATGGTTCTTGTTCACGTTCAAAACATGATACTCCACATATCCCATGATTTTTGTTTTTCCAATTTCTGTAGCTCGTTAAGTTTTCCAGCCTGGAATGGCTCAATCTTGACTCTCCCATTCTTTTATTTCCCTGGCTTTTTGTCATCTGTCGGGGATGATCATGAAGTAAAATATTTCCGAGCATGAACTAGAGAAAGTTTTCGGCAATCGATGTCACGATATTTTCTTCACGTCATAGTTTGTGAGCGTACTTGAAGACTGGTGACGTACGGAATTTCTTGATAGAAGAATTTGGCGAAGAAAACCAGCGGAGTGGCCATCAAATGCCATCAGATTTCTATCCGATATACATTGAAATATTTATATATATATATATATATATATATATATATATATATATATATATATATATATATATACATGATTTTTGAATGCCTATCAATTATGGACACTCGAAAATTACCTTAAAAAATAATTCCAAACCTTCGTATAGAAACTGCGGGTAGAAATTTTCAAGTCTCGATCAACTGAGAAGTGTATTGATTAGTTACCATCTCATTACCTACACAGCGTTTTATAATTATGAGAGCTACAATCGTTGGGGGGCTTCAGTGTGTTTCATAATCATGGAAGAAGTTTATTTTGGCGGACGAATAATCGTCAAAAACACCATTACTTATTATTTTCAAATGCAGTTAACATCGGAACGGGAGAAATAAATTTCGCAGATGAGCAATTTATTGTTTGCCAGCTCAAACATTAGTTGATCCATGTTAGAAAGGTTAAAGATATTGTTATGTACTCTCTCTTAACAGAATACTCTGTATGGAAAAACGTTTGTCATAGTGTGCGGTTTAAAAAATATGATTGTTGTTATTTTTCTGACAAGTTCAGAAAAACTACAAAACTACTTTTTTCTCAACTTGTCAGAAAAATAACAACAATCATATTTTTTAAACCGCACACTATGACAAACGTTTTTCCATACAGAGTATTCTGTTAAGAGAGAGTACATAACATTCCTCCCCTTACTCTTGAAGTATCTTCAAACGTAGTCTCGTAGATATGCGGGGCGAGCTCTATTTCTAGTAGGCCTGCCTTTTTCTGGACACTTGCCATTCTCAGCTTGTGGACAATCAGTTAGCGGTTCACTATATTCCGGATGATCTGATTGACGAGGTCTCAGCTGATCAATATGTCTGTGAGCATCATGATCATCTGGAGTTTGCGAGGAGAAGTCTATTCCAGAAATTCTATCCCCACGTATGCTTAGATGGGTTATTATTTTATCAGCCTACAATTATAAACTGGAATACGTGCCAGGAAAACAAATACCTCATGCTGATGCATTGAGCCGTCTTCCTTTAACAGAGGACGAACAACAGAACCCCGTATTATATGAGGTGATGATGCTAGAATCAGTACCGGAGAAAATATTCACTGCAGAAAATATAGCGAAAGAAACGAGAGAAGATATTCTACTTTCCAAAGTCTTGGAGTTCACACAAAAGGGTTGGACAGAAGACAAAAACAGAATTCCAGACGAACTGAAATTGTTTTGGCTGAAGAGAAAAGAACTGTCTATCTACAAGAGCTGCCTGTTATGGGGAAATCGAGTTATTATACCACCTAACGGGAGAAAACAAGCTCTTCAAGTTCTGCATGACACTCACCCAGGTATTGTGCGGATGAAGGCGTTAGCAAGATCTTATCTATGGTGGCCGGGACTTGATGCAGATATTGAACAATTAGTTAAATCTTGTTCGGTATGCCAGGAAAATAGAAACATGCCTCCCAAAGTACCAGTTCATCCCTGGGAAAATACATGTGAACCATGGGTACGAATTCATGTCGACTTTGCTGGGCCAGTAGAAGGCAATTATTTTTTAATCGTCGTGGATTCTTTTTCTAAATGGCTAGAGGTTCGAGTGGTAAAATCAACTTCTGCTTTTAATGCAATTACTGTTCTGAGAGAAATTTTTGCAACCCATGGCATCCCTCAAGTAATCGTCTCAGACAATGGAACTGCATTCACCTCTAACGAGTTCCAGAGTTTTCTCGATAGGAATTTGATACGTCATGCCAGAATAGCACCATATCATCCAGCGTCGAATGGCCAAGCGGAACGAATGGTACAAGCTACCAAAAATACACTGAAGATGATGAATGATGGAAACATCAAGACAAAGTTAGCTAGGTACTTACTTCACCAAAATATTACTCCCAGCTCGACAACTGGTTATAGTCCAGCAGAACTTCTGATGAATAGAAAATTAGTCACCAGACTCGATGCATACCATCCAAAATTTATCAGAGGCGAAAAGGACTTTTCCGGTAGTACTGAATCCAGACATTTCAAAACAGGAGATGCTGTGTTCTCAAGAAATTATGGAGTTGGTCCGAAATGGAGTCCAGCTATTATTCGAGCACCTTTGGGTTCGGTATCATATAGAGTGCAAACTCCAGATGATCATGATGCTCACAGACATATTGATCAGCTGAGACCTCGTCAATCAGATCATCCGGAATATAGTGAACCGCTAACTGATTGTCCACAAGCTGAGAATGGCAAGTGTCCAGAAAAAGGCAGGCCTACTAGAAATAGAGCTCGCCCCGCATATCTACGAGACTACGTTTGAAGATACTTCAAGAGTAAGGGGAGGAATGTTATGTACTCTCTCTTAACAGAATACTCTGTATGGAAAAACGTTTGTCATAGTGTGCGGTTTAAAAAATATGATTGTTGTTATTTTTCTGACAAGTTGAGAAAAAAGTAGTTTTGTAGTTTTTCTGAAAATCAATAAAGATAACCCACGAATTGTGTCTCAGTTTAGACATAACAATATATACATAACAGACAACATAGGTACGGAAACCAACAACGTGAGGGACTAACAACATGAAACTCGTACAACCATCCACACATAAAAAATGAATTCATTATTAATGTGTCTTCAACCTTTTCAACATAGATAAACTGATGTTTGAGCCCTGATGATGGATTTAATGAAATCCGAAACGTTGTCAAGAACTACATTGCTCATCTACGAAATTGTTCATCCCTTTCCCGACAAAAACAGCATTTGAAAATATTATTTGGATAACCAAACCTCACGCATTATTTATTATATCGACCTCGACCTTTAAGTGAAATACGTACTTATTAAACCCTTCATCCTATTCGGAATTGAGAGGAGTTCATCTCTTCCAAAGATGGAAGGTGACAAATTTTTCCTCTCGAACGAAATTCGAAAGGTGTTTTTATTGAATGACGCTAACTCGAGAAATCAGACGTTTCCCTTTCCTTAGCCTTTCTTGTATACAAGCTCCAGATTTGATATGTACGGAAATCATTACCCAAGTTCTTGAATAATTCGGAAAACCTCTTAGAGTGATTCAAATTCAAACACGTTTTAGAACACTACTTCAAGACCCAAAAACTATTGGGAAATAAACTTCAGTCATCAAACCAATGAATTGTGACTTCATTTCTGAAATGAACTCACGTCTCAGGTGCATTTTATACCCCATTCCACCTCAATTTTTTTGGATTATAACCAATTTTCACTACAAAACTCTAATCAATATTCTTGAAAAGATTTGGTGGTAAGAAAAGACAAACGAACGCGTGCGTATTATAGTAAAAAGTGGGTTCAAAAAAAATGTTGAAGAATATGGAATGAGATGTGTTAAAGGCACCTGTCGAATTAAAACGTGTGTGGTCCTATCGTAATATTCTGCGAAAAAGAAGACAGAACATGCCCTTTTTCTGTACTTTGAAAGGTTATATCTTCCACACGAAGGATGAGAGCCAGTTCTGAAGTGTTTTTCAAAAGATTAATACAATTCATGCAAAATTATACGCAAATCATTGACATAAAAATTTCAACTAGAATTTCACAATTAATGAAGAATTATTTGATATTCATTTCCAATGAATTCAATTAACACTACTATCCGAGTCTGCTAATTTTATCTGAGAAATAAGGGTCAATTTTTTCTATAGCCGTACTATAATAACACACTTATATGCCCATAATCTGTTTCATTATGAGATTCATTATAAATGATGAGCTCATTAAGACACAGATTTTCCATTATGCATTAGCATTCCACTTTCAGATCAGTGGGATACTTAATACAAATGTAAATATAATATTTATAGTTCATTTTTTATCGGGTGTAGAAAAAATAGCGTATGCAACTCTCATGTAATGGTTATTATTACGCTAGCATAAACCATACGAAACTCGCCTTCGGCTCATTGCGTATCCCGTATTATAATGCTCGTGTTAATCATCATTACTTGATCGTTGCATGATAGATTATTATCGAACTATTTTGAAGTGAATAATGTACTCATTATATCTTCGTATACGTAACTGGATTATAGAGGGGGACAAGCTACAGTTTAACAAAACAAAAATTTTTAACAGCATTTTGAAGGTGGGGAATTATTAAAAGTGGTCTATACTAAATGCAAAAGAAATAAAAGCGTGAGCTGGGGGTTGGAAGTAAATATTTGGGGGTGTCTAAAGTGGTGAAAGTGATATTATCACAATTTTTGACGAAATATGATGTCTTAGAGGAAAATGCTCAATGAAAAAGATATAGATCAACATTTTTTGTGGAATTGAATTTTGCACATAACCTCAAAAAAAACGACAAAAATACGTAAAAGTGTTTTATTCGTTTTTCTTTTCCACAAAAGTTACTATATATTGCTGAAATTCCGTAGAAATATACTTTGTTATGTCTTTAATAACACATTTTTTTTTCAGAATAATGGATCGAATAGTTCCAAAGAAAATAAACTTTTTCGTCAAAGAATTTTTTTTTAAATCCAATTCCTACTTCAGAGATTTATCGTAAATCGTTTTTTCTTGGCTCATTCTCTTCCTTTTTATCTGAAGATTCTAATAATGAAATGAAAAATGATAGTCTCCATTTAAAAACACGGTTTATAAAATAAATGTCAATTATTCATTCAAATTGTTGAAAATTCCGAAAAACTTATTACATTATTCGATTTCACAAAAAAACATTCATTCAAAAATTGCTAAAAAAAATTACACAAATTATACAAATATTCAAGTTTTCTGTGGAATTAGTTTACAACCATTTCGGGCAATAAGTTTTGGGTCTGCAGCAATGTCATAAAAAGGTTTCACTATCTCAGTCACCTCTTCAGTTTTCATTAATGCAATGAATGTTTCTTTTCCTTTGCTTGCAAAACCAGACGTTGTGTCTCAGCCAGTGATTCAATAAAACTGAGAGGTCAATATCTTGGTTAACAACAATAACAATTTTTTTTACATTCGGCAACTCCTGTAACTTCATTCAAAGTCGCACTGACTAGACAACACATTTAATGCGAACTTTTAAGCAAAAAAAGATATATATTCAGTTCAATTTCTAAAGTATCTTTTCCGTAGAATCTGATGTTGTAATAAGTTTTTCGAAATGTCCGAAAATTTGAATAACTAACTGACATTTATTGACAAATTCATAGTTGCGAAGGACATTTTTATGGTTCCTTTCATTTTTGAGCGTGTTTTTGAATGGAGACAATCATTTTTCATTAAATTTTTGAAGACTGTAGATAAAAAGGACCCCTTTACAAATGTTTACTTCCAACCCCTAGCTCACGCATTTCTTTTTACATTCAGTATGGACCACTTAACCATTCTTCACCATCGAAGGGGCTGATAAAAATTGTTGTTTGTTTACTTTTGAAATATGCTAATTCGCTTGGTCTATTATTTTTGTTTCAGGTCCTACCGAGACCAACCCAGTTGACCGCTGTACAGAGCGCCTCTCTTCCTTATGCCTCAATGACAGCTTGGAGTGCTCTGTTCATCTTTGGAAACCTGCTGCTCAAACAAAAAGACGGTTTGCGGGTTTTGATATTGGGGTGTTCAGGAGGTGTGGGCACTGCAGCCATTCAAATTTTGAAATCCCAGAACTGTGTGGTGAGCCATAACAAAGTATATTACACCGGGAGATGGTAACACAAAAAAGTTAGTCATTTGTTATAGGTATGGCAACCCCCTACCAATTAGAAAGCGTTGATTTTCAATTTTTTCTTGGAAGACTTGTCATCTTGTCATCTTTGAAAATCCATTCACGGAAATCACCTTGCCATACCGTTCCGATGGTTTCAAGTAGTTGCCATACCGGCACAAAGACGCAATTTTTTTAAATAATGCTGAACCATTTGTTACAGTATGGTATTCGGATCGGATAAGTATGGCATTACGCTTCCGCCTACTTTTTTTTATAAACTACCGGAAAATATAAGAATTATCGTGTAACAAAGCGTTTGAAAATCCAAATTTATCCTACACGTTCGGTAGATCGCCACGCGATTACGCTCCAATGGCCAGTGAGCTAGCATCTATTTCGTCGTTATCCATTACACAATACCTGTAACAAATGACTAACTTTTTTGTGTTACCATCTCCCGGTCTATATAGCACGATATGATTCTTGACCAATGGAAAATTTTATATTTTCCTTTTGTTTAATGCTCTTACGAGTGCTCCCAGAAGGCAGGGCCTTGTACGGGCAATGGGTCGGCTAATTATCTAAGGTGCCGAAGCGCTTTGAGGCGTCTTACTGATTTTGACGGTAGCGCATTTGCTATTTCGGAATATAGAGTAACAATTTTCGGAAATCTAAGCAAGTTGTTCATGTTCACGTGTCGCAATTTTGTAAACCGTTTCGAGTAATCATTTCACTGGGATCTAGTATAGTATTTTTCACAGTAAATGGTATTGACTTATCAACTGCAATAAACTACCCGATTTAATGCCATTGTGTAGAAAATCATCTGGTAAAAGATGCAAATGTGCTACAGGGTCGAACTTAAGATATTTGAATTTTGCATAATGTAGGAGATATACAAGTAATTTATTTAAATGTTACAATTCTATTCTATATTTAGTTCAATGTCGCTATCGCTATCCTCATGTAAATTAATTATAATTGGCGCAATTGATTTTACAGAAAGGTACGAGTTTTCAACATTTATAACATGACTAACAGAACTTTTCCAACTCTCGGTAGGAATGTCATTCATACAGTTCCTAATTAATTCTACCACACTACCACTTGAAGTCGGAGAAGTATTTTTTCCGCGCACGCTCGATTTAAGTTGGTGCCACATAAGCTCTATGGGATTGAACACGCAGTAGCAGGGAGGTAGTCGTAACACTGTATATCCTAATTCTTCTGCAATTGTATCACAAACATACGTTTTTTTTAAGAAAATGACTGCAGCACTTGTAAAAGTTCTTTTTTGTATAATTTTCTTCAAAATTTATGTCATTTGCAGCCATGAAGTTTTGAATCTCCAATTTCGTATTCTTTGAGCCAGGAATTTTTTGCATTTGTCGACTATGATAGCTTGCGTTGTCCATTACTATAACGCTGTTTGGCGGAATGTTGGGTAACAGACAATTTTTAAACCAATCTTCAAAAAGCTCTGCTGTTGTATCTTCGTGATAATCAACACAAGAGTCCTTAATATTTTTGGCAGAAAGCCACATAGCGTTTGGGATCCAACCATTTTCTGATCCTGCGTGTAATATTGTGATTCTCTTCCCTTTATTTGATGGTGCTTTTGTTTTACACTTATCAGAGGAATCAGACCATCCTTTGGAAGGGGTGTCATGCGTGTCAAACCACGTCTCGTCGAGGTAGAGTATTGGCCGATTTTCAGACCGGTATTTTCTTATTGACGTTATATATTCAGAACGCCAGTTTATTAAGCGTGTGGATTCCATTATTACTTGTCTCTTGTCAATTTTGCGATATTTGAAGCCCATTGCAGACAGAGCTCGCCAAAGAGTAGTGAGGCCACAGTTGATGTGAGTTTCGTCATTGATGAGCCGCTGTTTCAGACTTTTGATTGTAGGGACACGCTGCTCATCGTACATAGTGTAGATTTTTCGCCTTATCAAATCTTTTTCCCAGTCGTCTAGACTTTTTGTGACACCGGAATCTTTACGCTTTTTTCTTGATTCCATGGGATTTTCAACAATTCGTCTAACTGAAGTAAGAGGCACCTTCGTCAAATTACTGGTTACCTTTGCTGCAGCACCCGAGTTATATCCTTGCTGAAGTAAGGTACTATACACATTTTTTATAATGATTTTCGCGTCACAAGATAAGTGATTCTTCTTTAACGAACCACCGGAAGAAGCACTATTACTTTTCATCCACGGACGCCACATACTGCCTATTCTCTACGTTGGGGTATAAAATCTTTGCTATTAATGTCTGTAATAACAAATTAATGTTATAAAATTATTGCACGCCGTAACACAAGTGAACACTTCCAATGAAATACAAAGACGAAAATGAACAAGAAGTGTAAGCTGTAATCCTCTACAATCCCTCTCTGAGAAACAAAATTACCTGAATCCGGTTCTTTTACATTTATGATGTGCATCTCGGATTTTACAACTCAAGGGTATAATTGGTTTTATTATAATCCTTCAGTCAATACCATTTATTGTGAAAACTACTATACAAACGGTGTTATCGGTAAAGGAAAACGCCATGTGCTGTATTTGACCGAAAACTCAAACTTCATACACGGCTGCGTACGAAGATCTGTCACAACGGATGCATCAAGAAGCGATATTGCGATCAAAGGCGGATCCAGGATTTTTTTCTGGAAGGGGCACAAGGAGCAGACGCGTGAACATTCAACAATAACTGTTAGAAATAAAATTGAAGTATGATACTTCAAAAAAACAGTAGAAAAATTAAATGTTCAATAATGAAAGTTCTATTTTAAGTTTGCATGCAACGAACAAAATCCACAATTCCAGCCAGATATAGACCAGAGTTTCACTCACTCATGTTTTTCCTATTATTTTAAACATATATTTTAACAACTCCTATAATATGCTTCGCTTCTTAGTATGTACTGTGTTGAAATCTCCACAGTGTGGAATATATATAACAAAATAGGTCCCCAAACAATGTAGCCTTATCTATTAGTAATAATAATCGAGTCGACATCACCTTTCCTAGATCCAGAAAAATCAGTAATTTTCTGTTTTTTTCACCACCAAAGTCATCAGAATTGTCGTTTTTGTCTAGTCATTCTCCTTTATCATGATTTCTGGATATGCCACTGATTGAAATTGCCACAGACTCTATTCACGCTTCAGTTCGTCGTGGTAGTTCTATCTAATAAAAGTACCTAATATAGTGACGAGCTCAATACCCCCTCCACTCAACCAGTTTTCAACTTTTCAGGTATTTGGTACTTGTTCTGGTAACGCAGCACCGCTAGCATACGATTTGGGCGCCGATTGCGTTTTCGATTACAATGCACACGATTTCGAGCAAAAGGTTGAGTTGGAAGGCAGGTAAATTATGGAAAACCATTCATCAACATTTCGTTTGTGACAATGTGACTACAGCGAATCTCGCTACATTTTTACGTCCGATGTATACTTTGGATGATATCTAATCAATATCTGGTAAAAACCGAGTTCTCGAACGAAAGTTATTGGAAATTTCGTAGTATTAAACATGACTTGGATGATGATGAAAAATAAAAAGCTGATAATGAATGAATTGAGTTAATGACTTCTCTATGGTAACTACTGAAGAGCCGATATTGACTTGCTTTGGGGATACTCCTAGTTGAATATAAATTAGATCTAACAAACTTTATGATATTGGAATTGGTGAGCTTACTTCGAGAACTGGAATAATTTTCATGAAATTAACGTACTGTTCGAATTTTCTGATTTGATAACATTTAATTTCTAGTTCAGATTCGAAATAATTTCAGGGGATCCATTTTTTTTTAATCAGTTCATATTTTCGTAAGGAATTCTCAGACACAAGGAATCTAATAAAAAACGAACTTGCAAAAGTATATGGCTTATATAAATAATCCAACTTGATTTTACATCAACCATGATCTCAGAAACTATATATCTCAATTGTTGACAACAGGAATATTATTCAGTGGTTGGGGCGTGAGGCATCTTAAAGATATTTTCGAGTTCGTCGAGTTCGGAGATCGAAACTCAAGACATCACCTAGAAGATGGCAAATGAGACTTTGCCGAAACGTTGTGAGAATTATCCTTCAGAGGATCAAAACCACAGAACACGGAAAACAAGGCATCATATATATATATATATATATATATATATATATATATATATATATATATATATATATATATATGCAGCAGTTTTTAAATGGTAGTCACTTTATAAGCAATGTTCATTTTATTGATTAATGCAAAGCTGATTAATGTTTTTCTCAGGTACCACATTATATTAGATGCTGCCCAAGTGGGACACAGAAATATACCGAAAGGCTGGAAGTACGATAATTACATAACCCTCAATTCACCTTTGTTGAAAAATACCGACAGCTATGGACTTATGCCTGGTCTTGTATACAGCGCGAATGATTTGCTGGATGCCAATTTGAATGCATGTCGGGAAAGAGGATCAGTGAAATGGGGATTTTTCGTACCATCCAGAAGTGGTTTCGAGTTCATCAATGATTTGATTATAAGGGATAAGGTGAGTCTCCAAGGAATCTTTAAGGTGATTTCCGTGCGAAATTAGAATCATTCGTTTCGGATAATATGAAGAATTATTAAAGTTTTTTGATAATGTAGCTGAAAATATCTCGTTTTTTTATGCGTATAAAACAATTAGATCCCAACACTTGCACGATTTCTTGTTCCATACGATGTTTTCTAAAAACTACAAGGTTTTTTTCCAAAGTGAGCCTGACGACTAAAAAACCTGGGGTTTTTCTATATGACTTTACTTTGGCTAGTATCTCGGTGCCAGAGGGTATAATTCACAAAGCCTTAAGGAATCTTTTAATAGACGTAGATTACCCTAACACCAAACTGCTATTATTTGCACTCGATCACCTTTTATCTGAATAGAAAACGGGGTAAACCAATGTGCAAAGGTTCGTCTCAAAGCAGAAAGGTTCTAAGAATTTGATGAGAACGCGCAATTTGTGCACAGAATCATCTTTCTCCATCTTGATGCCAAAGAGACATAAAAGAAATGGACACTGTTAAACTAACGGAAAAGAACAACGTTTTTCCCAACAAAAATACTTGCATTATTCTTAACGCAAAATGATGTATCTTTCAGAGCATTGCCTTCTTAATTGTCCGTTCCCCAGTTAAAGAATATTATGTGAACTTGAGCCTAAAATTATGGATGAATATACGGTTCTGACTTCAAAATGTGACTTTTTGGTATTTTTAGTGTTGACGTTATAACAAGACACTTTTGCTAAAAAACTGTCCATTTAAATCTTCTCAGGTTTTGAATTTTACAACCCAATAGACAGAATGGAGAAATGATAGAATCAGCAAAGCACTTTTCTCTAGGAATAAACCGATGCTTGGCTTAACATTGGCTTCTCCAAAATTCGTATGAGTATATTTACTCTTCTCACTCTCTGATTTTGAAGGCTGTAGCTGCTTTGAGATGCATATTACAATATGTTCATGTACATAACCTTGAGATAATATGTTGCAAACTTGAAACAAATATTGTTTTCAGATTAAACCGATTATACACAAAACTTTCAGTTTCAACAAACTGAATGAGGCCATGGAAACTGTGACACAAGGACACTTGAGAGGAAAGGTTGTGATAGATTTTACTGTTGATAGTTGAGTGAACTGAATAAAAATTGGTCATTCATCGACTTTGTTTTATTGTCAAATTTTGCGACTTCAGTTTCTTATCAGAGACTACTGCTCTAGTGAAATATCTCATCTTAAAATTCGTGTTTTTTTTCAGTAATCTATGAAAAGTTTGGATCTATCTTCAATCGGATAAATAATATTCCAACTATCGATCCAACTAGCTCAAGAACGCATTACTACAGGATGTGACCAGTCTGTACTAATATTATAAAGATGAGGTTCGCGTTTCGTTTTTCACTTTTTTGTTTATATGTTTGTTTGTTGATGAGGGTGATCATCAAAAATACTGATCCGATTAGGAACTTTTTTTCACTAACAGAAAGCTACACTATTAAGGAGTGATATAGGCTATATTTAATTATGATTCAACAAAACTTCAGTGAGAAATGGTATATATAAAGTCGGAGAAAAGCTGGCGAGTTATGACGCTTCAAAAGGTGTGCGCTGAGTAGCGGTTCTTTTTGACGAACATAATGTTCACTAAAAATGTTGGTCCATATCAGTTCTACAAAAAGGTGCCTGGTACTATTCAGCTAGCTTTTATATTTGAATCGCAACAAAGTTTTTCTTTGTTAATCTATACATATAAAATGCTTCGTGCTAAATAACTAACTGAGGGATCAGTGTACAGCCTAATTCGCTGATCGTAAAGACCTGAAACTTGGAGGGTGCGTTCTTTCTATCCGATAAGAAATAATTTATACAATTCATGAGAAAATTTCGTGTCTTCCTACTACCTATATCTTCTGATAGGTCGATCCAATAGCTGAAACACGTGTTCACATAGATAAGATAATATATTGGAAGGGATTGTTTTTCTTGTTAAAAATACATAACTGACTAAGCCGAATTAAAATTAACAACGCCCTCCCGAATATTGATGGTTTTTGGACATTCATCGTTCTGACAAAATGTAAGGCTATCGCGGCTGAGCTTTTCAGTATTACTAATTTTCTTCGGGTTTGAAGGCCGTCGTTCTTTGGAATGTCTTCCTGAAGTTTCGCTATCGCGAGTGGCTAGCTTCTTCAGAGGCTCTCTCATCTTGACTATCATTCCGATGACTGGACATTTCGATTTCGTAAGGCGTATTTATATTGATGCAGGAAGTCTGGAGTGTTGATTACTTCTGTCGGATTTGGAGAATTATCATCAGTATCAGTTGCCGCACTACCTGCCGTGATTTTGTTAGTTATTCTTCATTTTCTCAGAATGAGATTCCAAATTCTGTTGATAGTCAACGCTTCTTCTTTTCTGTTGAAAGGAGATAGAGATCCACAAACACACGGACAATTTCAAATTTGATGATTATTCTCTACCTGCATCAATATACATACGCCTTACGAAATCAAAATGTCCAGTCATTGGAATAATAGTCGAGATGAGTGAGCCTCTGAAGAAGCTAACCACTCGCGCTAGCGAAACGTCAGGAAGAAATTCCAAAGAACGACGGCCTTCAAACCCGAAGAAAAGTAGTGATACATTCATCGTTTTTCCCGAATGATTCGGACGATCATCTCCATGAAATAATTTTCCAACGCTGCGCCCGAAACATAAATTGAATGGGCACCGAATCGGGTGATTTTTCTTCCGATAATTGCGGAGCTTTTCCTGAAAGCAGTCATTATGTGGATCCGATTAGGAGCAACAGCTCGAGTCCGGCTGACCACTATTGATTCTCTTGAAAAGTCGGACGCGCGGAAGAAATATAGTGCCGCTTCGCCATTATTTACCCGATTACAAACCGTTACTAATGTATTGCATTCGGTAAGATTAAATTGTTTTCCATTTCGTTAAAACGGCCGAATTGAGTGATTGCACGAAATAGTCGGGCAGGATTAACGGCCGGCAATATCGGGTGGAAACGATCGAGGAAGGGGCGGCTGCATGGAGAAGCGCCAAAATGGGCCAGACGAAAAATCTGGTTCGAATTTACAACCTGACTATTTTTGTGCATATAATTTAAATTTTTCTCAAATATTTTCTCTCAAATCTTCATTATCGTTACATTATAATTGAAAGGTATAGTGAATACTAAGGTGGCTATATACTACTGGTGTTTTCACTCCATATAAAAATTGTCAGCAAATCAGACGATCGATCTGGCCTACTTGATCAAGAATTGATGACGTAGACCGTAGTAATAACACAAAAATTCGCCAGGTACCGTCACTCTCGCAGTTGAGATGACAGTCATGTGCACGTCCTGTGTTGCCAAGTGGCTATGTCGTTGCGAATTCTGGTCTATGTGCTGGAAAAATTATTTGATTGTTGATATTTTCATTCGAGCAATGTAATATTGCGATCTCAATTCAAAAACACAATTCATAAATTTTATGGATGTGAAGTGAGAAAATGCCATTTTTTCTGGTGAGTGAAATCATTATTATGTTTTATAATTAATCTGGGTTGAATTGAGAATATCACACATATCACGGCTTTTATAGAATTTAATGAATCAAAGGTAATTTTGTTTACATTAGAAACGATAATTGAAACGTGATTATTCTTTCGAACTATTTTTACTTTCTTTCCTCCAAATCAATCTGAAAGGAATACAAAACTTCTGTGGAAGAAACAACCATGAAAAAGTTCCCGAACATTTTCTGTTGATAAGTGCAATCATTCGTAGATATTTGATTCACTCACGAAAAGTAAGAAAAGATAGTGAGCTAGCCAGGCACTGAATCACATAGATTTGAATTTTGTTTGCCAGTTTACCGATTTCACTGATGAAAAAGTTGTTCGAAATGGTTCAAATGTTACTTCCGTTCATTGATTTGATTTGGCTCCTTTCAAGGGAGAGAATGCTTGAAAAAATGGACAAAATTATTCTGAAAAGAATTTTTGAATTTATGGCGAAGGATCCGGTACCATTGTTAACTAACAATTTGTTTGAAAGAAGTTGACAATTTGACAGTCATTATTTTGGGGGGTGAATTTCTTTTTCGTAGTTTGTTGTCTCGTTAACATACTAAAATCTGAATGAAAAATAAAAATCGATATTGGAATCTATACAAGTGTAGAAGGGTAGATTTATAACTAGTTCCTGCTGAATGAAATACATTCTGATAGCAACTTCACGTAATTTTGCCTGTCACAAAAAAACAAGAACTAATATAAGGCAGCATCTTTTCGGGGCAAACTATAAATCTGCCCTTGTACACTTGTATAGGTTTCAATACAAATCACCAATTGTTTGTATTGTGGTAGGTTAATAATCCAAAAAACTACGAAAAAAAAGTTGACAAGATTCCTGGTTGGATCGAACTTTCATTCTTTATGTACTCTACCGAAACCTGTCAAAAAACTCATTCAACTTGATTAATTATCATTATGTTATTCTGCAGGTTAAGAGTATATTGTGTACCAGGCAGGAGAAGCCTGAAATTTTACTATGGAAACTGTTTTCAATCATTTATGTAAAACACCAACAATTGTATGAATATATCATTTTCCCCAAATCGCTAGGAAGTTTTGACATTCCTGAATCGCAATCATGAATAGAAACATCACTGAATAATCTAATTGATTCGAAATTGACGAATGATGGAGTAGGTTGCATAATTCAATTCTATTTCTGCTGATGAAACTTTTGAGATAATCGGGAGGTGAAACATCAATACGAACAGCTCTCTTCTAATTGGAGAAGAAAGATCATGAACAGTTCCTCAGTATATTCAAACCTGCTTGGAAGGTAATATCAACTGCAAAGATGAGTACTGGACAGTAGGATGATCATAGCAATCCATTTCGTGTGTTGATTGTGTTAGAATCAACCCTTGCCGAATACCAATATTTGTAAAAAACATATCCCAAGAATTTATTTCAATCAGAAGTGTCAATTTCCGACAAACAGTGTTGTTTGAAACCTGTCCATTTTGTTGTGAAAATGCAGAGACTGGAATAAATAACAACATTTTCTCATAGATTACAGCATCCTATATTTATGAATTGGTGGATACCGTTTTGAAGGTAGGCAATTTTAAATTCTATAATATTCATTCATTTGCACTATTTGGACGAATTATTAATAGAAAAACGTATTCGACTTCGAAAGAAAACCCAGAACTAACGAACGCCTTCACAGTTGATTCATTATCTGTGCTCATCTAAAATATTATCAATCGTTACTCCTCCGTCTTTTCGTTGGGATTGAATAGATAATTTATTCTTTCTTTCGTGACTATCTTGAAAACTCTCCGAGCGTCTTTTTTTCAAATCAAAGCAATGAAATTTCTCCAGAGATTAACACGAATCCTCTTTCTAGCAAGCTCTACTTGATATTGTATGAACATTACAGGACCTACCTCGCAATAGAGCTGAGGCGTGATGAAAATGAAATCAAATATTCAAGTAACATTCTGAATTACAAGACAGGGAATGCATTTTTCGAAATAATACTCCCCATAAATTCAAAAATAATATTCTGCTCGCTCTTTTCTTGATTCTTACGAAATTCCTCGAACATAACAAGATTTCTCTTCTCGTTAATTTCTGGAATTTCCCATAGGAAATTGTCGATTTGGCGCCGCGCCGTTTGAAATACAATATCAATTGTTTCTTTCGAAGACATTCGATTTCAATAACTTCGGATAAACAAGTTTTTATACGGATTTTTTTTCCAATTATGTCTCGAACAAAGGAACGGATTATCTCAATTAAGCATTCAGTTGTTTTTCAATGATGCTTGCGAAACGTAATAAAGCACTTCATAAAAGTCCCTCTGAAAAAAAGAGATTCGATGAATTGATGATTGAGAAAACGATTTAATGGTATTGATAGCCGATCTGTTTTGAAGATGGAACAATTATCAACAGTATTGAAATACCGGGATTTTTGCTTTTTCTGTTGTATCAGTAGTATTTTTATTGGTCCGGAGACATTCACTCTTCTATAGATATTTTCACTGTCGGTGCTCTTCTGAACTAATATCAATCGTTCCACCCTTGGCAATTTCTACACGGATGACTCGACGAGTACAGAATTCCCTTCCCTTTGTTGTGGATTTGGAAACCTGTCGAACCTCTCTTGCTCAGAGATCTTTTTTTAATAGAACAGCTGAGCTTTGGAACTCCTTGCCGAAAGAGGTTTTTCCTGAGGTTTACATATATATATATATATATATATATATATATATATATATATATATATATATGTATATATATATATATATATGTATATATATATATTATATATATATATAAATTATAACTACTACACCGGTCAGAAGTCATAATAGAAAATAAGACCACTCGACAGGGTGTTGGAAAACTGTCCATGAAAGTATTCAGGAAGTGTTTCTGAAGTCAACACTGAACATTTTCTCCTAAACCTATGTTGATATTGTGATTGGGTTTCTGGAAGTAGCAAATAAATGGAATACGGCTGTAAAATATATTTGGATGAAATTTGAAGGGTGTTGGTTTTATGGGCTACTCTTTTGGATTTTGCTATTGAAAATATCTGCCTTTCAATCGAAGGTCTCCAAAGCATGACTCCAAGGACTAAAACCTATCTTAATGCTTCCCTGTTTGTATATCAGAATCTTGGAGAAAGATTCGTGATGATTTTCTGAGAAAAAGTGACAAAAAACTGCAAAAGCTATGTGATGTTTCGAATGGGTAGGACACTACTTGATAGAAGACGAACCTAGTTCTAGCAATTTCACTAGCACTGAAGATTTTCAATATATATATATATATATATATATATATATATATATATATATATATATATATATATATATATATATATATATATATAGATACATTTTTGTGGGCTCGGCGTCATTGAAGGGAAAAAGTTAAAAATGTCTGCATTTCAAACTAGCACGAGTTTTACATGAAAATTGCATTCATAAAAGACATCATTCTGTTCTGCCATAAAATATTTTGTGCCTCTCATTGAGTAAATACTTTTTTTTTCATCTACAACCTAACTTATCAAGCATCAACAGTAAATAAACTCCTGTTCAATACTATTCGAGGTCATTGTCACCAAGAAAAAGTCGAAATGTTTTGTTTGCTGTACCTGGTTGTACCTGGGAGTACCTATACTTTTCTTCTGGCTGTTTGGTACTGATAAGATAATGAGTAATAACTTCAATATTATGTCAGGGATAGCTCGTTTTTGTAATATAGATGAATGAGTTCACTTAACTACGCTACATTTACAATGTTTGTAGAGTCAATACAGTTACTGAAACATATAACAAAAAAATTGCAAATATGTTGAACGTGACAGTATACAACATAATTCCAGACTGGTAAAAGAAGACAAAAACAAGAGCAAAAAAAAAGATTGAAATTAAAACTAAACTTGGTCGCAAGAGGTATGTTACATGTTTTGGCTGTCTTGGTGTATTTTTTATTGTTTTATCATCAGTTTCGAAACATTTTTTCGCTTCAAGTAGGCACTGCAGATAGACAAAGTTCATGGAGCTCCCAACAAATTTCATTATTTATGTTAAAATATGTTTTTATTTTGGTTTCGTTTCAATGAATTTCTTTGGCATTTCAGTATTAATACACAAATCTCAATTGCGTAATAAAAGTGGTAACGTTTTATTTTTGAAAACTGAGTGAGGCTTTAGTTATCGAAGAAGATTGCAGCTTTGAGGGTGGAAATGAGTATGTCTTTTTCATACATTCGGTACTGAAATATTGTGTGGCCTCTGTGATATCTTGTAAGGGTGAGCTTGTTCTCTAAAAATACTTCGGTGTTTACACGTTAGCGGGTATATAAAAACTTCGTAAATTGCGATGTACAGAATGACCTTTCGAATAAAAGAATAGGAAGAGGATGGAAACGTTCTTTCCCACCTCATCTTCTTCCGAGTGAATAATCGACCGCTTTAGAACCCGAAAAGAGGTGGAAAATGATCGCATTTCCGAATGATTGTGAATAGAATTAATTTTTCGTAAAACGAAAACTTTCTGCCATATTGTTTCCGAAAGCCGCTCCGATAACATTACCCAATCCCTTCAAGTTCTCATTCGAAAACAAATTAGATTTTGATGAAAAACATCTGCATCGCGCCACGACGTACTGCGACCGCATTTATCGTTCGCCGTCGACGCTAATCCTTATGTAATTATCCTTTACTTTGTTTTACACATCGTTAGTTGTATTCTCATAATAATAAATTTCGTTCGCTTCCACGTTCTCAGATTCGCTTAATCTCTGCGTTTATAATTGGAATATGTATTTTGTTCATTTGCGGAATTAATACGCCGCTCGGACGATGTTATTACTTGTTAAGCCGTGCAAAATTTCTACGGACGTTTGCACACGTGCGTGAGTTATCCCAAGAGTCATCACCAGACCATAAAATCGAGCAGAAAATATTTCTAAATCATGCTACGATCTTTCCTTGGGTTTGTTGATTAAAACTCCAAACAGCACTAAACTACTTCTATTACAACTTTCTATCACAACACAACACAATACAATACAATCGCTTGAATTGCTCCGCTAACTTTCCAACGCTCGGTACTAAAACTCTCTGTACTAAAAATTCCCTTCTTCGACTTTCTCACTTAGCAATACCAAAGCCCTCTCCATTAAGCTCCGAATAACTATCTGAATAACTCTGCTAAACTCTCTCTCTAAATAACTAACTCCTCCGCGATGAAGCGTCTGCTTATATACCTGCTTACGCCTATGGAGAATCTTCGAGAGAGGCCTCGATGATGTGAATCGAACTCTCCACGCGGATCAACAGTTCCTGGAAAAATGACGTTCGCTCTTCGACCACTGCGTTTACGATCATCAGGATCGGCGCTAGGAGATTCGTAACAATCGGAATGACCTGTCTCCCCATTTGGATATTATTGGGCAGATATCATCAGAAAGCACCTGGACTATCAAGCACATACACCATTGAAGCAAACTCTATAAAATCCTCCATAACAGTGGGACAGACCCCAATATGAAAGATGTCTATAATAACCTTTGCGGATAGATAAAAAACGACTGAAGGTTTAGGATGTGAGGCTCAAAAAAAATTGCTAGCGTCCTCCGAACCGAGCCTACAGGAATAAGCTGGGCTGCAAATGAAATGAACATAAAAGGTAACGCTAGTTAAACAATTCACTTCCATAACTATAGCAAATACGCACTGGTAGCCTTAAAGAGAAGTCTAATATTAGAAAGTCATTATCCATAGTAGCACTATCACTATGGGGAGAGGCTTTTGCATCGTTAACTCTATAGACAGAAAAGGTTACCGGCCTAAAACCTCTAGAACTTTCCGCAGCATGACAATATCCTCGCCCTGTTTGCTCACTGCTTGTCATTGACATATTTCCACTGGGACGACGTTTTCTATGAACAAACCGACGGTACTGCAATGGGCAACCCGTTAGAGCAAGCGATCTTAAAATCAAACTGCTGGTTGCGGTACGTTGATGAAACGTTCGTGGTATGGCAGCATGGGAAAGAACAACTGAAAGGTATTTTTCTCACATCTGAACTCTCTTAACGTTTGAATCCGATTCACAACGGAACAGGAAACTCAAGGGACAATCTCTGTCCTGGATGTGCTAGTAAACAGGCGTTAAAATGGGGGACTGGGGCCTAAGGAACAGCTTATCCAATCCTTGCTGGTACAAACTCAGCTACTTTTCCAGTTGCACATTGGTAGTGCAGACCATGACGAAAGGAAAAACACCTACTAGAAATGAATTTCAACACAGTGAATACCTATAATAGGTGTTTTTTATCTTACTATACTTCACAGAGATTGCTAGGTATATACGTCATTAGTTTTTTGCCAAGATGGATTGGATAAGCTGTATAGAGAAAAACCCACACACACAGATAGATACCTGAAAAAAAAACTACAATCACCAGCCACGCCAGAAGAGAGGGGTAATCAAAACATTAGTGGAGAGGGCTCGCCACATTTGTGAACCACAAAACCTCTCCGAGAAACTTTGTCACATGAAACAAGCGTTGAAAGGAAACGGGTATAGCGAAGCCGAATTCGAACGAGCAATACGGACCAAGAGAGACAAAGCTAAGGAAACAGTAGATACGCCTTCTGTTCGGAAGGCCTTCATGCCATACATAAGAGGTTTGACCGATCGAATGAAAAAAACGCTAGAGAAACACTATATAACAGCAATACTGAGGCCAACACTTGAGGTCATCTAAAGATCCAAGAGAGTCGTAGGTACCACCAGGTGTCTACCGGATTCCGTGTAGCTGCGGATCGGTCAACATTGAAACCACCAAACGAAGCATAAAGACACGGCTCTCCAAACTTAAGAAGAATTGTCGCCTAGGACAAACAGACAAGTGAGCAGTAGAACATGCACTCGGAGAAGACAATCTCGTTATTGTATTTGACGAAAGTCAAGTGCTCGATTGAACATAGAGACAATTTCAACCGAAAAGAAGAAGGCGTGAACATCATTAGAGTCTGGTTACCTGCACTGAAGAATACGCGACTCAAACCAGCTAATAGCAAACAAGCCACGCCCATCTCTTACACGATTCCCAAGATCAAGTTGATTCAGGAATCAACTTATCTACGGTATTGTCAAAAATATGTTACAATGTACAAAAATTCAGCCTTAAAGCTACTATTGATTTCTCGATGATAATAGAGTCTTGACTGAATACTGAGTATTTTGTAGTCTCACCACTACTCAATTTCAAACCATTCCTCATACGCTACATACAAATTGAATAACACATTTTTAGAAGATGGAAAACTGCAAGCTCATTCATACATCAGGGAAATTCGAGTATTTGGCATTCTCATTCGATTTTATTGAATTTATTTCAGTGGAACGAGCGCTGTAATTCGATTATACGTTTGATGCCGACTAAATATTTTATTCCGCTATTTATCGAGGAATACGGAAAATTTAAGCTCTTCGTAATAAAATCTGGAGATTATAAGAATCGTATGGGGAACGTAGGAAGTATTTTTTTATTTGGTTCGAATGGCAAGATAAATCGTTCCAGGGAGATTATGGAGTCGTTAGATGAAATTATTGGATTCGTATCAGATAACGTAGTGAAAATATTTTTGTTTGGGATGAAGAGAAACATATAATTGAAATCGGAAGGTATTTATTGAGATTGTAGCTCATTGAGGATAAAAGCTCTGTGAAGATATCTCAGAAATGATTAATGGTCGACAATATAGCTTCCGTCACCACATGTCAATATTCAATATTAGAAAAAAAAAATATCACCGCTGATTGGAATTCTCTTTAGAATAAGGAATAAGGAATTTTAGTGGTATGATAATACCACTAAAATTCTCAAAGAATATATATTTCAGTCAAATTTATTCACGCCTACAGTATCTCACATCTATATGGGGAACAGTAAACCGCTCAATTCTGAAACTTTCAAAATCTTCACAAAATAAAGCCGAGAAAAAATCTTCACCTAATATTTTATTAGATATGAACTTCCTTCATGAACTGAAAACTTACTGTAGGAAATGAAATGAAAACATCAAACAATATGATTTTTTCATTTTGGTAAAAAATTGAAAGATTAATCGACTTTAATCACAATTTAAAATTCCTATTTTTCTATCAGCACGATGTTCACACCCTTAGTCACTTGTTTTACACAATCTTTCAATTGATAATGATAATCTTTAACAAAAAATGCATCCTTCTTTCTTTAACAGCTACAAACACATAAAAAATTCGGCATATGAACCTGACGTAAATAAAATTCACCAAACATTCAGCTATTATATCGCACCTCCAGATGAAGACTCCAGTAACTCAAAAAACCTCATTTTCTATAAATGATGAAAAACTGTTTTCAGCATATTCAGTAAAGATATCAAAATTCTATTGACAAATTCATTCAGGTAACGTTATATAAATATGTCGAATTACCATATTGGTATGTTATCTGTTGAAAAACCTTGAAATTGTCGATATTTTTTAGTTACTCTAGTTTTGCAGCGGGAATAAGCAATTTTTGTTTGTACCAAGTCAAGTTAATACAGTCCACCTGAAATAATATGAAGTTACATTACTTTTAACCTGAAGAATAAGAATCATTTCGTTGATGAGTTCTGAGTTGTGAATGCTATCAGCAGGTGATTGCAACATCAGAGACAACAGGTTTGGTTTATATGGAAATACGATAGTCGAAATAAAGAAATGTATATATTCAAAATGAGTTTGTTATTCATTTACTTGAAAAGACAGAAACGCAAACTGAATCATTGAAAAGATTCGCTACAAACATAAAATTAGTTGAGTATGAACTTAGCGCTATGATATGTTATCTCCTTTTCCTAACAGATATAACTTAAGTTCTAGACATTTTAATAAAATTGAGGTTATACTCGAATAATACGTTCAAAAATAATCCCAGCATTGGTTAACGAAACATTTACTTACTCTTGCGTTGGTGTTTCATCACTTGGAGTAATATTTTGAACCGTTTTGTGCTCCCTGTAGTTATTGCCGGTAGTGTTATCATCGTTGCGATGAATCTCGGAATTACCGCCAGTATCATCATGTTCATTTGTTGAGTTGCTAGTGCTGCAGCTGGAGCTACTAAGTAACGCAAAAGAGATAATTTTTTTTGTGGGGAATGGGGTTCATAGTGCGGATCTGCATTGGAATCATCGAAGTCGCTTTCATCGCCGCTATGAAATGGCGAGGCAGCATACTGACGATTAGGAACTCTTCGTAGTCCCTTAGAATTTCTAGGCTGCTTCTTGAGATTTGATGAAAATTCTGAAATGATGCTCGGTGATGAAACTGATCTTCCATTAGCTGGCAACTCAGGCTCCTTCACATTATCGAGCATATCCACACCAGAGAGAGCGAGATCACTTGTTGCTGGTTGATGAGGATCTTGATTTTGTTCGTTTACCATTTGTAACATGAGTTTTTCCCGCCCACTCATTGTCCTGAAAATAATCAATGTTCGTATTAAATGATAAATCAAGTAAAGCTGACCAACTCGAAAAATTCGTCACAAGCTCGTACTGTTTCCCTTTACTGTAAAACAAATACTTTTCGAAATGAAAAATGTCATAAACTACTCATTTTTTGTTTTAAAATAACTTATTTAACTTAAGAGGTGAAAATAAATCTATTCAAACTTTATATCAACAAAACCACGATAAATCAAAATTCACCTTTACTTTCATGTAAATCTGAGGAACTCAAAATATTGAAGAAAATACTGCAATATCAAATCATCAAAAACCACGTAAGTCGAAATGGAATATTACTTCTCATAACGAAATTTCAGCAAAACCGGATCAACACATAATGAAAAAAGAAACTTACCCAATAACTTTCTTGTAAACTGGCGCAACTCAAAATCAGCCACTATTCAAACGTATAACTCTTGCGCCAATCCGGAGACAACTAAAAATGTGGGATAGTGTTCGCGTCTTCCGGTGCAAGGTCATTTACGTAAAGTTGTGTTTCACCCCATCTCTTGCCAGATTTTGAAGGTATAATTACGCGAGTGATAGCAGTGTGTAGGTATTCAAGGCACGAATTCGAAAACGCCACTAACTTGAAATGAGTACTTTTTGAGTTACCGAAGTCTTCATCTAGGGGTGCGATATGCCGAACTTTTTATGTTTTCATGGCTGTTAAAGAAGGGTGCATTTTTTTTTTGGTTGAATAAATATTTAAAACGGATGACTGAGAGTGTGTACATTGTGTTGATGAAAAAGAAGGTTTCTTTAGATTAGTGCTGCAGATAAACAGAATGTCACCAATATTTCAACAAAAATTGTTTATCGGTATTACTTTTCAATTTTATGATGCAACTTTGATAACTAATTTGATTGATATCGACAGTGTCAACTTGAAAATGGACATTTGTCCTGCGGATCGTACTAGTTTATATATTATTGAAGTCTCCTTCACCAAATCGTAGTTTTTTCTACAGCGTTTGTTAAGAGAGAGCATTCGCCAAATATCCGGAACACTATTTTAGACGATTAAAGATTAAATCTTCTGGGTTGAACTGGAAATATCGAAAACACATATCACTGCATTTATAGAATATTCAGAACGCGTACACACTCTAGAATGTTGTCAGCAAACTTCTCTTGTGTTTTTTTATGATCACTACGAAAATTTTGAATGGTTTTTGAATATACTATAACGTGAGATTATTCTTGGAGGTAGGTCACTGAAGATGGAGTTTGTTTCCATCAGCCTCAGAATAATCTCGTGTTCTATCCTCCGTTCTTACCAAAAGTGATCTATATTGGCCACAACGTATACCATGGATCGAGTGATCTCGAAAATTTTTAGGAATTTCAACCACAAGCGCACCTTTAAGGCGTAATTTCGAGCAACTACACTCTGTCTACAGGTTCGTCTGAAACAATATCGCAACACTGAAAGCACCAGTATATATAAGTGAATACAATTCAAAAACTGTTGCACGTCATCGATGACGACATAAAATCAACGCAGTGGCACCAATCCATTAATGGAAATGCATTGAAACGTTTACATTGAATTTCAAATTTGGCGCCTGTTTTCTTTGATATTAATTTGGCTGCAATCTCCATGTTGCCGCACTTCATTTGAAATTTGTTTTTATCAACTGACAATTGTTTGTCAAAGTGACAGTTCTGTGTATGGGTACCTATCCACATACATTTACGATATTGAAATCCAAAAAAAAGTGTATTTTGAGCATTTCCTAGCAAAAAGTCATCTTCGTAAAAATGCCAAAGCAGTTAAACGAGCGCTGCCAAGAGTTTGTTGCATCTTTGATAGACTATTTCGAAAGAGAACGAAAGCCGTTAGAAGAAGCTTTAACGGCTGTTAGAGAGGTAAACTAAGTATAATATAGTGAATTTTATTCGTAATCTACGGTCAGATATTCATTTTTAGCGTGTGGCAGCAGCCTTAAACTTAAGTATGTATACTGTGAGTGCAATTTCCCAAAAGAAAAAAAAATGAAGCTCTCAAATCACCTCGAAAACGTAAAACCACCAAGAGAGTTACAAATACCTCCCTACTAGATACAGGTGCTATTCGTAACACGATTTTTACCATGTACGAGCGCAGTAAGTATTTGAAGTTTACAAATTGAATATACGTAGGTATTCAATAGATATGATTTTAATCTTCAGGACAGCATATAACTCTAAGTTTCCTGTTGGAAAAATTACGCGAGAAAGAACTATTTCACGAATGCCGTATGTCACTATGCAGTCTACTGAAAGAGATTGGTTTCAAATGGAAAAAGGATGATCCTAGACGGGGACTTTTGGAACTCAGCAATATTGCACTGAAACGTGTTGATTTCTTGAGGTCATATATTAAAAATAAAGAAGAATCTCTGTATAAATTTGTGTTCCTTGATGAGACCTGAATTTTTGAGGATGGTACCATGATGGTGGATTCATGCAGCAATCGTAACTCGGAATTCGCAAGTCGTAAGGAAGAAGTTGAGTCGATATCTTTCAATGAAAACGTTCATGCAGGTATATTAAGTCGGAATTCGTAAGATATTGACTAAATTTCCACTCTTACGATTCAACAGCTCTTGAGATTGCTGCATGAATGGTTTATATTTTGTTGCGAGTTCCGATTTCCGAGCTACGATTGTTGCATGAATCCACCATTAGTCATTCGTGGCAAGATGATAATGTCAAAAGTGTTAAGACGACTAAAGTCGATGGGAAAAGGTAGGTGACACATCATGAACACATATTCGCATGAGATTTGAATGAAAATATTCTTTTCAGACATATAATACTTCACGCAGGTAATGAGGACAATTTTTTACATTGGTTTGAATATCAATTATTGTACAACTTGACTGAACCGTCTTTGATCATTATGGACAATGCTCCATACCACAACGTACTTTTGACGAAAATACCTAATTCATCGTGGAAAAAAGCAGACATTCAAGACTGGTTATTCAATAATAACATAGAATTTTGTACTCAGATGCTTAAAAGTGAACTGCTCAGAATTGTGGCACGGTCCGCAATTAACACAAACAATGTTCATATTCATATTTTTTTCTTTTTTTAGTAACAAACCGGAATCTTCGTAGTAGATCAGTTAGCAGAACAATATGGACGCCGTATGTCTTCCTCCGTACCACTGCATGTTCAATCCAATTGAACTGATTTGGGGAATTTCGAAGTCATATTACAACAAGCACGTAGGTAAAGAAGGTACTTCTAATGAAAATTGTTTGAATATGTGGCGTGAGGCACTTCTTACTGTCACTCCCGAAATATGGAAGAATTCAATAAAACATACGGAGAATGAAATAAGAAAATGGTTTAATAGAGAGCATTTATTCGACCGGCAGGAGATACAACCCATCATTATATACTTATATCGGAAATGATAGTGAATCCAGCAGCTACGAATCTGATTGATAGAAATTTAAATAAATTACCCTCAAAACAGCATTAATTTCAATCAATCGAAACAGATATTTATCATTCAAGTTATGCAACATTATTCATCAATTACTAATTTTAATTATTTTCCAATATTCCATAATTCTATAACAATCTGGCTACAGTGTACTTCAAAATTTAACCACGCCCATGATGACGTGCAACAGTTTTTGAATTGTATGAGCTACTTTGTTCAACCATCCTTTGCCGTTACGTCATACGTTGTCCAACTTTATCCTTCATTCATGAAATAGATGAGACGGAATTATGACGTCATTAACGTATGTCTTATTCTAATCGTGAATTTTATTTGTCATTTTTGACAGTTCAGTTGTCATAGTTTGATTTGTTCAGTATTTTTGGTCATTATCGCCCTTTCAGTTAATTTTTCATTGTCATAATGTCTTTCCGGCATAATGAGGAAGAGCAAAGCTCAATTTTGAAGTTGATTGACTACTTTTCAAGAGAAAGAGATGCTGGAGTACCGCTTTTACCGTAAAATGCAGTCTACAACGTATGTATCTTCCTATGTTATGCAAAATGTAAGTTTTTATTGATTTGATTTTAAAAAGTTCTATAGCGTGTTGCTGATGCTCTGGTAAATATCTATTAGAACTGTTCAAAAACCAGCTACTAGTGGAATGGAAACAGATAAAGACTACAAAATCAAAGATCATGCCAGAGATGTTTCTGCTCGAGGATCATCGATTTATATCATACATCAACATGCAATAAGAACACGAGTGTATGCGATGTATTCTGCAGGTAGGTAAATACTAATAATAATTTTGAGGTTGAGTGTAAAATAACATTCAACTAATATGAGACAAACGTAAAACAGCAGAATACGTCACTGATTATGACGTAACGGCAAAGGATGGTTGAACAAAGTATAGCCATCTCATTGACGATTCTATCGATTGACGTGAAAGTATCTCGTCGCTGTCAAAATTGTTCGAGCACGATATCGATTCGAATATTTGACGTTCTACAGTTGCCATAACGAACGTCTCCTCGTTCCCCATCAAAACAAAACCATTGGAAAGCGAAGTTTACTTCAACACGGCCAACTTATCCAATTAAAGCTCTCTCATTTATATCGGACTAACGAGCTCGGCAACATGCCCTGATAAAGAAAGCCCTCATTAACTTTCGAATGCCTAATCCAGAGTTATGTAGGCAGGGCGGGGTTTACGCGGCGGTGAAGTTATGAGGAATTATCGACGAACGCTCGCGGGGTGGCCGCTATCTTAGACGGAATTTTCGGGTCTTGAAACGTCAATAATTCACGAAAAGAATCCGCATCTACCTTGCGAATAATTGAAAATTAATTCTGCCACGTGAATTACCAAAATCGCCTTTCGTTGTATTAGCCAGAGGAGTAGTTGGTTTCTGACAGGTGCTAGTCCTTCGAACTACTGTGTAGGTATAATTGAGAATGGCCTAACGGTATGTTATATATATATATATATATATATATATATATATATATATATATATATTTATATTATAATATTCAATCACCTTCCATCAAATCTGAACAGGGCATGCAATAACAAAATGTGAAAGAACCTATTATAGTTTGTCAGAGAACTACCAAAATGCATTTGATTTAACACGTGATATATTTTTATCTACACCCGTACTCTAATATTACACTCATATGCCCACAACCCATTTTATAATGAAATCCATTACGATACAGATTTTCATTACGATACAGATTTTCAACCAATAGAAACCCATTCTTTTTCAATCAAGCATGATGTGCATGCTCTGCATTTGACATTCGTCAAGTCAAACTCGTTATAGGTATTGAACTTTAGAAGAATATAGCCAAACTTCGATAAGCATAACAAAATGTCTGATACCAGCGATATGGGAGAATCACCTTCGACACCTTCACCGACAGAAATACAGTTAGAATGATTAGATTTTTCATTTGACAAATGCATGTTTTATCACTTATTTTTTCATCAAATTTTGTGGACTCTCCGCAGCCGAGCCGTCTGTGGCGCTGTCATTGATTATTCTACCTGGAGGAGACATTGGTTCGATTCCGGTCTCGAGCAATCTTTTTTTTTCTTTGATTTTTGATCTTCTTTTCATATCTCATCGTTTTATTTCTCGAAGTAATACTATTAATTACAATTCTGTGTGATTTTTCAAAGAAATTCGTTAAATTGGTATTATTGTGTGCAATATAAATATAATATTTGTAGTTCTTTACTATTTATCGGGTGTAGATAAAATAGCGTTTGCAACTCTCCTGTAATGGTTATTAATACACTCGCATAAACCATACGAAACTCACCTTCGGCTCGTTTCGTATCCCGGTTCATGCTCATGTATTAATAACCATCATTACACGATCGTTGCATAATATACTATTATTCAATTAATGCTGGGAATTTCATAAGTAAACTTCTATTGCCTATATTCCTGGAAGTGATTCAGTGTGCTATGTAAATACAATTGTTTTTGTTTTCCTTTTCTGTCTTTTTTCTGTACATATGTTCAGTAACAACCCTGGAATTTGATTCAACAACTCCCAATGTATATTATTTTATAGTGCATAGTTTTCGAAAACATTGCCCGAATTATTATAGCTTGACAAGTAGCCATAGCTAATATGTGTGAATTTATTTTTTTAATTATTTTAATCAAGCTTTGTCAATGAGATATTAATCTTTAGACAATAAAGCATATTTTGACTTTGACATTGAATAAAGAATCACTGATACAAACAGTTACAGTGAATACAATATAGAAACTGTGGCACGTCTTCGATGACGGCATAAAATCAATGAACCGATACCAATCCATTGATGGAAATGCATTGGTCGATTAGTTATTTTGAAAAAGAGCGGGATAATAATATCCCTTCGCTTCCCTTAACTTGCGGTCTCTGCAGTATAATGTCATATATTATTCCCTTGGGGTATAATGGCGCTGATTTAATGGTAATAGTCTTAGTGTCAGTGTCAAACGCGTAGGTAGTGTTTGGGTAGTTGTATTGACATGAATGAAACTGAACAATGATTTATTCATGATAAATAAATTAGTCATAAATAAATTAGAATATACTACTCGCAATAATGACTATTATTCTCTCGGAATAATACTCCCTCGCCGCTGACTCGGCTTGGTTCGTAAACATTCCTGTAGATTAATAGCTATCATCATTGACTATTGGTATAATCTATTGTTATGATCTAGAGTCAGATATTCGTTTTTATCGTGTTGCAGCAAATTTGAAGTCAAGTAAGTAGACTGTCAGTGTGATTTCTCAAAATATTAAAGATGAAGCTCACAAACCACCAAAACGCCTACAAATACTGCAGTACAGCTGGGATAAACCTAGGTATTATGTGGGTAAAATTCCGTTTATCGGGCACCGCCTCAAAAATAAAAAAAATTTGGTGGAACTTACGTATTTTGGCATCCTGAACAAGAATTCAAATTAAATTTTTGGGGCTCCCAACTTTTGCTAACCTCAAATTCTTTTGACGATTTACATTTCAGAGTTTTGTAATGAAAGTGATGAAGAAGGTGATATAAAATGTGTGATAGAAAGAAGGAGGAATTTCGAGCGGAATTAGCTGAGATACAAACATAGGCCATTTCGGGATATTGCTTGGATATCATGGTTATTGTACCGAAATTTGAAAAATTTGACTAACAACAAACAAATTAAATGATTGCTTACAATTTTCGGTATCTGTAATGACTCTTTCATGAAAATTTGAATTCAAATTTAAAATTAATTTCTTCAATGGGTATTGATCACAACTTGTGGCAGAATACTCAGAATATTTATTAATTGACAGAAAAATGGACATTGAAACTGATTCTTCTTCCAAACGAAGTCAATTGCTGGCTACCTGTTTCTAGTGTCGAATTGATTTTACAACAAATCTCATAACTAGCGGTTGGAAAAAAATGTTCAACAGGTACAAAAATGCGTTATCGGGACTTTTCCTTGAAACTGTCACAATAATGAAAAAGAACATATCAGCAGATTTGGTACACACCAAATACATTACTGGAGAATGCAATAATATTGTTCTTCCGAGACCTTCTTCTGCTTCATTCTAAGATTCTTTCATTCATGATAGATGCAAATGTTCTATTATTCAGCCTAGGGAATGGAAGATATTGCATTTTTCAGGGAATTCAGAAAGGCAGAAAAAATATTTTAATCTTTAAGAGTACGATCAATGATTCACTATGTTAGTTGCTCACATTCACTTTTCTCTATTTTCGATATTATTCATTTTCACACATTTTTCTAGCCATATATATAATTTTTGAATTTTATTCACGATGTACGACTTTGTAATGTATATTATGGTTTGAACAATTTGTTATGTAATTGTATTATTCTGGAAAAAGCGTCGTAACCATGACTGAAGCATGTACACAATGAAGCATATTCTCTCTCTCTCTATTCTTGTCAATGGGGATCACACAGTAAAATACAATGGCATGAAATTGTAGCAAGGGAAATAGTATTCAGAGAAAAGAAATCAAAGGTCTCTGCTTTTATCATGCTGTCTGTGAAACTGGCATCTCTATGAGTCCGGCAGATATGAAACGTATCTGGCTACACCCCTGTAGAGTAATCGATAGTTTGATGAAAAGTTACTAGTCACTCTCGAGTGGTATACACGTAACTGCATCAGACATTATCAAAGGTGATGCAAAAATAGTCAATATGCATTTCTTTTTGACAATGCGCACACTCCAAGTGATGTCGATGACTGGTCTTTCGGGAAATCTCTCCATCTCAGCTTCTGCTGCAGTTTTTATTCATGGACTTCTGTAATGTAGAGTCATGGATCTGCTCAAAACTTCCATTCGTCAAATAAAATACGAGGTATTAGTAGTGAGTGAATTTCTTCTTTCCACGCTTTATTGCTTGATCATTTGCAAAAATTCCATGAACGGTATGAATCTAGCAGAGTTCTAAAAACAATCTCGAATGAAGAACAAACTGTGACAATTCTCTTCATCAAATGACCACTACCTGCCCCAAGAAGAACCAACGAACTGTTACTTCCCTCTGGGAAATTCCACCCTGTCCCACAGGCCCAGCCCATCCCTGTATATACCAAACCGTATAAGTACACGCGCTTAGGAGAGAGATTGGAAAATGAAAGTAATTGGCTAGAGAGAAAGAGAAGACTATTTCGCTGGTTAGTAATTAACTCGGTATGAGTTATAATTCCATTTGGCAATTGTCCAATATCCCTTTCGTACGAATCTCCTCCAGGATATTCTGTTACCGAAAATTGAGACCGACTTAATAGATGTGGGGATGATCCACAACGAAAGTTTCGATGAAAGAGTCGACTGGATTTTGGGGATTCACTTAGGTTATCAATAATTGGTACATATTCAGAGGTTCATCGAGATCGAGCACAGGAGTACAGCCTTCCCACCGGTTTTGTTTTGGAGACCTGTTGAACATAAAGATATAGTACAATTTATGATTTTTTGCTGATAATAATTTTTTCCGACGTTTTTCCTTTCAAGATTTGGGTTCAAATCCTATCATGAATATGAAATTTTTTCTTCAAGACTACTATAACGAATCACTGAATCAACACTATTCTTGAGAAGAAGGACTAATGACAGATACCAATTCTTATGGTTGGTACTTGAATCCTTCTTCATGCCAATGAATTGTACGTTGAGAGGTGAGACCTCGTTTTATCTTCACAATTGATGAGCTCTGAGCTCATGTTTTCGATACATATAAATGTGTGAATGTAATCTAGGTGTCTGACGAAAATTGTGGCTCTTTCCTGGTTACTAACCTATTACCACACCTCACGATATAGAATCAAATATATGTTGAAAATACTTGCGTAGTCTTGAGTCGTTAGCTGAGAGTTGTGAACTGTAAAAGAAAGAACGAGTACTTTATCTCATCACTTGCATGTTGTTACGATATATCCTTGGGTTCGTTTGTTGAAACACCAAACAACACTAAATTTCTTTTATCATAACTCTCTATCACAAAACAATACCACACAATCACTTAAATCGCTCTGATAACTTCCCAATGCTCGGTACTAAAACTCTCTGTACTTAAAATTCTGCCGTCGCAGTGAGCGACTCCCGTTTATATAGGCGCTCATACAGTGGGGAATCATCCAGACAAATCCTAACCATCAAATATTCTGGGTGAGCCGCGATCACGCAGGCACAATCTTTCCTGGAACTGTCGCGCCAATTTGCATCCATAGTCGGCAGGGCCGGCGCCAGCACATTTCGCTACAATATTTTCGTCAAGTTTCAAATACCAGAAGTGATATAGATCGAAGGAGCTGATCAACTGCATTCCGAGTTCGATTTTCTTAATAATATTCAGGAAACACATTTATTTTTTCATGGAATCATCGGTAGTGTAATTGTCTGGGGTGTGCCCCCCACGACCCCCTTGTTTTCGCCAGTGACTACGAGTCATTTATTTTTATGATTGTGTGTTGGTGGCAGTCTGGTGAAAACAGTATCGGGCAGCAATGCCCCTGTGACATGTGCCAGGAAAGTAGCTGTTTTCAAAAGCATGCTTATCATTTTTGTTATGATGAATAGAAATATTTGAATTATTTGAACTAGCTGAAATAGATTTGGAAGATCTGTAGGTTATAAAACTCGTCTGTCGATACATATTCTACATAAAGGCTCAGATAGATCACGAAGGAAAATATATTATGAAATGAAGTATTATGGATGAAGGAAGCTTCTCCAGAAATCTCATAGGCAAAGCTTTATGATCTTATAAAGGAATATCTTCATGAAGGACAGATTTGTCACTCTATTGTTCAGAACTCAGGTTACAGCTCAGTACTAAATATCTGTTTTTCTGAGGCTTACAAACTCCAAAATGTTAATTCGTATCCCCTGTCCCTTGATTCACGCGGTGTTTTTTCAACATTACTGGGCTTTCCTTTCGTGTTAATTTTTATTAAAAAAAATGTTCGCAAAGTTCGTTCATTCAAAAATATCCTTGAGTTACTCTAGTACGTATTTCACATACTTCGAGTATTCCTGCCTTTCCCCAGAATTACCATTTTATTTTCTCCATCTTCCAAGTCATATAGCAGAAATATAATTTACCAACTCTCTGAAAAGTGGTGAGGTAAGGATTCCAGTTGAATATTAATGCGATATTTTACAATTCCAAGTCACTCTTAATTTATGAAAAAAACTTTCCTTGTTCTATCAAGTAAAAATCCCGTACTTTAAAACTTCGTGCATTCATTCGGTCCCAACGTATATATTTTTTATCTGGGGAAACTTCGGGAGTTTAGTGAGTTCTAGAATCTCAAGGATTGCCAACAAATTTTGAAATATTACTCCGAACCACCCGCGATGGCCAAAGTGAATGACTTTGCGATTTATGATGAGGAAACATGAAATGTTGTTACTGCAGTGCACACGAGACAGTCGTGTGTGAATAAAGGAAACGAATGGTTCGAAATAAAAATTTAATCTGGAAGCGGTTATACAGGGATATTCAAATTCCAGTCTATGCATGGGTATCACGTTGACAATATGAGATAGAGATTCGGACAAAGTTATGTATTTTTGTGTCCTATTGTCTTTCATGGGAAAAACATGTGAGATCGATCACTAAACGGGGATTCCCAGAAGTTCTTATTTCTATTTCGTGCAAAGAAATTCTTTATTCCTCGTCAGCTTCTAATGGTGTACAAGGTACATCTACGATCTGGTTTAAAATATATTTCTCATGTATGGAGCTCAGCACAAAAACATTCATTGAAACTTCTTGATTCTATTCAGAGGGGCAATTCGTCTTGTTAGTGATTCTTAGCGCACGAACTTCTTTGGAGCATCGTTAAAGGATCGCAGACTTGTTTTTCTTCTATGGATATTTTTACGGACGGTGCTCTTCTGAATTGTCGTTAATCGTTTCACCCTTGGCAGTATCAACACGGATAACCCAACGAGTGCGGAATTCCCACCCCTTTGTTGTGAGTTAGGAGATCTGTCGAACCTCTCTTGCTCAGGGATCTTATTCAATGAAATAAGCTGCACCTTGGAACTCCTTACTGGAGGTGGAGGTGATGTTATTGCGTACCTCCTCGCGGTGTTCTTTGAACATTACAAGGAACCCCTTCCGTGTGATTCTGAGAATAAAAAAAATTATGAAAATGAATCGTTTCGAATTCTATCCATTCTAGAGATATACGACAAAAATTCAAGCAAACTGGGGATAACTACCTGATATTTGCAAACCTCATAGCACGATGCTAACTGGCACGAGAAAAAATATTGGAATTTCTTAAACAACAAAATGATTGAGGCTCTCGCGGCCGAGGTTTTCGATATCACTACTTTCCTTCGGGTTTGAAGGCCGTCGTTCTTTGGAATTTCTTCCTGACGTTCCGATGATCGGAATAATAGTCAAGATGAGTGAGTCTCTGGAGAAACTAGCCACTCGCGCTAGCGAAACGTCAGAAATTCAAAAGAACGACGGCCTTCAAACCCGAAGGAAAGTAAACAACAAACGGAAAAATCGTAGCTTGCCAGATACCATGTAACGCAATGATAAAACTGGTATTGATATTGCGAATGAATTCTCTGACCAATTTCAATAATGATAATGGTTTATACAAGAACAAGTATGCCATTGCAAACATGTTTCTGTAATCTGTGAGGCCCAGATTCACCAACGACTTCAATCTGGATTATCTTGCTAAGTGGAATATTTCACGCATTAAGGACAGGTTTCACCAACCCCTTTAATCTGGATTATTTTGCTAACTGGAATTTCTGAACGCATATATGCGTACAAATATTCCCGTTACCAAGATAATCCAGATTAAAGTCTATGGTGAAACCAGGCCTAAGTCTGGTTCATATTTTCATTTGAATCCCGACGTATTTAATCTGAAACATTTCGTTATCATCATCAATCATCACTCATCTCCTTAGACTCAGTTCAATTTGTCTGCGTTACCACCGTCACCTTTCTGAGACCCAGACGGCCATTTATCAGGGAAAAGGACGGAAAGGTTGCCTAAAAACCACACGAAATAGTTTCTGCGAATGAGACAATGAAAGCAAGTGTAACAATGAAAATAACCCGACAATCTCTCCCGATGGAAGGTAGACCGTTACAGCCATTATGAACAGAACTAATACAATTTAACCCTGGAATATCGGTGCAAAAGGCTGCGAATAGCTGTGTTTCGGTGGGTCACAACGATGTAAATCTAATAAATCCAGCGGCGGGGCTTGGAAATTCCTGCAGGCAGAAACGTATGAATAGACTTCGTGGTTGAAAAATTGTCCCTATTGTATGCTGTATTGCCGAATTCAAAAAGGTCAAAGAGCCAAAATTCATTTTACTTTATCTGTCTGGCTGAAGAATGTTTTATGAGCAAGAAAAAAAGAAACCCTTCAAATAATTTTGGATTGAGGTGGCCTTTACTTGATGGATCCATAGATATTACGCTATAAGGTATAACACGATTAAATTTCCACAAAATTTATTGTCTTCGCGACATGTTTCGATACACTGTATCTTTATCAAGCGAATGTATTTAAACACTAAATTATTCTTTGTTAAAAGCCCCTTAAATACATCAGGGCCTACTCTAATCATTATCAGTTGTAATTCTAGGAATCAGTATCAGTTGTATAATTTCAGGAATCAGCATTAGTTCATAAGTTTAGGAATCATTATCAGTATCAGTTGTATTATTCTAGGAATCAGGGATAATTAGAGTAGGCCCTGCTGTATTTAAGGAGCTTTTAACAAAGAATAATTTAGTGTTTAAATGCATTTGCTTGATAAAGATACAGTGTATCGAAACATGTCGCGAAGACAATAAAGTTTGTTGAAATTTAATCGTGTTATACCTTATAGCCCTTCAACTAAGATCAAAATATACCTATAGAGTACCAACGATCAGTGAGAATGACAAGAAATGCAAGAAAGTGTGATGAAAAGAATAAACTTTGCTCTAGCATATAATTCACATTTCAATATTTTCAGCATCAATTTTTTTTATACTCATCTTCATATCAAAAAATTGTTGATAAATGATCAGATTATTATAGGTGGACTAGACTTTCGAGGCAGCCAATGAAGGAAGCGAAAAACTTATAATACATATTTATTTGGTTTCCAACCAGATTCAGCTCTACATCATACATCCCTTTTTTTCAATCCGAATTCCCAATAAACTATCATACTCATTAGAGAACATATCATCATCATCATGGAATATTCTGAATGTAACGTTGTTTTATTGAATGAGTCACTCAAATTTACTTATTTCAACCTTCTAGAACAATATTGAAATATCTTATTGTGCTATCAAAATTATTTCGACTGCCTGAATTGTCACGGAGTCGATGTAACAAGGCAACACGTAATAGAAATCTTTGAGATCTTGAAGAACATATCAGCCACCAATGCCTAATTGATCAGAAGTTATGCATGAAACGTTCTGAAACTGAGGCCAATAAAATTGAATACGTGAGAATTAAGGTTAGAACCGAGAACCTATCTCTTCTGTCTTGCTTCTTTCAATGTTTTCTGCACATGACATGATTTTCCTGTAGCCCATAGATGAAAAATCCTCTACAGCACGTCTCTGACTGAACACCGAACGACAATTCGAATGTTTGGCGTCCAATTCGTGTAGATTTACTCGACACTAAGCATTGAATAAACAATTCTGATCGACCTTCTCTTAATTAAGGGACATTTTCAACTAACGCGACTTGCTACGCATCACTGCGGCTTTTACATCAGTTTCACGTCACGTGGAAGTTGACAAATAGCAAGAATCTGTTTTAGATACCTGCCGTATTGTGAGTGGAAATTGAAACACAGTGAAATGACAATGATGGAGTTTTCGTCCGAGAACATTTTCGTAATTGGGGATGACTATCTTTGAGCTTAGCATCGCAACGGATTATTAGGAGAGGATCCAGACCGTATTATCTGTAAAGAGTGTGGGCCCTTTTGGTGGAAAATAGTTGAGGAGTGGTGAACCAATCAAACGGAAATGATCTGGAACATTGATGACTCGAAGACTGATATTGGTTTTTGAAAAAAGTGGCAATTGTACTGGACAACGAATAGAAAATATTATCAATTTAACATGCATGGTTTCTCCTCAACATCTGAGGACCATCTTCACAAAGTTTGTTGATCTTTATAATCACTCATGACTCTGGTCAACCTTTCCTATTTAGTTAAATGCTTGATCTCTTCATGTGAAACACTCATCAATAAAAAATGAATTAACTATGGTTTGGATCAAACTATCGGGTCACCAGATTAAGGGGTCAAACGGCCCCTTGAAGTTTTATATTAGTGTTAATAGATATATAGAATAGTTTAAGCCAACTATATGGAAATATCATTTGAAGGCATGGATACTAAGGGTAAATGGTACTAGTTATTTCGTTTCCAAGCCATGTCTTTTCTTCCATTTGCTTGATTACTCATACATAATACCAAAAGATGGCAAGCTTTGATTTTACCCAACAGATAAGGAAAAATTGTCGTACATTTTGAAGTGAACGGAAATATCGACATTACGATTCAGATGGCGTAATAAAAAGGTTTCAAAACTTTTTCATACAGGCATTGACTAAGGTCAAAGATACAGAAAGAAGGAATTTCGATCTCTTCCGGTCAAATGGTTCTGAGGAGTAAAGCTGTATGACGTTTGGAGCTGAGGATTATTTGTTCTTATTTCGAGCGTTTTCTGAAGGATTTGAAAATTCCGTTGGGAATTGGTAGTGTCCAAATTTTTCTGCACACTCTTCAAGAGGATTCAGCAAAAAGGCACATCATTGCTGCTAAGTTTCATTGTAAATCATGTCTTGACAGCAGTAGTTCACGAAATTATTCTGTAACACAAAAAGGACGATACCGAAGTGAGTATTGTGCTACCCTCACATTTCTGACGTACAAAGTCTCATTTTGCTCCAACTCAAGGGAAGGCAACACATTTGATAGCCCATGGAGATTTGGTGATAGCTGGAACATTCTAGTTAATGTACAAGTATTAGTATCTTTGATGGTGGGATCGTACATGGGGCTTTGCTCGTTTGAGCTTGTGGTCTGGCTCTCTCATGTATGGACTCTCATGAGGGTTTCTCATGTGTGGAATATAATGGAGGCTTCTCATGTGTTGACGCAAATGTGGTCTTCTAGTGTGGGGACTCTCATCAAGTAGCTACCGCTAGGAAATTATTTCTTAATGTTAAAAAATATAAGATAGTTTCAACACATATTTCGAATATAGAATAGTTAGATTTGTAAATTCCAGAATCAAAATTGATAACACGAGATCATTCTACGATAATGAAAATAAACTTTACCTTTTATGACCTTTCTCAACTTACTTGGTAATGTTATATTTGTGTTATTTACTGATTGTTGTCCAGAAGTTTTCAGTATTTTTTTTCAGTAAGAAAAGATGCAAAAACAATTTGAACGTCATTATTTTGTGGTAGATCGGTATTTCTTCAGTAGTTTTCTGTGTATTGTAACCTACCACATTCTGAAAAAATGAGAACTAATATTTGAATATATACAATTGTAGAAGAGCAGATTTTCAATCTACCCCGAAGAACTAATATGTTTATGAAAATATTTATTGTTAACGTTTCGGAAACTAAATCCACTTCTGTTCTCAAAACTGATACGCATATTCCTATACAAATCCCAATATCTCTTGTAGGCAATCTCGGTAATTAATTAATTACCAAGATTGCCTACGATTGATCGCTGGGCATGTACGTTATTAGTTCTGTGCCAAGATGGATTGGATAAGCTGTACGTTACCAGATTTATGAAGTTTTAATGCATCTTGAAATAGAGTCACCCAAATAACATTATTTCCAACCATATCCGAACAAAAGTTACGCCTGAAATGTATCATTGAAATCCCGGAATATAGAACCAAAACCAGTTCATTCACAAAGTTATCTAAATAAACATGTTTAACTGTTCGATATTACTTTGAATTGAATACAAAATGCCAACCTCATTATGCTCATGTTCATATAGATGCCACACACAGTTGCATGTGAAACGAATTCTCCTTCGCATTCCTTTATATTCTCCGTACAACCGGAAATTGCTGTGTGTCTGAGGAAAGCTTTCGCATTGAAATGAGAGCAATGTCTCATGTTGTTCCTGGATCCAGTCAGCCGTAATGGAAAATGAAACGCAGTTTTGCGAGTTCGTAACAAGGTATATCACACCATATCGTATTGCATTCAGAGCACCTATCTAATTCACCTACAGAATGGTTTTGATATCCTACCACGTTTCCTCAACGAAAACGTCCGGAATGATATTGAAATTATGGAAGTTTCATTAGAGACTTGCTACTATTATAAAGTTGGACATTGACTGTTGGCAATCGTGACAAGATTGGATTCGATCATGACTGGTTATCCCCTTATCAGACTAGATAAGGCAACGATTTCTGTTATTCTTGTCTCATCCAGTTTTTCTTTTGTTTCAACAGGAATGACCGCTCCTCTCCACAAGAAAGGGAATTCTTGGATAAAATGGATGGAAATTTAATCAGATAACCAAAAGCGCCAAAACATCTATTTGAAACAAGTGACAAACAGGTCGGATTCATACGAAATTTATAGGATTCGTTTGAATATAATTGAGACAGGCTAGGAAGTTGGCGCTATGGTTCCGCTTCCGATTCACGATCCGAAGGACATGATATTTTTAGGGAGTTAGTAACAAGCCTACTTGCTGAAGGACATTTCTTTAATGTCTCCCTTTTTTTATTTTTTGAATGGGTCAACTCAAAAAATTTAAATTTGGGATAATTAAATTGATGCATGAAAATTTTTGAATGGCGCCACCTGGAAAAAAATTAATGGGAAGGGGTATTTGGTGAAACATAATTTTAAAGCTCCTGACGAATACTTCACAACCCTAGAATATGAAGTCAATATCTTCACCCATTACAAATTGACGGAACATTTAATAATAAACTGAAAACAAACATATTAAAATCGATATTTCTAGAAAAAATCGCTTTTCTCTGTCATATGGCAATCCCAATAACCCGATAAGGTTTGATAGGTTATTTTTTGTTCATAAAAAAGACGAAAATGTCAGTACATCGTTCATGATTATTCAGTTCAAATATTCTCATTTGGTAATACTACTTTTCTTCAGGTTTGAAGGCCGTCGTTCTTTGGAATTTCTTGACTGAGTCATCGGAATAATAGATAAGAGATGAGTGAGCCTCTGAAGAAGCTGGCCACTCGCGCTAGCGAAACGTCAGGAAGAAATACCCGAAGAAAAGTAGTAGTACTGAAAACCTCGGCCGCGAAAGCCTCAACCATTTTATTCTCATTTAGTTTCCGATTTTATAAGTGATAGGTACCAGGTGAGCTATTTCCGAAATGGTCAATTGAACAAATTCCACAGGGGAATTCTATTTGAATATGCCAGCAACTACTGTTGATTCTCTAATCACCGAAATCATCGAATGAATTCGATATGGATATTGTTATTCCAACAAGATGAAGTACCACCGCATAAGTCCAGACAATTAAGAAACCATTTGGATAATACTTTCCATGTCGTTGGATTGGCCATCGAGGTACTACGGAATGACCAGCCCGCTTGCCAGATTTGAAACCTATAGACTTTTTTGTGGGGCTATTTGAAGCAGATGGAGTACGAAACTGAACCTGCTTCAATATTGAATGTAACGACAGAGAACAATATATATTTGTAGAAATATGGAGGTTGCTGTGTTCGAAAATGTTCGACGTGAAATATCGGATAGGCTGTTCTTATTTCAAGATGTTTAAGGCAATCATTTCAAGCATCTTGTGAACTGATCCCAGCCTATTTCCCCAAATTATGGAGTCAAACGTCGATGTATGCAGGCACTTATCAAAAGTTCCGCCATTTTGTAGTAGGTAAAGATATTGACTTCATGTTCTAGTGTTGTAAAGTATTCGTCAGGAGCTTCAAAATGATATATCACAAGACCCCTCTTTCCATTTAATTCCTTCTTCCAGATGGCGCCCAGTAAATATAGTTTTTACTCATGCATCAATTTCATTATCCAAGTTTCAATTTTTTGAGTGGACCCGTTCAAAAATTAAAAGGGGGGAAATTGAAGAAATGCACCAAATAATACCATAAATGGCGTTCACAACTACACTAATAACCAGTGATATCCACGACTTAGAGCTCCTTTTTATGTCATTCGGAATCGGCCTTGGAAGTTTTCATCTGTTGCTAATGTCACATGTGGCGTTCAATGACCGGTAAACGTTTGATTGAACTACAACTTCTAGTTTTGAAAAAATGTTTATGTCAATCTATTATTTAGTGCTGCTCCTAGCAGTATCTCGAAGTCAAAATATTATAAATTTATTGTTTGTGGCAGTGGCTGGCGTATTTTAATAATGCAAATCGAAGAAAAAACGAGCATTTGCTGATAAAACCGAATTGAAACGCGAAATCGGTTCGACTTCCAAACGCTGCTGCTGCCATGTTGTCCACAGACAGCAGTAGTTTTTCTCTCCAAAAAAATGATGACCTTTTAGAAAAGCTCCGGATTTTTGAAGAGGTCGATAATCATAAAAACCTGGTCTCTCGCAACAATTGATAAGACTTATCAGGGAGCTGGCAGCACTGCTACTAAAAAAATTGTTGATTTTTGTTTATAGCGTTGACCGGTCCTAGACATGGCAGCACAGCCATTTTATGTACTTCTTGAATGAAATGACGAATTACATGTATAACGTTTGGGAGCACTATTATGGGTTCATTGTCGTGGCCTCTTAGAGTAGTTGTGTGACAAAAAGTTATTAGGAATTTGAAAATGCCCGTTTTTGACCTTTGAAGGACCTCGGATTCGCGTTCTACGCATTAAGATACTTCAGTTGTTTTCCAAAACCAATTGCTGAAAAATAAACGAGTAATTCATGAATCAAATACAAATGGCGGCGTTTCCAGTGCGTTAAATGCGTTAATCAATTCGGCTCGTTTCCCTTATAAAGACACGAGACGTTTGCGGATGAGAACTTCGGAAATGAGAACGTCTCGAGGAGCCGGTGACAGGTCAGGGCCTCCTGGGGACGGCTCAGTTTCCGCGACGAGGGGAACAAATGAGCCGACCGGCGTTTTCAGCACTTTCAGAATTCGTCCTTTCGAAGGATCAATCAGGCCTTTCCTGCGTTGCAGGATCTCGTTACTGGGTACTCGATGACAGCGTAATGCGATCCCTAATATCCTGGACAAGAGTTAGATGCTTCCAACTTCCGATGTTTGGCATTCCTTGCAGACGAGGGCGAATTTGCATTTTGAGTGAGGACGATTTGAAGGGGTGAGAAGAGGGTGGTCGATGAGGTGCGGGGTGATAGAAATTGTTGTTGGTCTAATGGGAAACGAAGAGGTGTATGGGAACGAAATGAAATACGATAGGCAATATTAATACGAGTGTAGGACTATGGTAATTGCCGATTTTTTGAGTCACTTATAACGAACACTCTGGGTCTTAGGTTTGATGGATCGTGAACTTCGAAAAAGCCAGATTAATAAACAATGAGATTGAAACCTCAGGTGAAAAATTTAAAATTTTACTTTGTAACAATTTTTAAATTTCTATAATCAAGCGAAAAAATTACCTGCGAAGTTTCGTGGTACGTTTTGGACCGCGTCTGTCAACTACTAATTATTCTGATTAATTTCTCAACAATGGACTGTAAAGTGGGCTGGAAGTTATAGGCCGTTCGTCACCATTCACACTATTTTGATATTTTGCTATTTCTAGACTTCCGAATGCATCGAGTAGCCTTGTGTCATGCACATCCTTAATCAGTCTCCGATTGCCTTCACCATGTTGGACGACCCTAGATTTTTCTATCCTTCCGTTTCTCATGTGCGCATGATGCTTCATGAAACAGGTTTCTAGAGCTCGTCGGCTCTGGCCAATGTATTTGTCGTTGCAATCTTGACAACTGATTACACAAAATCCCGAATTTTCCGATTGACATTTTGGATTGCTAAGGAGCTGTTCTAATTTGTAAGAAGTTTTATATGCAAATTTTACTTTTACTTTACCGAATATCGATTCAGGTTCTCTAGTGTACTGAAGTCCATATGGGATTACTATAAAATATTCACCATGAAATGGTTTCCCAAATTTACGTTTCCTTATCATCCTACTTTTATCAGAGAAAATGTTATTAACTTATGGACGAAAAAATGCAGTGCTGCAATTTCAAGTTGCGGACAATGATTCGAGTCATTAGGAATGTACCTGAACATGTTTCTCCTATTAATGTCAATATCCCTTTCATTCTGTTCGTTCCTTATGACCAATACAATTGCCATAGGCATAACTGTTTTGTCGGCCGTATTGAATTAAATTTAATGGAAACACAACTGGAAACATTCACACTTGGTGCGCATATCACCAAGTTAGCATCTGCGGGAGAACAAATCAACATGCTTTGCAATATAATTTTTTTTTACCTCCAATCCTAAATACAACTTATCTGGCGCTTCAAACAAAAATCTATCAAACTCGTCTTTAGTGAAAACTTTAGACTTCTTTGCAGTATATCCTTCGCTTGTCTTTTTCAGAAAGGCACGTAACTTTAAAAATTTGCTTGTATCCACATTTTTTATAATAACTAACTCGGATTTTATCATAGAGTATCGTGACCACATTGTAGAAGATTTCCATTTATTTTCATTTTCCATTATATTAAAATATGCCAGTAAAACGTCTTCGGTAACTTTCCGTACTCCTCTTGTATCGCACCACTCTTGGAAGTACTTGTACGTTAACCGATACTTTATTCCGGACTTGGAGGGCCCCAAACGTGCTACTGCATCATTAGCCGCGGACTCAATTTCGTTTAGGTTTTCCATTTTCGCACTAAATTTGCGCTTGCGGTTGCAACAACAATAAGCTGTCTTTAATAACATAAAATAACTGTCAAACAACTGTAACCAGGGAGACGCAATTCCCACCGACGACTTAATTATTTTAATTTCTAACATCTAGACGACTTTGATAGTTGTCACAGTTAATTTCGAGTAAAAATAGCGTATGAATTGTACTATTTATGCTTGAAAATTGCTACGTTTGAAGAAAAAATAGTATACTTTATTCGGCAAAGAAGTGACTTTTCTTGATTTGCCCTCTAATACGCGCCGAACGAAGTGAGGCGCGTAATATCGGGCGCGTCAAGAAAAGTCATGCTTCTCCGCCTCATAAAGTAATATACTATTCTCAACACAACACAAAAATGACAAAATGGTTGAGGCTTTCGCGGCCGAGGTTATTAGTATAACTACTGCTCTTCGGGCTTGAAGGCCGTCGTTCTTTGGAATTTCTTCCTGACGTTTCGCTAGCGCGAGTGGCCAGCTTCTTCAGAGGCTTATTCAGTCATCGGAGATGAATAAGCCTCTGAAGAAGCTGGCCACTCGCGCTAGCGAAACGTCAGGAAGAAATTCCAAAGAACGACGGCCTTCAAGCCCGAAGAGCAGTAGTTATACAACACAAAAATGCTCTTCAAACAATGAAGGAGGGGAAAGAAGCAAAATGTATAGTGAATTAATGAAAATAACTCACAATTTAGTTCATTTTATCGCGTGAATTGTCGCTCATGAATTCAATTCACGAAACCAGTGAATTTGTCCAACTCTGGTGCTCATCCGTCCAAACATGCTATGCTATTTTCGATTCTGCAGTTTCTCCTCCTTATGTTCACTTCTTGTGTTCACACATTCTCACTTCTAGCAGTTTAGTTTTTGGAGACGGGGATGTTCTTTTAGTGGTAGAGTTTTTTTAAGGTTACCGCAAATTGCGTATTTCGATCGACAACAGACTGTGACTATGTTGAATATCTCTGCAGTTCTCTTAAAGCTTTCCGAAAGTCCTTCGACGTAGGAAATATAACGAAGGAAATGGTGGATGAGACGTTGACCCGCAGGAAGCAGGCAAACGCAACTGGAGATACAGCGAAACAATTTCCCAACTTGAAAGGACTTTCAGAGAGGATCAAGAAAAAACATTTCACAGCCACCTTACAAAACTACTTTCAACAGAGATAACGTGAGAGCGATGAATCTCATCGGAGAAAATGGAAGTTTGACAAATACCACTCGAGTTGGTGTTGATGAAGTTCTAAGCTCTATCCAGTTTTCTTCACTATCACCTTCAGTATCAGGCCCTACCGTAATTTACTCAACTAATTACCCTACAGGAGCTGATTCAATATTTTCAAGGTCCGACTCGGTAATTAATTGCGAATCGCCCAAGTTTACTCCTTGATAAGTTCCCGGGAGCGATAAATCACGTGTTTCGAGGAGCTCTAATGTTTAGGTTTCGATAAATCACTCCACCTGATGCCGACTGCTAACGAAAAGGAACAAGCTGTCTGCACATAAAACATTAACATTCCGGGCCCTTGGAGAATTTTCCGAAAGTCTGCCTCAACTTTTAAGGTGAAAGTTATAAGCTCTTCGAGTCGATCGCTTTTGTTGGAGGCGCAAAGGTGAAAATGAATAGTTGTGGACAATAAATGGAGTTTCTAGTGTCAGAATATATTCGACAAATATAGGGACTTCAAGAAAATTCTTTTTTTATATACAAATTCACACGAAAGGGAAGCCCTGTGGTCTCCAAAGAACACTGCATGAATCAAGGGATGCCTAGGAAACCCTGGTGTATCTAGTGATTCGATATTGTTTAGAATTTCTTGGCGAAAAACAATCGAAGATTACAAAAGCTTTCTAATTTTTGTATAGGGGGCGTTATATGAGCATTTTCGAAAATCTTTCAAATGTCGGTTTTGTCAGATTGACGTAACTTTGAGGTTTATTGTTGTCAATGAAAACTCTGAAATTATTTCTTCGCATTCAACAGTGTTTGAAAGTCTATATAAGTAGAATAAGTTTTGAAGTTATTACAAGTACTTTTTCACGATGTGTAGAAGATTTCGTATTTTGTGTGGTCAGTCAAAATCTGGGGATCCAAATATTCTTCTTTATTCAGTACTCAAGGTAAGTATAAAATAAATCGTCCCAAAATAATAACATGAATGTAGCGTTATAGCTAATTTTATTCGTTTCAGCTTGAGCGAAAGTCTTATATCAAGGAGGAAACATCTGTAGCTCTTATCAATGAGATATTGAAAACAAAGTTTTGTTTAAATGAAGGAAATATCGATGTGATTCGTATTTTGAACCGTTGCATAACTGATGTGTGTATCCCCAATTCCAAGACAGTCTATCACTTTCAATACAATAGCATGAACTTTGTCGTACATTCTCAGGTGAATGGGCAAAGTAAATTTTCTCGGAATCAAAGTCTAGTCTTACAAACTGATATAAACACACTAAAAACTTGTAGAGGTAGCAGGTGACAGTGACAGTATTGACAAGTTGTTAACGGTAGGTTTCCACGTTACATGCACGTTTTCTGAAACGCATTTGATTGGATGTCAGGGCTGTCAAAATCTCAGTAGGCAAATAATATACAGTGGTAGAATATTCGGTTGCACATTCCTCTCTACTGAAAATTAAGCTTCATATGGTATATGACTGATCGCCATCTACAATAGCGATCTGGAGCTTTTGCGATCTCAGAAATCAAGCAATCGCTTTTCGCCAAGTTTATCCCAAAATTATTCAGGTATAAGTAGATACACCAGGGTTTTCTAGGCATCTTAGATAGGAGATCCGAATTGACATTAACTTTTGAAGTTTGTGAGCCTCAGGACAAACCTACCTTGTCAAAGAGTTCCAAAATTTATCTGTTTTATCGAAAAAAGATCCCTGAGCAAGAGAGGTTCAACAGGTCTCCAAGTTCACAACAAAGGGGTCTTCCGTGTCGATACTTCCGAGGGTGGAATGTCTGACGACAGTTCAGAAGAGCACCGACCGTGGAAATATCAATGAAAGAGAAACAAGTCTTGGTTCCTTCTACGATGTTGCAACGAAGTGAGCGAGGAATCACCAACAAAGAAGTTTTAATGAATATCCTGGTGCCGAGACCCACCCATGGGAACCATATTCCAAGACCGTATCTGTTCTTTTTAGATCATCAGAAGCTGAATAGAAGTGAATTATTTTTTCGCACGAAATAGATAGCTAAGCTTCTGGGAAGCACCATTAGCGATCGTCATTAATAGCATCGATATACCTGACTTTGTAGAAATGGTTACTCCTGACATCTGAATTTTGGATAAATATGGATGGGCTTTCTTTGATAAGAAACATGCCTGAGTTTTCCCAGCATTGATCTCCACCAAGTTGATGCCATCCCATTCTATTATTTTCACCACGTCATCATTATTGACACTAATGCCTCTCTGTATTTTTGTTTCTTGTGCTGATATGGGGAATCTGAAAGAAAAACTAGTATAAAGAGTACTGCCGTCCGCAAAACTACGAACTGAACAGCAAATCATAATATGAATCAGAAATGAAGTGGGCTCCAGAACTGAACCCTGTGGAACACCTGCATGTGTTGAGAGAAATATTCATTGGAAAGCCTGTTTGAAGAAAAATAAGGTTTTTGCACCAATAAAAAAAAAGTTATTCGGAAAAAACACATCTAAGAATATATTTTCTTTTGGTACATGTAATACCTCGTCAGAAATATTGATCAATCTGATGTAATCCTGATATGTCCGTAAGCCCTGCATTACTGGATGATTTCCTCAATTTCAGCAGTGCCATATCAAATGTTCAGCTCTTTCATTTTCGTATGGTAATCACTGGTTTGAAGACATATAGCAGGTAATTCATGAATGACTCAATTTTGTTTTATCATAGGTACATCGTTATGTATCCTCAACTGAAGGACTTTCAACAAAGCTACCTTCCATGTGAGAAATATGCTTCACTGAACGTTAAATTATTCAAGTCATTTCTACCGTGAACACCAAAAATCTGAACGTGAATCCCCGATAATATGCCACGTGTTTAGGTTTCAACAAATCACTCCACTTGAGCCAACTCGTCACGAAAAGAAATAAGTTGTGTCTGTCTGCACACAAAACATTAACATCCTGTGCCCTCGGAGGATTTTCCCGAAGTCTGCTACAACTTTTGAGGTGAAAGTTATAAATTCGTTGGATCGCTCGAGTTTGTTCAAGGTGAGTTAGTCGAAAAAGAAAAAAGCAATTGGGTGTGGACACCGATATGCAAACGAGGTCTCCAGTTTCAGAACATGTTTCATAAATGTAAAACAAACAGTCTTCGTAAAATAAAAAAGAACTACAAAACTTTTGGACGCAGGATGTCACCTCCGGCTAGTTGGTTTTCGGATTATATTTTATCACGTAGAAGCGACAGCAGAATGAATGTAAAAGTAGTATCTCATTCACTTTCGACAAAGTCGTAAGATGTTTTGGGATTCTTCATCACACCATTCACTCCAAGTAATGTTTAAATCAATAACAAAATGTGTGAGGCTGATTTTCTCGACCTAGGAATTTTTTCATGCAGAATTACACGAAAGGGGAGCCCTGTAATGTTCAAAGCATACCGCGTGAATCAAGGGACCGGAAATACAAACTATCATTCACTTTGAATTTCTGAAGTTTGTTAGCCTCAGGAAAAACCTCTTTCGGCAAGGAGTTCCAAAGCTAAGCTGTTCTATTGAAAAAAGATCCCTGAGCAAGATAAGTTCGACAGGTCTCCAAATTCATAACAAAGGTGTGGAAATTCTGTACTCGTCTAGTCATCCGTGTATAGACTGCCAAGGGTGGAACGATTGATAATTCAGGAGAGCGCCGACCGTGAAAATATCTATAGAAGAGAGACAAGTCTCCAACCCTTCTACGATGCTCCAATGATGTGAGCGAGTCTGTGAGCGAAGAATCACTAACAAGACGGATTGCCTTTCTCTGAATAGAATCGAGAAGTCTCAATGAATATTATAGAAGTACTAGAAAATTACTACCTACAACATGCACTGGCAACGCCTATGCAACCATATGACTGTTAATAGATCTACAAAATAGGTACTAAATAAGAAAACATACACGTAGAATCTGAAAATGTTATGTGAAGGAATCCGCGTTCACTGTAAGTGTTGGCCAAATTATATTGGAAAGCGCAAAATTACAACTTTTTGAGCTATTCTTGAAAATAGACCTCATATAGACTGAATTGTGCTAGTTGAATATCAACGAGGTCAAATTGTTCAATTTGTGACTCGAATATTCATAAAGACCTAACCAACACAACGGGTTGATAGTTGTGTAATACACACTTGCTTAGGTCAAGGTATCGATCTGTTACCCAATATTGGGCTCACTGGCATTATATTTCAGTACTTAACTGGATTTTCAGCACATAGGGAATTGAGATGTTTTCAAAGTTTATCCAGGAACACCAAATGATAAATATATGATAACAACGTGACGAAGACTATGATCTCTACCAGCCTTGGTGGTTATTGCTACAGCTCTTCCATGGTCCGCCGTTTTTTTTCAATATGCAGATTCACTCGAAAGGGAAGCCCTGTAATGTTCAGAGAACACCGTGTCAAAGGACAGGAAATAAGAATCAACATTCACTTTGAATTTTTTTAAGTTTGTAAGCCTCAGGAAAAACCCCTCTCGGCAAGGAGTTTCAAAGTTCAACTGTTCTATTGAAAAAAAATCCTTGAGCAAGAGAGGTTCGACAGGTCTCCAAGCTCACAATAGGAGGGTGGGAATTCTGTAGTCGTCAGGTCATCCGTGTGAAAACTGCCATGGGTGGAACTATTGACGAAAATTCAGCAGAGCACCGACCGTGAAAATATCTATAGAAGAGAGACAAGTCTCCGACCCTAGTTGCTTCTTTTGCAGTAGATAGAAGGAATAAAGCCGCCTTTTGTAATGCATTGGTTATTCATAATGTACAATTAATAATTTCATTATTATCATGGATAGTGAAATGACAGTGTTTCTCATCATGTCATGCAATCAAATATTGTAACTGATGAATTATCCGGTGTTTCGGGGTTTCTGAGCCGTGGTCCTCAAGTTTTTGGCCTGCGGTTTGTCTGCAAGGTGATGTGCCCTTCTCTGCTGCGAGAATTTGACCCATGGTTCTATATGAAAGCTATCGAAATTCATAACGAAGAAGAGAGTCTCAACGTCCATAGAACATGAATGCCAGTGGTTCAGAGCACACGGACTCTTCCAGTGATAGAAGAGATGCTTCTGACAGTTTTGTTGGCATTAACAATCAGAGAATTATTAAAACACCAGCCTGTAAATTCAGCTGCCACTGAGTCGAGCTTCTCCTGCAATCCATCAACATTTTCAGCGTTCACTGCAAATGAACAATCGTCGGCAAATATTACAGTGCATTCTGTATTGATATAAGCAGGCATATCATTGATTAACAATAGAAAAATCAAAGGACCCAGTATCGAGCCTTGAGGCACCCCCAAATCGATATCAAAAAAATCTGAGCGTACATTTTACATATATTTCTCGGTTTTCCAGATATGCCATTAGCCATGAGACAAAATCATTCCTGAATCCCAAATTATATAACTTCGATTTGACTATTGAGTGATCAAGAGTGTCGATATACGGAATCATTAGTTCAACCAAGTAAAGGAGACCTCTACCTTGGTAAAGTGGTAGCTCGACTCTTTGGTCGTCCACCAGATGGCATTTTGCCTTAGAGGTTCACATAATCTGCACCAGATTCAACCACAATCAATTGAAGCCTCGCGGCATAGGACACTTTGCCAAGTGCCGCATTGTCTTTGAAATTGTCTGCCGAAGATGAAACGTCAGACTAAAAAACCTACTGACCAAGTCTCAGAAATCCAGAAACACCTGAAAATTCATGTCAAGAACTGTTCAGTTTTCACAATTTAGTCGGTCTAAGGAGATTTTTCAAGAACTGCTTTGAAAATTGTAAATTTATCACTTTTTAACGTAAGTACTATCACCATTTCTCTATTTTCTGGAAATTTTTGAAATATCAAATATCTCTTATCTTGATTCTCGAAGGTCTCTGTTCAGTACCCATTCCTTATTACTCAGCACATTCTCAATTTATATAATTCCAACTTTTTTTGCATAAGGAATAATTTTCGATTTTGCATTTTTTCTGACTGATTTTTTCTTTTCGCACATCGATGTGAATGCACCATTTATTTCAGATTGTAGTGAGTAACAAACCTAAAAAACCACTCGTTTCTTCTGATAATAGTTCCAGGAAAACACCTCATTAACATTTTCTCTGTTCGCCAGAGCTCGTTGAAACTTCATATTCCACTTCATTTCTCGGAAAAGAGAATCGAATTGTTTCGAGAAGGCCGTGCCCGTGGCAGAAATCCAAGTTGTTTTCAAGGCCTGTTGCCTATCCCATTTCGAATATGGCCGTATTATGTTGGTTCTCCAGCGTTTCACGCTCGTTTTGTTACTCAATCAACTGTTCGCCACGAAATCGACTGTTTCACCGCGACTGCTTCTTCCAAGCGATATCCCAAAAAAGTTCAAAAAGCTGCCAGGGTTGCCGTTGGGATGTACTACTAAATCGGTAGATTGAAATATATAAGCTGTCAATACAATAATCAACTTTATATTGAAAATAAACCCGTAATTTTCAAAGTTTTTATTTCCGCTTGACATTCCATTCAAACTATTTATATCATTGGTTACACCATCCAAAAATTATAAAGCAAGTAAACCATACACATAAAATAAGTAAATGAACAAATTACAAAATTCAACAACATTCTTTCCCCTGTATCGAGAAGAAACATTTTCATTACAAAATTCAATACCAGTCCCCATCTTGAATATCTAGTTAGCATCACTTCACATCCACATTCCTAACGTATCCTTTTTCTGTGTAGACAGCCATTACTCTTCCTTTCGGCCAGCAGTTCCGGGGAACATCAACCAAAATCACGATATCACCGACTTTAACATTTCTTGGATCTTCTCTGAACCACTTCGTTCTTCTCGTCAGTGTTGGCATATATCTCGTAGCCACCGTTTCCAAAAGCAATCTGCAGAATACTGGGTGGGTCTCCATTGTTTCCTAGATACAAGGTCCCTTTCTGTGAATCAGCCTAGAGGTTGAACGGGGATAGAAGAACCGATTAGGAAATGGTTTGGGGTCAGTGCTTCATCGTCGTCAGCTTCCAAGGGCACGTGGACTAGAGATCGACTGTTGACGATACTTTCCGCTCCTATCATGCAAGTCCAAAGAACTTCTTTAGGAGCCTTCTCTTTGAGAAATGCTTTGAGGGTTATTTTGACTGACCTTAGTAACCTCTCCCAACTACCTCCCATGTGGGGGGCGGCTGGTGAATTGAATCGGAATTCAATTCCTCTGATGGAAGAAAATCTGTGAAGTTCATTCTGGTCCAGCTCTTCTAGGAAGTGCTTCTCCCTTCTTCAGTTGGAGTTCCTTCTCGACCAATTTCTTCTCGATTTCCAACTCCTCTCTTGCAATTTGTGCCATACGCTGCTCTGCCTCGAACTCCGCTTGGAGAGTTCTTCTGATTGAACTTGCAGATGTTTTTTGGACATCTTGCCGCTACCAGATTAGATTTCTGCGTTGCCATGACATCCTTTATCATTGTATTTCTCTTGACGTTGACTTCTTCTGACCCCTCCTTCGGACATATTCCAAAAACTGTTCGTTTTATAGCTCGAGGGACCACTTTGTTAATACAATAATCAACTTTATATCGAAATTAAACCCATACTTTTCAGAGTTTTTATTTCCGCTTGACATTCCATTCAAACTGTTCATTCATATCTTTCGTAACATCAAAAAAAGCAAGCAAGTTAACTATACACAGCTTGATAAAATGAATGAACAAATTACAACATTCATCAACATAAGCTTCTTGATCATGAGAAATCGATGTCCTTTGAATTATTGGTTGGAATTACCTGGTACTGATGATGGAGAATCGATTTGGAGGTGTACTCTTTCCAAATAGAATTGTTCTGTGAAGGATTCTGCACTGGCACCTGTTGTGGTACGAGCCAAGGAAGTAGCTTATTTTTGATCGGACAAAACACTCAATTTGTTGACGGTTCGCCAATCCTTAAGTATGCTGAGCGACGATGTCGTGTAGATAGATTTATTCACTACAATTTGCAGTGTACATTGGTAGCAAGTCATGTTTTGAATGACACAAGTTTCAGATTTCTACGATCAGTCGTTTGGGAATCAGAACAACGCATTTTATATGTATAGATTTACAAAAAAACCTCTGTAGTGATTCAAATATAAAGTACCACGGACTCTTTTGTAGAACTAATAGAGATCAACATTTTGAATGAACATTACGTTCGTCTGTTCCGAACCGTTGAGCCAGCGCACACCGTCAAAGCATCACATCACGCCCGCTTGTGTCCGAATTGTTCCTCGTATTCTATTATTTCCCACCGAATTTTATGTTCATTAGAAAATATAGCCTGTATCACTCCTAAATAGTGTAGCTTTCTGTAAGTGAAATAACTTTTATATTCGGATAATTATCTCCGAAGATTAACCCCTACAAACAACAAAGTCAGAAACGCGAACGTCTTTATAATATTATTATAGATGTATAAGCTGAATAATGATGGCCCCAATACTGAATCGTGTGGTACACCTCACACACTAATAGATTCAGATGTGTAACCATTGACTAATACTTCTTGTTGGCTTTGTATATTCATTGTCCTATTTTTGAATGTTATTTCCTGAAGAAGATTCAATGTTTGCGGTAATCACTTGATTAAAAAGTTCAAGTTTTGCGCATCGAAGAAAGTTGTCAATATTTTCCATGATAGTAGACACCATTATATTCACTAGCATTCGAAAAGGTGCGCATTTCTAACCTGCTTTCAGCTTAGAAAGTGGCCATTGTTCCCTCAGAAGAAGGCGTGGTCGGAAAAACACTTTGCTGACCTCGCCTTGTTCATCTATTCGAAGCGTTATTCTGCTTATCGGTATTTATGAAGTACTCGGATCCTCGCTGATTCTTTCATACTAACGTACTCATAAAAAACGAGTTATCCCTGACACAATATTGAAGTTATTACACACTATTTCAGTACCAAACGTACAAAAAGCAACAATAACTAACACACTAGTTGTAACTGTAATGGTCGAAGAACACCGCGTGAATCAAGGGAAAGGAGATACGAATTAACATTCACTTTGAATTTTTGAAGTTGAAATTATCGGTTATAATTGCACGAGTGCATAAAAATTACCGATAAAAATGCAAGAAAGCGTGATATCTAAAAATTGCAAGTTTATTTTCATATTTTGGCGAAAGTGCCCGAGTCCGAAAGACGTGGGCTCTTTTACAAAATATGAAAATAACCGAATGCAATTTGTATACGATATCACGCTTGAATGCAAAATTATCTGGTCATTTTTATGCACGAATGTAATTCATTGGAATATTTCACGAATAAAGAAATTCTCAAGGAAATGTTATTTTTTGTTCATTTATACTTTCCTCTATAGATTGTATAGAAATATTTTTCTTTTTCTGAAGTCTATCTGACATTTATTTGTGGTGTTTACTGACGTCTAGCGATACGGTTTCAAATGTGTTGTTATGGTATACAATGCAATTACTGCTGTGAGTTTTCGATACAATGCAATTACCGCTGTAAGTTTTCGATAATTGCATTGCTCTTATGGGACATTTGATATATGAGGGAAATATTCTATAGAAGAGAGACAAGTTTCCGTCCCTTCTACGATATTTCAATGAAGTGAGCGAGTCTGTGAGCGAAGAATCACCAAAAAGACGGATTGTCTTTTTCTGAATAGAATCGAGGAGCCTCAATGACTGTTTTGGTGCCGAACTCCACACATGAGAACTATCTTCCAAGACAGGAAGCCTTGTAGATCATCAGAAGCTGACCTTTAGCGATTGGAAATGAGTGATAACGAAGGAAATTTTGTTACACTACCAGAAATTAACGCACAAACATGGTGGGAGTAGAAAAAGTACAGTAAGCAACTCGAGGATAAGGCCAATTACATATTTGCACTCTGCTAACGCCTTGTATTCAAAATGTTTCGTTCGCATGTAATAGGCTATGTTATGTAAAATATTTTTATTCAGATGGATACTGAATATTCTGACCTGGACCTTTTCACGAACGTGGCAACATAGGCGGTGGATCCAACCAGCGACTAGAACAATAAAATATAGTTTGAAACATGCTCCCCACTACGCCCACCATCGAAACGGGCACGCCAAACGATAAAACCTTTGCCCGTAATAGATGGAACACACTACCAAATAAACAGCGGACTAAAAGGGATATTTCACCTCTTTTTATACCCTTTTCAGTTGCCTGCGTGTGTGTACATCCCATTGGACGCTAAGCTGCAATTCGGGGATAATGCAACATATACTCGTATTACGGTAAAAACAATTCGAAGTTAATATCGAAAGTTCGCGCACCCATTGTGGATTAACGATTTTTACAGATTTTTTATTCATAAAGCTCCGCGGGCAAAAATAGTACGAGCGAGTGGAAAATTCACGTTGAGCTCCGAAAAAATGTAGTTTCATCGTTCACACAATTATAATTGTTTGTTGATTTATATGATATGATGAGAATTGTTAAGACTCCCATTACGACTTAGGGCATTACAAGCAGCTATTATGCCCGCAGATCTATGTTGATTTCAAGGTGGAGTATTTTGTCAACACCGAATTTGAGGTGATTTTTTCAGACCAGAAAAAAAAGACAACGATTAACACAATAGTATATTATGTACCTAGAGTAGAAGTGAGCTATTATACAGCTAGCACTTTTATATTATACAGGGTGTAACTGAATAAGTGTAAAACATTTGAGGAGGTGATCCCTCATCGAAAAAAAGATAGGATCTTTCATATAAAGAAACTGTTAAGATACAGCCCCTGAAAGGGGGTACATGAAATTTGTATAACAATTTTTTTCGCAAGCACTGAAAAAGTTGTGTGTTTTGTTATTGATAAATCAGTTTTGTTTATTACCCTTCAATCGTTTGATGCAGGTGCTAACCACAAAATAACATAAATCCAGTTCGCATTTATGACGTTGTCTCTGTAGTTGTTCATGAAATAATTTATTGCTGCGAACTGGTTCATTTTGGGCAAAAACCCAAGAGACACTTTTTGTTAAGAATGAAACAGGCTATCGGAAATAAACTTTTAAATGGTAAACAAATAATAAGACAAAAAGTAACATTCGAAATAAATTCTAGGGGTTGCGTTTTCCACCCCTTACAAGCATGGGGTAAACCAAATAAATTACTGGCTAAGTGTATTTTTGGTAGTACAAAACGTCAGGTTAATTTCAATATTGTAACTTTCTCAGTGCTTGTGAAAAAAATTGTTATACAAATTTTATGTACGCCCTTCAAGGAGCTGTATCTCAACAAGGGATGCTCCAATGAAGTTTCTTTACATGAAAGGTCCAATCTTTTTTTCGATGAGGAATCACCTCCTCAAATGTTTTACACTTATTCAGTTACACCCTGTATATCATATGCGAGCTATATAATAGTATTCTCACCCGAGGTGATAATAATAATAATAAATACACTTCATTGTCTGAAGTCATACAACCCAATTGACAAATCCTGAATATAAATAAAACATAAGATATACTAATATCTACTAAAAACATGAATTATAAAGTGTGAAGTGATAGTTTAGACAAAAACAACATAAAAGAGGACCTGAGTAATCTTTTTTTGCAACCCTAAAAAAAGTAATACCAAATCTTAAGACTAGGGCTAGTTATTTATATACTTCACAACGTAAGGTAGTGCGAAAACTGCCTGCAAAGGTTCTTGTTGCTCCAATATGGACTTTGTATGTTAACTACTGATTGGTGTAATTGATTTCTACACAATAAGTTAATAAACGGCCTGGAAGAGATAGGCCCTTTGCCACCTCCATGCTATTTTTATATCATGCAATTTTTAGCATTGTGTCATTGCCTCAATTCTATGATATTTGCCCAGAGTGATTAGATATGTAGCTGAAGTGAACGGTTTCATCCCAGATATAATATAGTTCGTAAATCTTTGACCTTTCGAGAAGATGAGAGTAGTAAAATGTTTATAGTAATCCCATCTCATTATACCAGAGGACTTGAACAGATAGGTATTCAAATAAATTACAACAGCGCCTCGGTAATAAAAAAAAAATAGAAAACAAAGAATACGGAAATTCACGAAATCAGTTGTCAACAATAAATATATTGGTTAGAGCCAACGAGCTATAAACACTCGCTTCAAAGAGCATTGTGCACACATGATACGGAAGGGTAGAAAAGTCCAGTGTCGCCCAATATGGTGAAGGCAATCTTAGACTGATAAAAGAAGTGCATGATACGAGGCTACTTTATGTATTCGAGAATCAAGAAATTGCAAAATATAAAATAGTTTAAATGGTGACAAAGGGCCTTTCTCTTTCAGCCCGCTTTCCAATTTATTGTTGAGAAATCAATAAGTAGTTAACAAACAAAGTTCGTATCGGACCAACGAAAATCTTTGCAGGTAGTTTCCGCCCAAGTTTAGAAGAAAGTTATACATAAACATTACCTTACTTCAATACCATGGACATTCATTTAGGTTTCCTACGGTTACTTTTTTGCGTTACTTCACCTCATCTTTACATGATCTCTGCTTTCCTCTTTGAAGCAGAAATGTAGTCTGAAAACCTGTCCTCATGACTATTCTCAATAATGCTACTTATAAGGGAGCCAAGCGACAAAATAATTTTAGGCTAGAAACTTGTGAATTCAAGCAGATCTTCTGTAAACACCCCCAAATCATAGGCGAATAACCTTGATACGGGTACGGAGGAACTATATATATATATATATATATATATATATATATATATATATATATATATATTTATATATATATATATATATATATATATATATATATATATATATATATATAAATGCGCTGGCTGGAACTTCCGGTTGATCCGCGTCTGGAAAGATTTACTTGTCTACGTTTCGGCTCCCATTTCGGAGCCATTTTCAAGACTGAGTGACCTTGCGTCTAGGTCTGAGTTGTCTCACTAGCTGGCTATCATCACTGGAGATCGAGGATTGAAGGTTGGTGGGATTGAAGGGTTCATTAGTAATTATGGCAGGATCTAGACCTAGACGCAAGGTCACTCAGTTTTGAAAATGGCTCCGAAATGGGAGCCGAAACGTAGACAAGTAAATCTTTCCAGACGCATTGCAGATTTGTGGTTCCAAATGGAACCTTCTGCACGGAGGCTTTCGGATGAGAATTCTGAAAGCATCCGCTGGGTTTGTTGTCAACAAAAGTGACAACAACACACGAGTGTAATGGCAGAAAACTTCGGTTATAAGACGTTTCTCGTTAATCTCGCACTCGTTGCATATATGTATATAATATATATATGTATATATATATATATATATATATATATATATATGTATATATATATATATATATATATATATATATATATATATATAAATATAAATATATAAAACTATAAAATCCCTTACAAGACATTGCCCACTGAGATGCTCCCTCAGTAAAATGGGCAATATTGATACGGCGGCAGTGAGGTCGAAGAAGAAATCTCTTTTGAATATCAGTTCTTCATCTCATGGTTGTGAACTATATTGCGATACAACATATTCCATTACTGTTACCATCTCACATCGAACGAGGTTTGTTTTCACTTGAAATACCTACATCATCATTTATCCAACAACGGTTTGAGACTGTGCAAAACTTGAGACGCGCATCCAGAGTTGCATGTTTTGCTACGATTATTCATTGCTGTTTCGGCCTTCGAATCCCAATCAGCTCAGAAGGTAATAGCCTGTTAGTGTCTCGGAACAGAGAATACATCATGCCTTCCAGCATACTCGCATCATAACTTTACGGTAGTTGGGGCGTGCATAAGGGGAACAGCCAGGGGCAGAAAATATGTTTTTGTACGGTGATGTGGAGGAGAGCAAGCTTCTGCTGTAATACCTTGGGTGGATAGGATAATAATCCCGTTTGAGATTTGATAGCATAGAAACAACTAGAACAATGTACTTGAACCATGTTAGATAATTTGGAGAATCGAGATGGATTATTTCGATGGAAGGCTCATCGGTAAACGCTTTTTGTAGAATATTTTGAGAAAAATGTATGCGTTTTGTTGAGATATACTTCGCATTTTATTGTTCTAAAATTGTTTTATATATATATATATATATATATATATATATATATATATTTCGATCGAAACTCAAGACATCACCTAGAAGATGGCAAATGAGACTTTGCCGAAACGTTGTGAGAATTATCCTTCAGAGGATCAAAACGACAGAACACGGAATGAAACCCGAAAAAACAACGCATCATATATATATATATATATATACAGGCCTGATTCACGATGATTGAAAATAGAATATTTTCAAACCATTTTCGCTTTTTGCATAGCATCGAATACTTCAAATCAGAATTTCACAAGCATGTACCGAAAATTAATGACTTTTCAAATGAGGAAAAGACAATTAGTAGTCCTCTAAAGAAAAAAGGTTGAAACTACCAATGAGTTTAGTAACATTCCATTAATGTTTTAATATCGATGTTATTTCATGAGTAATTGAGACAAACCAGAAATTCAAAAAAAGTGAAACACCCCTTCAGACCATATTCAATATGAAACATTCATCTCCAAAATACTCATCATCCTGTTGACTACAGCTTCCATTGAAAAACATGAACTGTGAAATAATTGGATAACAGATTTGAATTGATCCATAGAGATGGTCCTGTTGAAATTTGGGAGTAAAAGGGGTAAGTTCCTCAGATTGTATCTGATCTGGGGCATTGTCTCTTGGCATCGTCGAATCATATGTCATTGGAGCAAACAAGCTTTTCATCTTTCGTCATCCCTTTCATCACTGATTCGTTACAGCCTACTGTACAATTTCTCACCCCATGGAATAATCCTGTGGGCTTCCATGCCCTAATATGCATACAACAAAGCACGAACTTAATCTTGGAAACTCTTTGCTCTGTTAACAAAATAACTGCTACAAGCAAACTTGGGAGAGGTAATTAGTTAGAGTTCATAGTCGAATTTCAAAATCCGGGCATTCATCAAATGGGTTTCTTGCTACTCACCGGAGCTTATATTCGAATTTAGTGAGACGGTAATATATAACAGAAATGTTCGGTTTTTGATTGGTAGTGCCCTTTTTTCATTTGTAAACAAGATTGGCTCTTGGGTTGAAATAAGAGTGGGAGGTCTGTATTATACAAGAGATGAGAATCTATTGATTTGAATTACAATCGACGATCACATAGCAGAAGATGTATATAGGGAACAAGCGATACTTCTGGTGTTTATTTGATGTCCTCAATAGGATTTAAAAATTCAATTGTATACCCAGTAATTGTCATCAGTCAACAGAGCGATCTCACGATTTGGTGAGATTTTCCATTGGTTGTTTCAAAAGGAAATGGATCTTTTCCATGAAGCAATAATTATGAACAGGTATGCTTGAGTAGCAATGGTAACTATTACTCATGGTATTTTTATAACAAACGCCATGGAATTCGCTGAAGTTCTCCAGCAAGTGGGAAGAGAAAAATCTTCGCCTCGTTGGGGGATCGAACCCACGACTTCTTGATTATGAGCCGGGCATACAACTCACTTGGTGGAATTTAATGTTGGAAAAATCCAGGCATGTCTCTTTCCAAAGAAAGCCGATCTATCTTTATCATGTATGTGGAATTATTTCTATTCAATTATATAGTAGTCCGTAGTTATAGTATATATATTGTAAACAGTTCAGTTGTCAATTACTTTGAATAAAAAACGTCATCTGGAGTATTTACTTCTTCATAATATTACATGGTGTCAGAAGTAAATTAGAAATGATGGAAAGTATATGCAGACCACCAAAGTATCTGAGTTTCGAGGAGAATGTTGCATAAAACTGGGCCCTCTGGAAACAGCAATTTAAAATTTTCCTCAGAGCATGTGGAAAAGATGATGAGAAAACTGATAGAACAGTGAAAGTTGCATTATTCCTCAATCTCATTGGGGAGGAAGGACTGAGAGTATTCAATGCTCTCAAATTAGACTCAGAGAAAATCACTCTTCAAGAGCTGCTCACCAAGTTTGAAGAGTATTGCAAACCCAGGAAGAATGTAGTTTATGAAAGATTCGTATTCAGAAACATAATCCAAAAGGAAGGCCAAAATTTTGACTCATTTCTAACAGAGTTGAAAAATGCAGCTCCAAAATGCTCTTATGACAATCAAGAAGAAAGCATTATACGAGACCAGATTATATTCGGGTTAGCGGATAAATCAATAAAAGAATATTTACTGCGAGACGGTGATATAAACTTGACGAAGACCGCCCAATATTGTAGGTCAGTTGAAGCCAGCGAATTTCAACTGAAAGAGTTACATGGAGAAGTTTTAGTGAATTCTGTAAAAACGAAGAATGTTTCGAAAACCGATCAAATCGAAGAATGTGATTTTTGTGGTTATTCACATAAAGTAAGGAGATGCCATTCCAAACCAGAGGATATTTTAGCGAATTTATCAGGTATGAGCATCCTTACTGTAATTGATATGAAAGAGGGATTTTGGCAAATTAAACTTGATAACGAAAGTGCTGATTTGTACACATTCAATACTCCTTTTGGACGTTACCGTTTCAACAGGCTTCCTTTTGGCATTTCTTGTGCTCCAGAAGTTTTTCAGAAAAAAAAATATGGAAATTTTTGGGGATATACAGGGTGTTCACATATATTTTGATGATATCATTATTTGTGGAGAGAATGAAGATGACCATGACAGAAATTTAATAAAATTGCTTGCTCGGGCAAAACAATTTGGTATAACTTTCAATAGGGAAAAAATTCAGTTCAAAGTGGAACAAGTAAAATATTGTGGTCATATAGTTAAAAAAATCGAATAAAGTTGGATGGAAAATATATCAAAGCGATTACTGAATTGGATTATCCAGTTGATAAAAAAGCTTTAGAGAGATTCTTGGGTTTTCTGAAATATTTAACTTAATTTATTCCAAATTTATCAGAAATTACGGCTCCTTTGAGAAATTTGTTGAAAAAAAATGTATTGTATATATTTGATGAAAATCATAAAAAAGTTGTAGACCAACTCAAATTTATAGTAACCAATGCTCCTGTTCTAAAAATTTTCAATAGTGAGAAGCCCATAGTTATATAAAGCGATGCTTCTCAAAATGGACTTGGTGCTTGTTTACTTCAGGATAATCAACCAGTTGCTTTTGCTTCAAGAAGTCTATCTGAAAGTGAAAAGCGCTATGCCCAAGTTGAGAAGGAAATGTTGAGTATCCAGTTTGCTTGTAGTAAATTTCACTATTATATTTATGGAAGGGAGGTAACAGTACATTCTGACCATAAGGCACTTGAGTCAATTTTTAAGAAGAGTGTTAATCAATTATCATCCAGATTACAAAATATTAGAATGAAAATAATGAAATATTCACTCGATGTGAAATACCTAAAAGGATCACTTATGTATGTTGCAGATTTTTTGTCACGATCATATCTAAATGAAAGTGACGATTCGGAAAATGATGAGGATGTAATTATTCATTTAGCTTCCAAATATGTTCCAATGTCAAACGAGAGAAAACAAGAATTTCAAGCTGAAACACAAAAAGATGATATATTAACCCTCCGTTAGTCGCGCATGGGACTGGCAGCAACGTCGTAACTTTATGACATCTCACAGTAAACTTCTAGAAGCCAGTTGCCTGAGTTTCATGCGAAGGGATAGTTTTATTTCTTAGAAAATTTGCAAAGAGTGCGTCAGGTAGGTACCTGCTTTGGGCTGATAGTCCCAGCGTGACTGCCTACGACCTACGACTCATTTTTGTTGCGTACATTGAACACTCAGTACCGTATTTGTAGGCTTCGTTGTTTATAGGTTATTTTTTCTTGTTCATTTGTTACTGTGCCGTGTATTTTTGACACAAAGTGCAATATTATGGACACAAAGCGTTATAATTTTGATAACCCCGCTGACGTGGAAGAATTGAATCGTTTAGCTTTCAACCTGGGACGAGCCGAATAGCGGTCAAGAGAAAACGTTGCGAACCTTGTTATAACGAATCTAAAAAGGACGCCAGAACAACCTATACATGTCAAAAGTGTGATACCTATATATGTTTGAAAAAACATGTCCAAGTAATATGTAAAAATTGCTTAGAAAATATAACTGAAGAGGAAACCGCTGGTGAATCTGAATAAATCAAACTACAATAAAATCGGATTGATGCCATTTATTACCTACTTGCTTTTCTGTTCCCCAAATATTTTCACGTGAATTGTGTAAAGTCGTATCCACAAATACTACTATAAGAGGTATAAATATAAAAAATAACTCAAAAACAATAAAAACACTAGTTATCAAACACAATAAAATTATAATGCAATTGCAAATGCAATTCAACTCGCTTTAGTAATTAACTAATTTACCAAAAACATTTCAAGCCAAAATGATTCATGACGAAAAATTAGGCTGCGTTGTTGATATGGGACTGGCAGTCCCAGCGCGACTAACGACGTTACATATGGTGGCGCGCCTAACAGAAGGTTAAAACTGGTTTATAGATTCACTGAAACACAATGACCAGAGAGAAAATTATCAGTTGACTTGGAACATTACAGGAAACTAAATAATGATTTATCAATTGGTGAAAAACTCCTTTTCATCAATGACAAACTTATCATTCCCTCCCGATTAAGAAACAAAATTCTCACTGTTCTTCATGAGAATCACTTTGGTATTAATAAAACTTTTGCTAGAGCAAGACAGGTATTTTATTGGTCTGGTATGTCGGGGGATGTGAGTAATATGATAAAAAATTGTAAGATATGTGAGAAATTCTCAAACAGAAATGCAAAAGAACCATTGTTACAGCCAGAAGTTTCCTCAAGACCTTGGGAAAGGATTGCAGGTGATTTATTTCATTATGGTTGTGATGACTATTTGGTTGTTATAGACTCTTTCAGTTATCGGTAGTTTTTAATAATGAAGGAAAATCAGAGAATTGTTCAATTGAAAAAAAAAAAAAGAAAAGTGGAGGAATGTGAAGTTATTTCTATTCAATTATATAGTAGTCCGTAGTTATACTTATATAATATATTGTAAACAGTTCAGTTGTCAATTACTTTGAATAAAAAACGTCATCTAGAGTATTTACTTCTTCATAATATTACAATGTAATCAGCAACTATTCCTACAAAGTCAAAGAAAATAAGCCAGTGTTGAAACGAGAATTCATGTCATCCTCAGACTTTTTTGTTCATACTGTAAACAGTGCTGTTTATGTAGAAGGAATTAGTCTTTCTTTAGGAACATAATGAAGTTCTGCAATCATAATAACAAGTTCCGGTTTCAGAATCTTCCTGCTTTGACTCCATCATCCTCTCCAGCTGGAATGAATACTATAATCATAACTCCATTAAAAATAAGTTGGGTATTGGATTACTGGGAACAAAACCGATGAATGTCTTATAAGATTTCGTGACTGATAACCGACTCCCCATCATTTCCAATTAGCCGAGTTACTGGAGTCGAAAAACAATCACAAGAAAGCTCTTTTCTCTACCTGTCACTGGTGGCTGGAGAATAACCCCAATCCCGCAACGAGCTCTCAGCCGGCAAGGGTGTTTCAATTCGAAATCAATAAAAACTTTCTGGAAATTTCATCTCGATGAAAAGACTACTTGCCGTTGGGCTGACGTGTGAAAATAGTCCTCTTTGTTCAATTCCACCAATTATCCTTCCAATAAATCCTATCCAATTTTCTGTGGCACTCGCGGCGTTATTATGGCCGTGACAGTTTTCGTGTTGAACACGTTCCACCGGCTTGTTCACAATGAAAAATATGTAGAGAAACTAGGAGTGCGCGAAAAGATTCCGTTTGTGATTGGAATGGAGTTGATGAGAGTGGGATAACGGAAAAATGGGTTAGAGTGAGTTTTTAGTTGAGAGCTTCCGACGCAGCGGGTCTATACAGCATGTTCCGTTTTTCATGAAGATTTGGACAAGTGGTGGACAGATGAGAGCCATTCGAATTGACCTATGAAAACCATTTTTCTTTGGCACATTCTTTTAGGAATCACCATCTTTGTTGGCTATGCAATATTCGTCTCATGAGATATTTTAGAGCTGTTCAGACCCGGAAATAATTCACCCCCCTGTATCTTCGTGGTTATTTTGTAGTAGATATAGTATATTTTGAATTCGGTAGTTCTATTTGATGTAATAACTGTACAATTTAGCAAGAATCGAACCATATATGACACCTCCGATTTGACCGAAAACGCATCTTATTTTCATATTTAAGATGGAAAGTATATTTTTTGGGAAATAACTATTGGAATTATGTTTCCAATGTTACATCACAATTATAATTTCAATTCACAATCTGCTGATATAGCTGATATAATATGAATATTAATTTTTATATTCCCCTCGTAACGAAACATCTTCATGATGGTATGCTATTGAAAATTGAATAATATCATATAGGGTTACTTATTCATGTATTAGGTATAAGATATTTTTGAAATTTAATTTTTCTTCATACCTCAACATCAAGTGTACCATTTTCTAAATGCTTAGGAATTTTCGAATTCGGTGAGAAACTGTTGGGAAATAATAACTTGATGTTGAAATATAAAAATGAAGATTAATTTCCAAAATATCCAATCTGCATAAAAAATATTGTGTGAAGAGTTTGGCCATGATTTGTTGTTACTCACATGATATTGTTCAATATTCCATAGGATACTTTCATGACACGAGGGTTGTTATGGTAAATAACTGGAAACCAAAAGGTCCAGTGTTATTACACCAAAATGCGAATTTATAGTGGACTGTATTCAATTTCGGGAGAGTTTCATGTTCTTACCTTGGAAAGACAAACAGGAAACATGGACTCCCGGTGATGGAAATGGGTTTGTATCCTAGCCGGCCGGCTTGTATCCCAAATAACAGGAACCACTATGACAATTGTAACACTGGTGGTCCAGAAGACTTGAGATGGCACTGTAATCCGTACTAGGTGAGATTTAGTTTGTTTTTCAAAGAAAATGCGGGTAAACTATCGAAAGTGAAAAGTGGTAGTAATCACTTGTTGAATTTTGAAATCTTGATGCGCATGTACATCTTGTCTGCTCATATATCACTCCGCGCTTGCGCACTGCTATGGTCCTGGTTTTAGGCGAACATGAAAAACTCTCTTACACACGAAATGATTTCTGATACAGGGTGAGTCAATAATACGCAAGAATAAAAACTATAACTAATAATAATAATAATTGATGTGAATGATTAGGGTAAATAAAATATGAAAATGTGAGAAGTGGACGGAACATTCTGCCCACCAAAATGCGACTGCATTTTCTAAGACTCTATTAGGAGCGGGCAAAGCTTCACAACAGGTCGTTTCAAAGATCCGGTAGCCGTTCTGACAGTGACCACTCGGGTAATACCATCACGTCCAGGGTGTACCTCTGTAACGCGACCTAAAGTCCAATTCATCGGAGAAGAAGTTTCATTTTTTATTAATACCATGGCACCGACATTGATAGGGGCATCCTTGAGTGTCCACTTGCTGCGTTGATGCAACGTATGCAGATACTCGTGAGACCAACGAGACCAGAAGCCCTGATGCATACGCTGCAACAACTGCCAGCGATTGAGACGATTCACAGGGATATGTGTCAAATTGGGTTCTGGAGGGGTAGATAATGGGGCCATTGTTAAGAAATGTCCGGGAGTTAGAGCTTGCACATCGTTGGGATCCGTACTAAGCGGAGTAAGGGGTCTGGAATTTAATACTGCTTCTACTTGCACTAGGACGGTGTAGAGCTCTTCATACGGAAGAATTCGTGCCCCCAATGATACGGGCTGAATGAGTCTTCACATACTTTACCCCTGCTTCCCACAACCCTCCGAAATGAGGAGCGGAAGGTGGGTTGAAACTTCAGGAAATAGCTTCCTGCGAGGCAGCAAATTGGGCACATTCGTTCAGGTGGCGATATGCACCTACAAAATTAGTACCACAATCACTATAAAGTTGCTCGCAACGACCACGACGAGCTATGAATCTACGTAACGCAGCAGTGGATAGATCAGAAGCGAGTTCAAGGTGGAGAGCCTTGGTGGCGAAGAATACAAATAAACATATATGGGATTTAGTGGTTTTAGCACCACGGGTTCTAGATAAAGTTATAGGAATAGGTCCAGCATAATCCACGCCAACATGGAGAAACGGTTTCATTTGGGTGATACGCGAGAGGGGAAGATTACCCATCTGAGGCTGAAGAGAAGAGGGATTCGTTCTTCAGCATTTCATACATTTGGATATAATTTTCCGAATGACACGTTTGGAAGATAGAATCCAGAATTGTTGGGCGATAAGGAAACCAACAGTTTGGATACCTGAGTGGAGGCTGGTTTCATGAAAGAATTCTATTATCAAATGAGTGAGGCGACTCTGACTTGGTAAAAGAGCAGGAAAGCGTCCAACCTGCAGAATTCCTTGATCATCTAAAAATGGCGTCAATTTCTGCAAAGATTTGGAGGGTGGTTTATTGTTGGTTAAGAGATTTATGTCATGAAACATAAGAGTTGCGTGTGTTTGACGAGAACCATTAAGGCGGCATGTAATTCTCTAGAAAGAAGCCATCTGGTTGAGGATTGACAAGGATGGCGGCTATTATGAATGAAACGGAGAACATACGCCAAAATGCGTTTTATACGACTAAGAGATGATTGATTCTCTAATAAAGTATCTACGAAAGTTGAATTCATGGTCGATGTCAAAGATAGGGTACGTTCCTCTTCCAATGCCTGGGGAGGAATTTGGGATGTGAAGGTGCTCTAATTCCGATTAGCCTCTGATACAGGGTGAGTCAATAATACGCAAGAATAAAAACTATAACTAATAATAATAATAATTGATGTGAATGATTAAGGTAAATTAAATATGAAAATGTGAGAAGTGGACGGAACAAGGGTAATACAAAAAGTAATTGTATATAATATTTCAATTATACCAGTAGATTGTGAATTGGAAGAGTCAGTATGAAATATACCTAAAAAATAACAACAGAGATACAGGGGGGTGAATTGGTTTCGGCTCACCCGACAATACAAATGTTCAGAATTGAAATAGTTCAGAAAAACTGAAGCGAAGATTGAGAAAGATCAACTGTGTCGCTGTGGATAGTCCTAGTAAACAATTGGTTAGATTTTTGCAAAGCTAGAGAATAGAAATCTCTCCATTTATTTCTTCATTGGAGTGAATCATGTACTAGTGCTATTTTCGAACACTCTAGGGTGACAGAATGGATTATATTAAATGGAATTTATGCACTTTCTACATTGTTCTCATCTGTACTTCGAGGCCTTTTTCGGGTAGATTCACTGCTGCCGGCTAAGTCAAAACACTTTTCAGGCTGAATTCCAGGACTTTCTCCCTTCCAAATTTCGCAGAGAATGTCATTTGGAGTTCTTCTCATCTAGTATATCCAGGAAATGTTGTCTTCCCTATCTTGTGCTGGAACCCTATCACATGTCCTGTTATCAGCTCTACGATCTTTGTAAGTTGCCGCTTACTGAGGGTGAGCGGGTCATTGCTCCACCTGCCCTACCTAATCCATTTATCCCATTTTCGTTATCCGATATGATATACCTACTGGCCAAATAATGGGGATTTATGAGACCTCCTTGTTTGGGAAGTCTCCATCCGGAGTAGCTGAATATTCGGACAGAACTAGGGAGGTCATTCTCTTCCAGATGTGCCAGTGTAGCCTTTGTATCCATCACCAGCTCAGAACACGTGGAGATATTTCTTGGGGCTTTCAGTGGCTCTTGACTTGCAGATACCCATGCACAGATGTGACAGATCAATGAAACAAGAAAATATTTATTAATCTGTGGAAAATCACATACAATAGCAGTACTTAATAACTGAGTTTCTTTGATTATAATCATAATGAAGTGCTAAGTTGAAGTACATAATACATGTATTGACAATATACCAGTATATTTCTAATTAACATGTATTGTGAACTTATACTGAAATGCAACTTCAGGATTAGCTGAAATAATATAAATTTTTGCTTTTGATTGTAGTTGTAGGGGAGGTGACTGAAGCAATATGGAATTGATATGCATAGGCTGCTTTCAGTAGTCTCGATATCGGTTTTTTTGTGTGACCCATATTTCATACGAAATGACGAAGAAAATGGTGTATCCTTATCAATATTATACATTGGAAATTTCACCCAATACTACTATACCCTAGTGAAAATATAGCTAAGAAACGGTAGAATATTTTGTAAGAATAGATTGAGAGATCAGTGGATGATCTAGATATAAATTCCAACACATTCCCAAGGCTTCAGAGGCACAAATAATAATGTGGTCTTGAAGTCAGTTTTGCATAAAGAAATCCAAGGTCTATGGCAGCATCAGTTATCTGTAAGTTAACATTTTTCATTTCATGGATATTGGATTAGTTTGTTTTGTGAAGCTGACCTTGAGACATTTTTTGAGATTTAGTTTCAGCAAATTTGTAACGATTCATCATGTTGAATCATTCAAATATCCTTTACATTCATCTCCATCTTGAGAATATCGTCAAACATAAGAAACTCGCAGTGTTTTATGATTTTTGTCACGCCATTAACAAAAAGAATGAATAATATTGAACAAATGTGTCATCCTTGGGAAACACCAGTGCTTACTTTGATCCTGCGCATCTGACATATTGAGTTCGAATAGCCAAATAATCTTTAATCCATGTCTTATAGAAAATGATTCGATCTTTGCAACAACCAGTTCATGGTTTGGCCTAGTAATCCAAATATTGAATGTATTTGAAGCATGTTATTACTAACATATTTTTGATGATTTAGTGAACTCAATATGAACTGTTCAGAAAGAAAAGAACTTGCAGCAAGTTTTCCACAAACAGTTCATGAAATGTTATGATAAGGCCTGGTTTCTTTTTGTTAAGTGAAAAATTCAAAAGCGATAACAATGCAATTTCGTTTCACGAGACCAGTTAGCTCGATTTCATCAACTGAACAGGATTCCATGGTTATCCGCCATTATTCGAGCGATTAAGCAACTAATTGAGATAGCAGCCCTATCAATTGTATTCCGTGACATCTGTTAGTGACAGAAATTATATATTTTCGAAGTTGTAATATAATTGATTTACAACCATATATGTTATGCTGTCATTACTAACGTTATTGAAGGTTGGGAAGTGTCATATTACGCACCTCTACTCCCCCTCCCCTCATTTTATGTACTGTAGACTGTATCTGTCATTTATTGGCTTTATCTGACAACTATTTATATTGGTGACAATTGTATACTCCGTAGTCACGGTAACAATATATCTACTTGATTATTCTGAGACAACCGCGTTCTCGGTAATTTGTCGTTAAATGTAATATTTTAGATATGTTCAGAACGAAACAGAGATTGATCAATTTTGATCATAATATGTTGTAAATAAAATAGTACACAAACCTCGCCAGGAAGTTTCGTTCCTGTCTCGAGAACTTTGTCGCTGGAACTATTGCGATGCATATTGCCTCTTGACTTTTAATATTTTTGAGACTTAGGAATCAAGTTAACTAACATGGTGATTTATCACGATTCAATTATTAGGAATGAATCACTTCCCACCAGTTGGTAATGTAGACGTGAGTAATGTAATATACTATTTGGTATTTTTTGGGAATCGTTTTATGAGGTTCATCTCTTGTACTCAGAAAAAGATTTTATAATTTTTGAAATGGTTGTTCTCCGAGCAATTGATGATGCATTTGAAGATAATAGAGAAGTCGAACAAGAATTTATCGTTATCCCGCCGCTTGGATTCGAGAGAAGGACGATCATTTCAATAACTTGGAGGACAGAGACTTTCGAATGGAATTCAGATTTTCAACGACCTCTGCTTAGCAAACTTCTTAACATTTTGAAAGATATCTTAAATTTCCTACCTACAGGTATGTGAAAATGTTTCTGTCAGGTATTTCAGATCACGTGGTATCTGGGGGCAAACCAATTAACAAACCGATTAGCCTTCAAATCGGAGTGAATTTTGTTTATCTTCATCCACCATTATTCAAATGCTTAATAAATTGGATAGAAAAACACTGAGGTCGCACCAGTTTTACCATTGACAAACCATCTTTTCGGTTATAATTGCGCGAGTGCATAAAAATTACCAATAATTTTGCAAGAAAGCGTGATATCTAAAAATTGCAAGAGTTTATTTTCATATTTTGGCGAAAGTGCCCGAGTCCGAAGAACGAGGGCTTTTTTACAAAATATGAAAATAACCGAATACAATTTGTATAAGATATCACGCTTGAATGCAAAATTATCTGGTCATTTTTATGCATGAATGTTATTCATTGGAATATTTCACGAATATTCTCAAGGAAATGTTATTTTTTGTTCATTTATACTTCTATAAGATTCTATAGATTGTATGGAGCACTCACCAAAACGCGAAATGTTTTTATATTTTTGAAGTCTATCTGACATTTATTTGTGTTGTTTACTGACGTCTAGCGAAACGGTTTCAAATGTGTTGTTATGGTGACTTGATACAATGCAATTACCGCTGTAAGTTTTCGATACAATGCAATTACCGCTGTAAGTTTTCAATAATTGCATTGCTCTTATGGGAAATTTTATATATGAGGGAAATATTCTCTCAAACTGGCTTCTTTGATCGCAGGATGACAAACGAGCTATTTGAACGGTGAAAAGCAATGTCTATCTAGATTAAAGTAGCTCTTAGAAAGAGTTGCATCTTACGGAAATCACTATTGAACTGGCGTTGCTGAAACTGGGCCTCAGAGGGCGAGTTCAATCTAAATCGGAAACGCCCAGATGTTACCATCGTGTGTGAAGGAATTCCGAACTTCAGGAGAACAATCAATTCGCACTCTTCATTCTAAGCAATCATAACAATCACATTTGTCACCGATTGATACAACTGGTTGATCATTTGGAAGGGATTACCTACCCGTCTCGTCCGGTACACTCAAAAACAAGCTTCTGTTGAAAAAAAGTAATTTGTGCGCTGAACGCTTTCCGCAGTAATATAAAAATCCCTTCATACATGCACCGGAACTCACGGAAGTTTTTTCATTAATTACGCATTGTACATGATGTAAAAATTTCAGTTCGCAAACTCCATACGTTCGCAGTTTAAATCTCCTTTCGGCGTAGCGACCGATGTAGAGAGGGTATTCTGTTTTAATCTGAGAGACTAGACAGCATAGAGTGCCCGCAGGAGGAATATAACGAGGATTTGCGTTTATAAAGGGTGTAATTTGATCGAAGGATGAACATATAGGATATGATTTATCAGCTCATTTTGGGAAGAAAAGTTCATATGAACATATTATATCCTAAACCTCTTCACTTTCGAGCTATGGAGTGTTGAAATTAAAAAAAAAAACATTTCCTCATAACTTTAACACTGTCCTCGCTATTTCCATGACATTTGACATGCACCTACAAAGCACCTATAGGCATATTTTGATGTAGAAGATTTTTTGATATTTCTACCAGTGAAAATAGAAGTCACTTCTGTAATCCCCATTCATTCTACAACAATTTGACTTCCTGTTTATTTTCCGTCGAACGCACCGTTTTCGCGTGAAAAAATAAAAACCATTTTCGCTATTTCAATCAGATTCACTTTATTTCAATGAAAATTATTATAAAACACATCTTACCTCCAAACCACCACATGAGATTTTAGCTATTTTGCAATGCATGGAAATTAAATAGTTTGGATGAAATGAACGTATACTATTGGATTCAATTATTTCAAGAAATGTTGAAAATGTCCATTTTTCAAAAATTCTAGGAGTATCTATTATGGTTTGGGGAAAAAGTGAAATTTTCCGCCCTAGTTCCTTTGCAAATGAGGATTTCGAAAATGATTTTTATTTTCACAAAAAAACCAGTGGCGTACCATATTTTTTTAGAAATATCTTCAGTATTCATCTCATATGTACAGCGGTAGAAATATTAATAAATAGTTCACATCAAAAAATGCCTATTGTTGCCCTGTAGGTGCATGCCAAATTCCATGAAAACAGCTAAAACATTTGAAACAATTTTTCTTAAAATTTTAACTCCTATATTTCGAAAATCAAGAGGTTTAGGACATATGTTCTTATGAACTTTTCTTATCAAACCGGGCTTGGGAATCATATCCTATATTTGAAGCCATCAATTGAATTACACCCTGTATATTGGCGTCACTCTGATGGATTCGGCCGAATGTGCTGTCGCTGAGAGAAAAATTAACATTATCATCGATTAAAAGAACACTCTATCGTGATTCATTATGAGATTTTTATTGAACAGTTAACGAAATCGCTACACGTGTTTCACTATACAATAGCTTCTTCGGGTACAACAATGAATCCAACTCTGTACCTCTCAATTGATACATCTCAATTATAATCACGTAATCCCTTTGGAAAAACTGAATAAATTGCCTGAGTTCACCTGCTAAACTGATTCTGATTAGTCATGTTTCGTCAAGAAACAAGTTGAACAAGAGAGAATTATTCAAATCTTTCTGGCCGTAACTTCTTGACTCTTTTGACTGATGATTCCAATAGATTGAGTGTTGGACCTTCCTTCTCCAAACGCAATACATTGAAACTTCTCCTAGAGATCAATTATCAAACTGATATTTCTACACTCGACGCGCGTTTCGCTAACAAGGTTAACATCTTCAGCTTGTTGGTAACCCAAAATATGAATTAGAAAACACAGAGAAGTCGGGAATTTACGAAATCATTTGTCAAGATTACAACAACAAATACATCGGCCAGAGCTGACGAGCTATTAATACCCGTTTCAAGGAGCATTTTGCTCACATGAAATACGGAAGGGTAGAATAATTCCAGTGTCGCTCAACACGCTCCAGGCAATGACCACAAAATTGGTGAAAGCAATCTGGAACTGATCAAGCATGTGTATGACACAAGACTACTCGATCCATGTGAAAGTCAAGAAATAGCAAAATGTAAAAACAGCATGAATGGTGGCGGAACCTTTCCCCTTCAGCCCGCTTTTCAATCTATCGTTGAGAAATTAATCAGAATAATCAATTGATACAGATGACGGACCAATAAACTTTGCAGATAGTGACTGCAACAGTTAATTGTCGAGAAATTAATTAGAATAATTAGAAGTAACAAAGTTAATATCGGACCGAAAAACTTCAAGTATATAAGCAGCTAAGCCTAGTTGTTAGATTCAGTATCAATTTTCTTCTCCTGAAGATGCTAACCTTGTAAGCGAAACGCGCGTCGAGTGCAAAAATATCAGTTTTGTGTTAGGTTTATTGATCTCTAGGACAAGTTCAACTTTCACACCTAAGGTTTCTTTCTCATTGTTTGTGTAATACATTGAGTTCATTTTTGAACTCTTTAGTTAAAATGTAGCGGTTTTATGGAAATCACAGTATACCGTATCTTTTTATTTATGGGTTTTCATCAAATATCAGTTGGATCCATCAGTTATTGTCATTGATAGGTGAACATAAAATTAGAGAACAATCAAATTCTGTATTACTATGGAGAAAATGTTTGGGTACATACTACATAAATTACGAATTCATAAACATGTGATTCAATCCTCCTTGACAAAGCAATTAATTCAATCTTACGCGGCATCCCATTCTCCCCTTTCCGTTTCTAAACAAGAAATTAGTATTTACGGATTCAAACCAGCGGGTTTTGTTTATAACCGTTTAAACATGTTAGAAATATTAGACGGCAAACAATTTCGAATGCAATAACATTTACTTTATGTCTGGCTTAACGTCGGGGAACTTCAGTTATAGCAAGTGTATTAAACTAAGTGAAAAGTAGGTGGTAGTGTTGCCAAGTGTGGTATAAAATCACCGAATCTGAGGATTTCTTGAAGCTTAAGGGATTATCGTAAAGCTCTAGGGAATTTTGTAAGGGTTGGGTAACTGTTAATTGCTTTTATCATTTTATCGTCTCATTCTTTCTCCTCGAGGCTGAAAGGTTCTCTGAGTTGAGGTCATTTTTATTAGATGGGACTTTTTCACTCGTCAATGATGAAAAAGAGTTTGTTTAGGGACACATACTTGTGCTAGTGGAGAGCAACAGTAACTTATATGATGGTCATCAAGCAGACAGCTTAAATTATTATTCTTTCTTCTTCGAGGAATTGATTAGTTCATTCTTTGGCGACATTACAATTTTCTCTTGCCGTTTTCAAACATATATTTTGTATTTACAGGTTGAAACAAGCGGTTTTTGTTATGTACAATCTTTCGAACAAGTTAGAAACATCGAATGTCAAACAAATGCAAAAATATTCACTCGGCTTTACGTTGGGGAATTCGAGGTATGGTAAGTTGCTTGGTTAGGTTGCTTGGTTGTGCTTTTGTTTCTCGTTGGCAGATGGACCGATGACAGGACAATTGCTCGTTGTGAAATGCTGATGTGAATGTGAAAGGTTGATTGTTAATAATGAGAAACCAACGACTTTCGAGTTGTTGTCTGGGGCCTACCCTGCACTGATGAGGTGTCAATGAGCCCTGAATCTGTCAACAGGTATGCTCGATTCAATGATCGAATATCAATTTCGGCACTCGTTTGAAGAAATATATATTCAAGAACATCTCCGGAATATTTATCAGGAAGATGTTTTCTGACATGTAATAGCACATCCACATACTGTATAGTTATCTGAGACCGGCTTGTACGTATCGTTCAAATTCCTTTATTTGTTAATAGTGAGCGTAATGAACTATGCGAAAAGTTAGTGACACTGTTGCCAATCGTAGAAAAACATCCTGAACTCTGGTGATTTTCCATGCCATAGGGAAGCTTTGAACAGTGAGTTATTTCGAGCATGGAAATCTTGTTTGTACTAGATCAAAGTACAGTACAGGTCGATCGATTATTCAATAACCAATAATTGAAATGAGTGTTGGATTGAACTAGCCGATTCTTTATGAAAATAGTTACTATAGTTTTCGGTATGTCCTCGCTGAATATTGTTCAAATAGGGGGGGGTCATTTCTGCTCTGAATATTCTATAGTTGATTGCTAGATTTTATATATCTATTAGGGAAAATGGATATTTGAAGCATCATAATAATATAGGCCAGCTGACCTTTGAGTTGTTCGATAATAATGTGAGTTATAGTTAACTAATTGCAAACTAGGGCCGTGAAAGTAATGTTATCTTGGAATAAGTAACACAAATAGATATGGGAGAAAATGCAATAAGACAACTAGACTACAGCATTTCCAGTGAATTGTGTGGGAGAATAAACAGTTTAGATGGTGTTCAACTTGATGAAGAACCCTGGTAGAAAAGTCTTTGGATAAACTCGGAATTCATCCAGATGCGAATATAAATAAAAGCAATAAACGTTCAGAAAGAATAATTCATGTTTTATTCTAAATTACGAATTCATCACCTCGTAACTCATTCCTTCTTGAGAAAGCAATTAATCCTTTGCGTCATTCCATTTTCCTCTTTCCGTTCCCAAACAAGGATTCAGTATTTTCCCGCAGGAGGAATATAACCAGCATTTGCGTTTATAAAGGGTGTAATTTGATTGAAGGATGAACATATAGGATATGCTCATTTCTCATTTTGAGGAGAAAAGTTCATATTGTTCATGAACATATTATGTCCTAAACCTCTTGACTTTCGACCTATAGAGTGTTAAAATTGAAAAAAAAACATTTTCTTATAACTTTAACACTGTCCTCGCTATTTCCATGAAATTTGACATGCACCTACAAAGCACCAATGGGCATTTTTTGATGTAGAAGGTTTTTTGATATTTCTACCAGTGGCGTCCGTAAGGGATGTATAGTGGAGATTTTTTCAAAAAAAAATATGATATGCCAATGATTTTTCTGGAAATATAAGTAACTTTTGTAATCCCCATTCATTCTACAACAATTTGACTTCCTGATTATTTTCCGTCGAACGCACCGGTTTCGCGTGGAAAATAAAAACCATTTTTGCTATTTCAATCAAATTTACTTCATATGAATAATAATTCGAGAAAAACACATCTCAACTTCAAACAACCACATGAGATTTTAGCGATTTTGCAATGCATGGAAATTAAATAGTTTGTATAAAATAAACTAATACTATTGGATTCAATTATTTCAAGAAATGTTGAAAGTGTTCTCTTTTCAAAAATTCCAGGAGTATCTATTATCGTTTTTATGGTTCTTTGTCGTACTTATCTTTTCTTAAGGGAAAAATTATTAACCTATGGACATGTATATGTTCCTTATAAGGAACGAAAAATGAGAGGACGATGAAAGGAGAGTGGTAAGGTACGTAGTTGAAGTAAACGGTTTTAACACAGTGACAGTTGATAAGATAATTAGAGAATGTAAATTCAGGAAAACGCTTCGTAAATCTTCGACTTTTCAAAAAGATGGAAACAATGAAAAATTTATAGTAATTCCATATGAACCTCATTTCACTGGATGACTTTAACAGATATTCGATTAAGGGAATATGGAAGTCGCATATAAAACTTCTAAAGAATTACAACAGCTCCTTGGTAACCCGAAAGATAAATTAGAAAACAGAGAAAAGTCGAGATTTTACGAAATCAGTTATCAAGATTGCAATAACAAATACATCGGCCAGAGTCGACGAGCTATTAGAACCCGTTTCAAGGAGAATTTTGCACACATGAAATACTGAAGGGTAGAAGAATCCAGTGAGGTCCAACACGCTCTAGACATTGACCACAAAATTATGAAAGTAATGTGAAACTGATCAAGCATGTGCATGACACAAGACTACTCATTTCATGTGAAAGTCTAGAAAGAACAAAATGTAAAAACAGCATGATTGGTGACAATAATAACAGATGACGAATCAAAAGATTTCGCAAGAAGTGACTGCGCTAGTTTATTGTCGAGAAATTAATTAGGATGAGTAAGAGTAACAAAGTCCATATCGGACTGAAAAACTTTAGTTATATAACAGCTAATCCTAGTTATAGATTCAGTATCAAGTTTCTTCTCCTGAAGTTGCTAGTTCATTGCTAGATTTTATATATCTATTTGGAAAATGGATATTTGAATCATCATAATAATATAGGCCGGCTCACCTTTGAGTTGTTTTTGATAATAATGTATTTTATTGTTAACTATATGGAAACTAGGGTCGTGAAAGTAATGTTATCTTGGAATGAGTAACACAAGAAGATATGGGAGAAAATGCAATGAGTCAATGAGACTAAAGCGTTTCCAGTGAATTGTGTGGGTGAATAAACGAGTTAGATGGTGTTCAACTTGGTAAAGAACCCTGGTAGAAAAGTCTTTGGACAAACTCGGAATCCATCCAGATGTGAATATAAACAGAACCAAATAACGCTCAAAAAGAATAATTCATGTTTTATTCTAAATTACGAATTCATCACCTCGTAACTCATTCCTTCTTGAGAAAGCAATTAATCCTCGCGTCATTCCATTTTCCTCTTTCCGTTCCCAAACAAGGAGTCAGTATTTCCGGATTGGAGAAGCGGTTTCTGTTATGTACAAACGTTCAAAATATTAGACTGCGAACAATTCCGAATGCAACAATATTTACTTTATATCTGGCTTGACGTCGCCGGGGAATTCGAGTTATAATGAGTGAATTAAACTATGTAAAAAGTTGGCGATTTCATTACCGACGAAATTACGCTCTAGGTAACTTCTAACCGCTGAATGGCGAGCTTTGAAAAGTTTTTAATTATACGCTCTTCCATCTTTCGCCGGAGAGTATTTTAAATGAGACGTAAAGAGCGGAACAGTGGCGAATACACGAAAACAGTCATCGAAAATAAAGACCGCAGCCCCTTTTCGTTTCAACCTGCTCGATCCAGTTGCAGGAAATCATTAACTGGGATATAGTCCAGTAAATGAAGGGACGAACCTGTGAATGAGTCTATGAGTTCTTCACTTGTGGCTCAATTTGTAGGTCGTCACAGATGTTTTCAAAGGACCCAAAACTTAACACGATTGCGTTCATGGAAATGGCCGAAAATGGCCCCCCAAATCCAGAAAAATGGGTTTCCCGCCAATATCTGGCTAAATACACGAATTAGAGAATTTCGTTAGAACAAAACTTGAAGATCGTTTCATTATCTTCAAAATTGACTCTTATAATTTTTTCCGAAAACTCAACAGTTTTCGAGATAAAGGTACCCAAAACACTCCTCATTTCAGCTGCCGCTTTCTCTATAGGAATTCTGTTGTCTATGCATTCGCTTGGAGGCGGGCGGACGAATTGTTTCATAACTCAGGCAAAAACTGACATTTTTCAATGATTCAAAGTTCAAGATAATGAGGAAACCCGTAGCTATCATTCCATATATTTCGAAGTTCTTTCTTATTTGGCAAAAATATTTAATAAGCTGTGAAACTTTTTCCCGCACCATTTCGACACTGTTTCATTGATTTGTTTACATTTTTTTCAAAAATAGTCTTTTATCGGGAATTTTTCTTTATAATGGGTCCTTGGGGGGTCTTGAATGATCTCTGGATTTTTTTTGTACTTTCCCCGCGTTCTAATAAATGATTCATTTGTTTATTTACATTTTTTATGTGATTTCGGAGTTATGTAGAATCTAAGGAACAACCGCGAATTAAAAAATTATTAGCCATTTTATCGACTTGCCGTGCACATCGTTTTGAAGCCAAGATGCTCTTGTTTCCTTATTATTTTGAACTTAGAATCATTTGAAAATGTCAGTTTTTGCCCGAGTTATGAAACAATTCGTCCGCCCGCCTCCAAGCGAATGCATAGACAACAGAATTCCTATAGAGAAATGAGGAGTGTTTTGGGTCCCTTTATCTCGAAAACTGTTGAGTTTTCGGAAAAAATGATGAGGGACATTTTTGTAGATAATGGGACGATCTTTAAGTTTTGTTCGAACGGAAATTCCCTAATTCCTATATTTAGCCAGATATTGGCGGGAAACCCATTTTTCTGGGTTTGGGGGGCCATTTTCGGCCATTGCCATGAACGCAATCGTGTTAAGTTTTGGGTCGTTTGAAAACATATGTGACGACCTAAAAATTGAGCCACAAGTGAAGAACGCATAAACTTGTTCACAGCTTTTCCTAGTTTCGGATCTTCATTTACTGGACTAATAGTGTGTGCATGTCGGGGTTAAATGAGAGGATAATATTTGAGGTGACTGTGTGGAGTTGTGACATACATTTGGGGAATACGTTTAGTTGGAGTGAGATTGAAATTTGAAATGATTTCCTTCATCCAGATTTCAAAATTTACCATGTAGAGAACTGGAGACGATTAACCCAACTCCAGCAATTAAGAACGATGCCTTCAACTGTCATTGCCACTCTCCTGGCAAACATCAAGGAGACTGTGAAGTTGTTTTTTTTTGCAGCAAAATGTATGGAGTTTAAACTGATATATATATGTGTGTTCGCGGTCAGTTGTATGTTGTTGTTGTTGAGTTCGGGTTGAACCCCGTCTGGTCTCAATTTGCTACTCCTCAGGTGTTGTCACAGGGGGCAAGGGTTTGTGACTTGACGCCGGGGCCTCAATCTGCCTACTCCTCAGGTCTGGTCACGAGTTCTTTCTAAGGTCTCAATCTGCCTACTCCTTAGATCGAACTGGGGTATCGAGGGATGTTGGGTGGTATTTATAGCAGCGGGTGCTGCTAAAGCACTGTCGGATGTCTTGGTGGGGACTGGGCATCTGGAAATTAGGGGTTTCCATGCAGTTGGGAGTCTCTGACCGTCGTCACGTTCATTTGAGCAGGAAGGTCGCTTCTCGATTTCGATGGCCTCGCGAATTATACGAGTTTGTAGTGTTTTTGCTGTGTCAAATGAGATTGAGAAAATATCAACAATCGAATAATTCATATTTGAAGGGTTTAACAAACTTTGTGAACCTCATTTCGTTGGAAAAAGCTACCCCGTGCTGTTCGTTCTGCGATAAGGGATATTGGAAATGTTTGTATCGCGTAAATTGTGACCAGGAACTCTCGTTTATTCCACGTAGAAGATAGGGAGAATTAATGCAGGAGTTCAGTGTTTACTGTAGTGCATAAAGGGTCAGTGACACTGAAACTATGTATGTATAATACCGAAGTTTGATTCGGATAACTTCTCTGTTCTCAAGAGTTGTGAACAATTCGAAACTGAGAAATATCAGTCAGTGACTTATTGAATATATTCCTTGTTCGTGGAAGTATTCCCAATTGAAATGTATAAAGGGGGTGTCTTATCCAATCAGGTTAGAGAATTGAAATAACAAAAAATCAGACAGAGCTATGTTTCGGTAAAGACCTTGGGTTTACTATAGAGCATGAAAATTTGAAGGTTCCTATCAATCCCGTGTAAGTAAGGAAAGTTATTCGGGGTCGAAGGTCAAAATTCCAGGTTTTCCTGTTTTTCTCAAAAACGGTGAGGTTCTTAGCACACAATATGAGATCGATGGAGACTTTCAAATTATTATTTTTATGGTGAATACGATGTCTTTACCCAAATTTGGCTCTGTCGGAATTTTAGTTATTTGCTCCCTATTTTTATGTCTAACTCGACATAAAACAGACACTTTTCTGCCAAATATCACGATGCTTGTTGGATTGTATTTGGTATACAACAGTTGAAAAATGTCAACAGAATATTTTTTCTGGATGTGTATGGATATAATAGCTGAGATTTAATTTCTTACGCTGATAAGGGGTCAAGTGACCACAACCAGTCTCTAACTGCTCATTTCTGAGACCCTCTGGATGATTACCAAATAGTACAGTTCTTATACAGTGTGATAATTAGAAAATGACATATGTAAATATGTTTCATATTCGTTTCTGAATGAATATATCACAGCTATGTTCAGTTGTGTCCTACGGCGGCGTATTAGGGGCACAGTGATCTGTCAATGACAGAGTTTAATCTGTCAATATGCCATGACGGATTATAATCCGTCATTGGCAGCTTATAATCTGGCATTGATAGATTTCAATCTGTCATTGACAGATTAATTTATTGAAATCTGTCAATGGATATATTTTTCAGTTTTACAGTGACCCTAATACGCCCTCGTAGTGTGCAACCAGGCGCAAACAAATTTTGTAACGTAATGGAAATAATATACTTACCTACTCCTTCAACCTAACCTAACCCAATCTCGCGAACACAAAAAGGTATTTAAGTTCTGAAATACCACTTTCAATCATATACCGAATCAGCAATGATATTTGAATATTTCGAAATAAATTCTTCTAAATAAACACATTAATTAAAACATTCCTAGATTATTGATGAATGATGAATGCAAATTTTATTTTCGACAATACACGTGCTTTCCCAATCACTCCAAAACTATCAGACTAGCATGGGCAGTTGTTATTTCGCATAATCGAGCAGCCTTTGAAAAGAACCAGATATGTTCTCAAGGTGTTTTTTCATCTTACGTGAACAGTTTGCACCGATCAATGACCTCATACTCGTCTTTCATAATAACAGATTCGGATAGAAGTTCAGAGAAGTTTGCCAGTGTCTTATGCAATAACATAAACAAGGAAATCGAAGATTCAGTTTGGAATCCAGGAAACCTACAACTAATCGAATGTGGCGTTTGCCTTCCAGTTACGAAGCCAGAGTGTTTTTTTGTAGAATATTGGTATATGAGAAATTATATCTACATCACCTTGTCATTATTTTTAGGAGTATCTCGTAAAATAAAAGGATTGTGTGAAGACCAAAAGAAATTCGGAACTATTTCGTACCCCAAAAAAGGGCTATTGATTTGAAACATTCAAATAAACAATAATTGAATTTTTATATTCATGTCCAAAAATTAAATATTCAAAGAGTTAGACTGATATACATTTCTCGGAGCACCGAATAAAAGTTTCTAGTGGAATATCAAAATATATCACAGCTTTCTGTACGATTCAAGTCAAATTTATAATGAGTATACTAACAATAGAATATTTAAAATATATTGGTGGTTTACAGAGTGACTGAAATATTAAGAAACTCATTAAAATTCTGCTATAATTTTCCAATGGCCTTGGTATAGGTCTCATCAAATGAATGTAAAATAATAATGAACATCTGACATTTTTCATTTATCACTTTGAATCACCGTAGCAACCAAGAAAAAATAAATCTATCCTTGAGAAAATCAGAAGAGACATAACCCATTATTGACCATAATGGAATGATCATGCTGAACACAGCATGTTAAGTGTAAGAATAGTTTTTATAATTAAACTTAGCCCAATAAAAGTCCATTCATTATCATCATTATTAAAACATGGTTTTACCCAGAAATTGATGAAAATACGAAACAATTCGTGTAAACAATTCTGCTGATAATTTTCGCATCATTTCTCAGAAACTGTATCGACCAGTGCATTTTCGTTCACAATTTGTTTATTATTATTTGAAATTATTATCGATAGAGTTTTCGAAATGAAATAGATCAATTTTCAATTTTTATTGTTCCGGTTATATCTACGAACATCTGAAAATCCCAAGTGATTTGACTGAATCGGGTTTACCATGTGATTAACCTTGTGCTGACTACATCAAGTTCTAGATCATGGACAGTATAAAAGACGATGCTTAGCATTATGATGGCCAGATTCACGAAACCACTCAGTTGATAGATAGTAAGAAATCGAAAATGAAGACAGTTTTGGTTTGCCTTTGCCTCGTCGTGGCTGCAATGGTGAGAAATATGCGATTTTGATTTATTTCACTTGTGATTTGATCCGAATATTAATTGAAACATGAAAAATTGTTGAAAGGAAATATCCAAATTTGAAAAACAGTTTACTGTTCTAAATTACAATTAATATTTTCTGAATTACAGTTGACTATTTTGAATTATAAATGATTTTATTCTGAATAACATTCGACTAATCTGAATTTCAATCGATATTACAAAATTGAAATAATCCACATAAGTCGTACACTTTTTTTTTTCGAAAATCTATATTTGATATGAGTATGATACAGACATTCCATTTGTTCTGTGTAGTATTTTTCTGAGATTTTTAAAAGAGCTAAACTCTAAAAACATCATTTACCCTTTATTGAATGTTTTCAAACACATTTTCATTTCATACTGAGTAAACAAGTGCTCGTAAATTTCATCTCAATATATTACAGTGGATGTACAGTTGTTGAATGTATAGATTAACTTCAGTTCAACTAAAAATAGTTGAAACTGAAGAAGTTAGAGTCGGAGGCATGAATAATCTGAAAGAACAAACAGAATTACTCTTTGCAGTTGTTCAACCAGGCATATTAGGTTGCTTCACACTGATTTCTAAAATTGACTAAATGTCCTAGATTTTTGTAAATAATGTATTCTTTGGCAAAAGTGGGGGGTTCATGACATTTTATCACTCCAAACGATATTTTGCTCAGTTACGTTTATACATCCTCGGGTAGATTCGATACTTTTTTGAATACATAGTTATGACTTTCAAAATGGTTGCCTCTGGTTGTTTAGTATTTCGTTTTCCGTGATTGAGAACTCTTTGCCCTGTGTGTCTGTCAATCGGAATCTCCTATAGAAAATATCAAATTCACATTCAAACTACTTTGTTACATCTACCTCACATTTGCAATGGTTTCTCAGTCTCCTGCGATCTCCCTTGTTTAAATTAATTTTGAATAACATCAAACTCAAACACGTTGGTACATTCACAACGGAGCCTACAATTGTGGAAATCGGTGAAAGGTAAAATGGGTTGAATCGTAAAATTGGTAGAATTTACATTTCCATTTCAGCTCGTTTTTATATATTAGAAAAAGATAAGCACTATTGCTTTCTGTGAACATCAAAATCGCTGTCGCAATCATAGGAATTCCGAAACTTCTTTCGTTACATACGATGACAAGGGATTGTTTGGAGATATTTATCTATTGCTTTAGAAGGGAGAATTGTTCACAAATCCTCTTATATTTCAATACATAATAACAGTGTAAGGCAATCGCTATCGTTTCGCTTCGATTTTGTGCTTACAAAGTTCCGCTCCAGGTTCCGACCTAGTATTTCCCAACGCAGTGCAGTCGCTAAAAAGTTCTACCTCAATTTTCGAACTGGACAAGATACCGGAGTTGTTATAAGGTTACTCAGAAATATATTATTTTCAGTACTTTTTGATCTGAGTTGAATAGTTGGTTTCGTGAAACCTTATGTAATTCTCTATTCGATATCGGTCTATTTTCGAATAACGGATTAGTTATCAGCAGGTAAATTGGTGTTTAATTATCCTCAAATACGAAATGAAAGTGGTTTTTGCTCAAAGAAGGTATTGTATATAGAATAAAACCGCTAATAACTCCGGTACGACTATTTTGATTTTGAAAGTAAATCAGTTCTGATTAGAAAATCAAGAACTTTCAAACGAATTGTTGTTCATTCTGAAAGAAATGGATATCGTCATCACGAGGACGTTACATAGCTGTCAACTAAAAAAAAAACAGTTTTTCATCCGAATTTTCTCTGAAAATGAAAGGTAGTACTAAAAGTTTTCAATTTCCACATGAACTATGATAGCCCGTTCAGAGGTGAAGGAGGAAGAACCTTTCACGACTGCACAGGAAGAAGTGGGTGATCTACTTGTTCGAGGAGGGTACTGCATGAAAATAGGGGAGGAAGCTCCAAAAGTAATGTAAATTTTTATTTAAAAATAAGAAAAAATATGCAAAAATCAAGTTTTTCTCTTTCAAGTATATTCTGAAAGAATGAAAAAAAAGGGAATCAACATGCTTAAAATGATTTTCTTAAACATTTTCAACATCAAGGTGAATTTTTATGTATAAAAATAGGGTTTTATCGAAGGATAAATTTTCTGCGGGATTTTCAGACATGAAAAAATCAGAAAAATTCTAAAATTCTCATGTCATCGTAAAGTAGAGAAAAAAACATTGAGAATGTTTCAGTAACATAATTTTTAAAAGCGACTCCTCATGACGGAAAATTTAAAAAATCGAAAATAGCCACATATATAGCCAATGTGAACTGAGTTGAAAAATCTTCAAGATCCGATAAGTTATAAATCATCGTGTGTAGATTTTTTTTCCTGAAAACACCAGAACCAGTTTACCATGAAACAATATTCGGCAAAAATTCGGGAAATCTGAAAAATATCGATTAGTGGCCATGGATTTTTTTTGACAGATTTCGATAAAATATGTACCCGTACGTGAAAAATTTTCAAAATTCCAAAAATTAAATTTTCAAGGGGGGTCGTGCATGAAAATAGGCCCAAAAGTCATGTGAAAAAACAAGGAAAGGTGAAAGGACTGAAAATGGGAGGTTGAACTGTGAGTTTTCAATTTCCACGTGAACTCTGATAACCCATTCAGAAGTAAAGGAAGGAGAGCTTTTTACAACTGCACAGTATGAGGAAGTGGGTGATCCACCTGTTCGAGGAGGATAGTGCATGAAAATAGGGGGGAAGCTCCAAAAGTAAAGTAAATTTTTATTCAAAAATGAGGAGGAATATGCAAAAATCTTTCTTTTTTATATGAAGGTGGATTTCTTTTTATAAAAGTAGGGTTTTATTTAAGGATGAATTAGTACAGAAAAAAAACATTGAAAATGTTTCAGTAACATTTTTCCGAAAAGCGACTCCTCATGACGAAAAATTTGAAAAATCCAAAATAGGACGCCAACATCATTCGTCAATATATAGCCAATGTGTGCAGATTTATTTTCAAAAAATAATAACCAAGAATCGTTATACTTTGGAACAATATTCGACAAAAATTCGGAAAATCTGTAAAATTTCAGTTAGTGGTAATGGTACGTTGAAAATTTTCAAAATTCCAAAAATTAAATATTCAAAAAATTAGGAAAATAGCTCCAAAAGTCATGTATTTTTTTTTTAAATACGCAAGAATCAAGTATAGTCTGAAAGAATGGAAAAAGAGGAAAATCAACATGCTAAATTTTTTTTAAATTTTTTTCAATAAAATCGGGAAATTTCAAAATTTCAAGAAAAAAACGAAAAATTTCAACCAAAATTACCAATAAAACGAATTTGTAGATCTCACTGAAAACAAAAAAAGTCACTTTTTTTTCTACACAGCGCATTTAGTTATAGTGGTTTGTCTCTGTCTAGTTGAAATATGTAGGGTATATCCAATGATACTGCAGCCTAATTAGCCTAATGGGTAATCAGGCCCTGACTGCCCCATATTTTTCGCGATAATAATGAGAAATGAAATAAAAAGGAATTCGAACCATTTTCCTTTCAACACAAAAAACAGATTTGATATAAATGGTAACGCAAAAGATCTGAAACGAGTATACAGGGTATTGTATCTAACCTTGATTCATTTCAATTTTAATAAAATATATAACAAGATTGAACAGTAACCTATATTCATATTAATGATGCTTGAACGTAATGATATTCTCTTTCGCAGACCCAATACCTCCCACCAGACGAAAAAGAAAAACTAAGACAGGTCCATTTGGCCTGTCAAGCTGATCCCAAGACTTACTGCGATGAAGATATATTGAGGAAACTGGGCGAGAATGCAGATCACGTTCAAGCTGGAATTCACATGATGTGTATGGCGGTGAAAGCTGGTCTGCAGACTCCAAAAGGCGACTTGCTGAAACCTTACATCCGGACTAGGATCGACTTGGTGCTCCAAGATAAGTCAAAGGTCGATGGGTATCTCAACAAATGCGCCGTTGTGAGGGAAACTCCGGAGAAGACTGCAATGCAGTTGTGGTTATGTTTTATTGTGAACAATATCCCGTATTACCACAAACTTTGAATTCAGAAATTGAGTGATTTTTGTGATTTTGAATAAATTATTCAATTGTTATTGGCTGTTTTATTTGAAAGAAATCATTTTCTCTACCTTGATCGCACGAGTTTTTCCTGGGCACACTCGTAGGTTGTTTGACAAGAGAAAAATATAAAAGAACGTACCCCAGAATTATGCTGTTTCAGCAGCCATACGAAGTAAAATCGTAGTAACTGTATTCGGGTAGCGAGGTTGGTCTTCTGCAATATTCTAGATGAACAAGTTGTTGGTTGGTTGATTTCAAGAAAAATGATTTTTCACTATTGGTGGAAAGTCGTCATGAGATAGATTTAATAGATTGAATGTCTCGAAACCAAACTGAAATGCAGAACTTATTTATTGCTACAGTCATAATTTACACACTTACCTGAAAGCAGGTAAAAGATTTGTGTAACGTAATGATTTTGAGTAATTGATAAAAGTCAATATTGAAACAGATTTGAGTTGGGAATTCTCTCTCTAGGAATTTGAGTATTTTTGTGAAGAGTTGAATGAACTATTTTTGACTTTCTTCTTCTCCTAATCAAAAAAATTACAATCTCTTTCTGTTGATAGGTACGTGAATATCATTCAAAGACATTTGATTCATTTACAATAAAGGAAGAAAGGGTCCATCCAGCTACTCCCCACCTATATGGCACGAATCGAATGAGAATTAAATCAAATAGAATAGTATACATACGAAATATCTTCACGAATCCAAAACTCATTCATCAGGATAATATTTTATTCAAGCCCAGACAAAATCTTGTTTCGCCCAGAGAAAATTATCTTTCTAGCTCATCAGTGGGAAAATCCATAAATGAAAAAAACATAGCGAAAATAACGGGAAATTTTTCTTCTTAATTTTTTTGAATTATTCGCCTACCACAATCTGAAAAAATCAAGAATTGATATTGAAATCTATGAAAGTGAAAGGCAGATTCCTAATATACCCCGAAAAGTTTCTGTATCAATTGAAAACATTCTCAACTACAAAAATTCAAGAACTAATATATAAAAAAATACTCAGCTTTCTTGAGGTTTCAGTAAACAAATCATTTTCCGTTAATGTGCAAAAACATTCATCCCCCACAAAATAATGACTTCCAAACATTAAACAGAAAGTTCTGCCACAAAACCACAGAGTATTGGGAAAGTTTAACATATTTTTCGACGATTAATTCATTAGCGGTATATTTCCTGATATCTGGAAGATGGCAGAAGTCATTCTCATACCAAGAAAAACACATCCTTATTGATCGACTTATGCCCCATTAACATATTGCCTACTTTTTCCAAATTTATCGAAGAACTCATTCCAACCCAAATCAAATCTTTCCTGGAAAACGTGGAACCCAAATACCTCTATTGTAAGTGATTGATAAAAAAGGGAGTGGAAGGGATCGAACTTATATCAGTGTATTGAGTTTCCTCGACCTAACTGGAGCTCTTTATTGGGTGAATCATCAAATATCAGGCAGGGAATTGAGGTATATTGGGTTCAACGCAATTTGTCAGTGAAATGGATAACAAAGTATTATCGTTTTGGTCGAGCTCAGAGAGTTAAAGTTGATCATTGTTTATATCGTGTTCTTCATTCAGAAATACTTATTCTACGAACTATTTGGGAACCTCTGATTTTTCCAATATTTATATCCGATCCAGCTACAGTTCTTCCATATGCAGATGACTTTCAAATATATCCATCATTCAAGTTTGCGGAAATCGAAAATGCTATTGCACTCAAAAATGACAATTTTGATGAACTTTGCCGTTCTCAGTAAATCTTGGACTGAAAATAAATATATATATCCATCATCCAAGTCTGAGGAAATCGTAAATGGTATTGCACTGAAAAATTACGATTTTTGATGAACTTTGCCGTTCTCACAATAAATCCAACTAAGACGGTAGTGCTTGGACCCCAATCACAACTTGATGATATGCATAGAAATCATATAGTATTTTTTGATGATACTGAAGTTTACTGGATAACATAGATTGTGTTTTATCTGCAAAAAGCTTGGGCGCCCCGTGGTAATTAATTGAACGTTGATGAACACGATAAAAATCAAGTGAAAACGTTGTTTTCCAAACAAACGATTTCATACTAGTTCAAATTTGATGGTTCAACGGTGATGAAACTGGGGCTAGTTTTTTTATATGCAGATTCACACGAAAGGGAAGCCCTGTAATGTTCAAAGAATACCGCTTGAATCAAGGGACAGGAAATACGAATCAACATTAATTTTGAATTTTTGAAGTTTGTAAGCCTCAGAAAAACCTCTCTCAGCAAGGAGTTCCAAAGCTCAGCTGATCTATTGAAAAAAGATCCCTGAGCAAGAGAGGTTAGACAGGTCTCCAAGTTCACAACAAAGGGGTGGGAATTCTGTACTCGTCGAGTCATCCGTTTGATGTTGTCAAGGGTGGAATGATTGAAAACAATTCAGAAGAGCACCGACCGTGAAAATATCTATAGAAGAGAGACAAGTCTCCGACCCTTCTACGAGCAAGTCTGTGAGCGAAGAATCACCAACAAGACGGATTGATTTTCTCTGAATAGATTCGAGAAGCTTTAATGAATGTTCTGGTGCCGAACTCCATATATGAGAACTATATCCCAAGACAGGTCGTATCTGAGCCTTGTACATCATCAGAAGCTGACGAAAAGTAAAGTATTTCTCTGCACGAAACAGAAATCCAAGTTTCTGGGAAGCACCTTTAGAGATCAATCTCACATGGTTTTCCCATGAGAGATTACTACAGATCGTGATTCCTAGCATCGAGATTCTTGACTTTGTAGGAATAGTTACTCCTGACATCTGAATACATGATGATGATAGATTGGCTTTCCTAGAGAAGAGATATGCCTGGGTTTTATTATTATTCTATTATTTTTAGTAAGTCATCGTCAATTTTATTGACGTGAATGTTCCTTTGAATTTTCATTTCTCGGGCTGGTATGGGGACTCTGGAAGAGAAACTAGTGTGAAGACTACTGCCATCTGCAAAGCTATGTATTGAACAAGATGTTTTCTCGAGCCAATCATTGATATGAAGCAAAAACAAAGTTGTCGCCAGAACTGAAACCTGTGGAACACCTGCATTTATTGGGAGAATATCAGATGATAGTTCATCAACAACCACATACAGAGACCTATGGGTCAGCAGGAGCTCTTCAACAAAGCACACAACTGAGGAAGCAAATCATAAGACGGCAGTTTAGAAAGGAGACCCTGATGCGATACCCGATCAAACGCTTCAGAAATAGCAAGTGCAACAGCTATCGTTTCTCAGTATTTTTTGTCACAATATGGTGAAATGAAATGACGATTAGAAAATTTCTGTATGCGATTTGCTTGCTGTATACCATAAAGAGACCGTGTTGCATCAAATCTCCAGGAGATAATCTAAAAAAATACCCTTTATACTTCTCAGCATAGGTCTTAGGGTCTGTTTATCGATGCAGAGATAAAATTAAATGGTAGGTCTATCTTTGTCACTATAAAAAAATAGTCGAGGGCAACATTTCACTTTGTCTCTATCTATCAGATAACTCATTTATCCTGGCATTGATAAACGCTTCCCTGAAAATATTGAATTTGTTTTTGATTTCTTGTCCCCTATTATTTGAGAGAAATATAACTCATACTCAATCAGTTGTATAATCATTTTCAAAAAGAGTTGAAATATCAATTGGAAAATGGAGTCCTAAAAATACTAGATATATCCTTCGTTCATGAATATTGTTTCTCAAAAAATCAAATGTATGTAAATATCCGCCGTATATATTCAATTCAATACCATATGCCATATTGTAAAAGAGATCTTGCACATTTTGCACAGAGATTAATTACCGGAAGGAATATTTTCCATACTTTAGCGTTCGTGAAAACATTCAATTTACAATTATATCGGACCTTTCCCAATGGATATTTGAATTTTGGATTATATAGAGGGCTAAATGGGATAGGTAGTGATAGCTGAATGTGGTAGTACTAAAAGTAGAGACAGAGGGCCTATCGCTGATTATATACGCCGGAAGACAAGAAATCCTACAGAAGATATTGTTTTATGAAATTGCATGGAATTATGCCAATGCGTATTATTCACTCTCAAATCGATTTATCAATATACGGAGTTATCAGAGTTAATTGATTGGAATATTTTTCTTCAGATTGCTGACTTTCCGCCAAAACATGTTTATTGCTGTCGGTGTCTTCTGGGAAAAACGAAAAAGTAAAAGAATAAAACAAATCGGATTTCCCCCACAGAACCATGTGTTGACTATGTCACGCTCAGGATCATATAAAAAGAAAGGAGGCCTTGCTAGGACATTCAGATTCAAGGAAGTTTCAGTTGGGAGGGTGTGACCTGTGTTTCGAAAATGAAGACTGTTTTTGTTTTGCTGTCTGTCGTTGTAGCGGCTATGGTGAGAAGTCATTCTTTTAATATACTTTCCTGGCGTATCCACTATACTCCTTGAAACTCACTTCATTTGAACCAGAATTTGGTCATCCATTGCAGGGGCCCTCCTGTGCTCTTAATTTAAAGTGATCGGGGGTGACCGAGTGGTCTACGGCGTTGTTGTATATTCAATTTGGATTTCTCACTGCTGGTTCAATCCATGGCCGAGGCAGAATTTTTCCGTCTGTCTTGTTGCGATGGGAAATTGTTGGTTGCCTAAATACCAACCATAGTAGGTGGAATATTTTTATTGAAAACACCAATCGATCCGTTAGCACTATAGGTTTTTCTAGGTTTCCCTACAGTTGAAATGGAAATATACCACCGGAAAAATCAGTAAGACGCCCAGAGCGCTTTGGCACGCAAGACAATTAGTCGACCCTTACCCGCATGAAGCTCTGCCTTTGGGAACACTCGAAATAGTGTTTGACAAAGGGTGGTATAAATAAAACGAAGTGAGTCGCAGTGAAGTTTGGGGAACAAAAATGTATACAAATTTTATAAATTCTGTCAAGAATATCCTAGGAATCAATGTTTACATACATAAAATAAAATCATCGAAACACAATACTTTTCACTAAAATGACTTTTTTACATTCTGACTGAAATCGTATCGGATAATAACGAAATGAATTTTTAATTTGCATTAGGAAATTTTTCTGGATACCATACAAGCAATTCAAATACAATATCCTACCATATTAATCAATCGAAATAATGATAAGTTTTGAATAGCTGACGTTTTTTTCAATGGAACAAACAGTGGGGAATTCGTTTCTCAGCGATAATATTCTTTCTGCGGTATTACAAATTGTCTTACTTGAAAATCTAAACTTTACTAGTTGAGTTAAGGGTATTCTAGAATGTTATATTTAGACGGGGCATAAACATCTACTTTATACTCTGGATACTTGGAAAGTATAGATAGATGAAAAAGACGCTGATGCCTTCATTTGAAAATTATTAGAATATCATTTGTGGGATGATCGAAACTCGGTTTTATTCCCTTTCATGTCAATTATCAGAAATGAAACCACAAACTAGTAAAATTTTCTGATCTATACAGGGCATTCCAACGACAACCTGACCCGCCTCCCCTGTAAGTCAGAAACTCTATTATCTCTGAGGGTATTTTCAGAATTGGTTCATTCGTTTTTGAGAATTTAAATGTTAGACTTGTTATTCAAGAAAAAAAAGAAAATGGTTACTTTCATTAAGGAAGTCAACATAAAAAATATCGTTGGGAACGAAATCAATGATTAGATTTCTCAAAATTACCTCTATCTAGTGCTATACACTGATACAGTCGACTTATGAAATAATTTCTTAGATTATTGGAGATGTCAGGGGTCAGCAATCGGCATTTCCGTACAATCATTTGTCGCAGTTCTTCTAGATTGTTGTTAGTACAGTAAACTTTGAAAAGAATTCCAACGGTGCGTGATCAGGCGATCTGGCTGGCCACTCTACTGGACCCCTTCTGTCGCACCATCGCATTGGAAAACGTTTGTTCAAAAACTGTCTGAACTGTACATCGAAATGTGGAGGCGTTGAAACGTTATTTCATTTTGAAGTAAATTGGCATTATCTTCTGGAATCATAAGATCGATACATGATTGTAGCATATCGAAAGTCGAGCAATTTATTAGTTGATTTTGTTCCCATTGATATTTTTTCTGATAATTTTTTCAATAAGAGTTAGAGACTTTCTCATTTTTTCCCGAGATAACATGTTCAACATATGATTTAGAAAAAAGTAATAGAGGAATAAACGACATGCTAAATGATGAAAAAAAACATGGGTGGTAGCTGCTGATCACTAGGAGGTGAAATTTCGGGTATGCTTTTCATTAGAAAATTAGTTCTTCCAGATATATAAATTGACGTGTTCTTCGAAATGTTCGACTGCTCAAGGGAGGGGTCAAGTTCTCGTTGGAACGCTCTGTATAGAATCTTCATCGAAAATGACCACTTGAAATTATATTTTCACATTGTACTGACTCATCTATGCTTCCGTTTCTAGACTCACCACCTTCCAGCAGAAGAGAAAGAGAGACTCAGACAGGTCCATCTGGCCTGTCAAGCAGACCCTAAGACTTATTGCGATGAAGATCTCCTGAGAAAACTGGGCGAAAATGCCGAAAACCCGCAAGTGGGAATCCATATGTTGTGCATGTCAGTGAAGGCCGGTCTGCAGACTGCAAAAGGTGACTTGCTGAAACCCTTCATCAGGACCAGAATCGACATGGTGACTCACGATAAGTCGAAGGTCGATGGGTATCTCGAAAAATGTGCTGTGGTGAAAGAAACTCCAGAGAAGACCGCTGTACAATTGTGGTTGTGTTTTGTTTTGAACGATATCCATTATTATCACAAATTGTAACCGAAGAACTGATTCGAATTATAATTTAAGAAATATTTTTTCTAATGATCTGTTTCATCTCTTATTTTCAGTGTCTCCTACCCCTCGTAGATTATGTTATTGGATCTAAAGTTTCTATAATATGAATACTGTTGCATATTATCAGGGGCGCGGCTGAATTTTGGTCGAATTTTCAGAATTTCAACATCTGTATTTGAAAAACGCTGCTTTTTCTAAACAACAGTTTTTAACAAATTATTGATGTTTTCACTAGACCTTCTTAATTATTTTCTTGGATTTCTGGTCTTTTCAGCAAAAAATGATACTTGAAATTACGCTATAAGGTAAAACACGATTAAATTACCACAAAATTTATTGTTTTCGCGACATGTTTCGATACACTGTATCTTTATCAAGCGAATGTATTTAAACACTAAATTATTCTTTGCTAAAAGCTCCTTAAATACATCAGGGCCTACTCTAATTATCCGTGATTTCAAGAATAATACAGCTGATAATGATGATGATTCCTGAACTTATGAAATGATGCTGATTCATAAGTTTAGGAATCATCATCAGTATCAGTTGTATTATTTTAGGAATCAGGGATAATTAGAGTAGGCCCTGATGTATTTAAGGAGCTTTTAACAAAGAATAATTTAGTGTTCAAATACATTCGCTTGATAGAGATACAGTGTATCGAAACATGTGGCGAAGACAATAAATTTTGTGGAAATTTAATCGTGTTTTAGCTTATAGCGTAATAACTATGGATTTCCATCAAGTAAAGGCCACCTCAATCCAAAAAAAAGATACTTGAAATATTTCAAATTGTCTTAGCGAAAAACAAAAATTTCAGAAGGACCCTAAAATAGCCTCAATCTTATCCCGATCAATTCCTTTGACATCGACTAAAAAAATTTATCTACATTGTTTAACCGATGAATGTTCGAATAATCTTGCTAACATGAGCAGTCAAACTGTACGCCATATTGGCTATAAGGCTCCGTTGAGAAACAATAAAGTTGTTTTCTATTTAGAAAAAAGCCTCAATCATATCAGAATTCATTTCTTTGACCCCGACTAGTAATATGTACTTTAATTGTTTGTCCACGATTATTGTATAAAATATTCATAATTCATGTGTTTCTTCAATAATTAGGATATCCATGAGTCGCTAGTCGCTAGTGAATAATGAAATCATTATTCACTAGTGAATAATTCGTAATTCTTTTTTTTTATATGCAGATTCACACGAAAGGGGAGCCCTGTGATGTTCGAAGAACACCGCGTGAATCAAGGGACAGGAGATACGAATTAACATTCACTTTGAATTTCTGAAGTTTGTAAGCCTCAGGAAAAACCTCTTTTGGCAAGGAGTTCCAAAGCTCAACTGTTCTACTGAAAAAAGATCCCTGAGCAAACGTGGTTCGACATGTTTGCGAATTCACAACAAAGGGGTGGGAATTCTCTACTCGTCGAGTCATCCGTGTAGATATTGCCAAGGGAGGAACGATTGATAACAATTCGGAAGAGCATCGACCATGAGAGTATCTATAGAAGAGACAAGTCTCCGACACTTCTACGATGTTCCAATGAAGTGAGCGAGTCTGTGAGCGAAGAATCGCCAACAAGACGAATTGCCTTTTTCTGAATAGAATCGAGAAAACTCAATGAATGTTTTGGTGCCGAATTCCATACATGAGAACTCTATTCCACGACAGGTCGTATCTGAGCCTTGTAGATCATTAGAAGCTGACGAGAAGTGAAGTATTTCTCCGCACGAGATAGAAATCTAAGTTTCTGGAAAGCACTTTCAGCGATCGATCTCACATGGTTCTCCCATGTGAGATTATTACTGATCGTAATTCCAAGCATTTGTAGGAATAGTTACTCCTTACATCTGAATACTAGATGATGATAGATCTGCTTCTCTTGAGAAGAGACATGCCTGGGTTTTCGTAGCATTAAATTCCACCAATTTCATGTTACCCCTTTTTATTATTTCTACCAAGTCGTCTTCAATTTTATTGACGTGAATGTTTCTTTGAATTTTTTTCTCGAGCTGGCAGAGAAACTGGTATGAAGAGGGTATGAAGAGTACTGTCATCCGCAAAACTATGTATTGTACAAGATGTTTTCTCGAGCAAATTATTGATAAGAAGCAGAAATAAAGTGGGCGCCAGAACCGAACCCTGTGGAACACCTGCATTCATTGGGAGAATATCAGATGATACTTCATCAACAACCACCTACAGAGACCTATCAGACAAGAAACTCTTCAACAAAGCACACAGCTGTATTATGAATATTTTTTATATTTTTGTTGAACATTTTTTGACATTGATATTTCTTAGGTATTCGAACAGACTGTTATAAATTTTGATGTTGGTAAAGTATCACGATTTTCTTTCCAATTTTGCTTTTAAAATTTATAGTTTATACAAACTCTTGGACAAAGTTTAGTATTCTACTCGCGTATGATGACTATTATTCTCTTGGTGATTCAGGCCACTCGCCTGCGGCTCATTAAACGCTCGTAGGTTCTATTAACTATTTAGGTTGAGGAAATAATCAAATCGTTTTTATTTAAAAAATCCCCAATCTTATCAGATTTAATTTCTTCGACCTCCACTAAGAATAGGTATCTTCTTTCTCTAACTGATGACTGCTCGAATGTGTTTTGCTAACTGTACGATATATCGACTACAAGGCTGACAGAGAGAATATAAATTAGGTTGAAATAAATTAACGAATCATCTGGTGAATGTTTCCATGGATTATCTTGCTTACATAAAATATAGAGATAGGCAATTATCACTCGCATATAGCGTTTCTGTAGTCTATTTCTATGAAAGTGGGTTGCTAGGTCAAGAGACTCCAAATAATCGTAGGCCTGAATGCATATGAAACTGTTTTTGCTCCTACTGAGATAATGCTTTCATTAACAACTATCAACAAAGAATGAATACAGGATGGCCCACAGACAATTAAACAAACTCAATGAGTTCTGAAAACAAAAAATCGAATGCAAGAACTCGTCAAAGGATCCACATCAGTCCTTGATCGTTGTGGAAGAGTACATGCAGACTATGGGAATCGATTTCAATGTAGACAAATGTGCAACAGTCCATCTCAAAAGAGGACGATGTGAGGACATGCAGATAGTTTACGGAAGTTTTCCCAGCTCTCTCGATGACGGAGAGAAGTAGACATTTTTGAAGTGAAGTAACGCTCTACTGTCAGGAAGTGAATTTAGTAACCACCATCTCCGTAGCAAGTATCAGCATAAATCTCGTCAGAGCTGGTTAGCATAACTGACGAGGAATGAACAATTTTTGAGGCACTGCTTTTTGGCCTTCCCTTATCCAAGTGAAAGAAGAAAGAATAACAGAAAGAAGCAACATCAGATATTCAGAAAATTCTCTTTGTTGGTATGTGTTAATCATTTATAGACGTTTAAATCAGTCACACAGGAAAGAAGAGTATATTTGAGACAGTTACTGCAACCAATATGCTGGTTGTTCCAATCCAACTTTACTCATTCGGAAAAAAACTACGACAACTCGACGTAGACTCACAATATGATGCATTCCAAATCGTCTGTTCTCTGCTTATACTAACTGATGGCAACAAAATGTCGGATCCCCATTTCTATATAATTTGGAATAGTTATAAAACAAAAATTGGAGCATTTCTTTTCAAGACAGCTGCCGGCGCAGTCGATGAACTTGGTTTTGTTTTCGATAGTGTTCAATATTCTTCTCCTGAAGATGCCAACTTTGTTGATAAAATAGCGACGGGTTCAAGTAATCTTAGTCGTACGGCACTGTGAAGAGTACACCTGTACTTCTTGTGTTCGATTTGTTGTGTGAATTTTGTGAAAAATATCCCAAGTTATTTGGTAATATAGCGATATTCGTGCCTATAAGAATTTTCTCATGCACTGTGAGTATTCGCATTCGAAACTATTTAGCCATTAGCAAACTTTCGACCATTTAATCATACACTGTCAAAGTGTATAACTTACCACCTACCAAAATAAATAGCATAGGCGGAACTAGAAAATAATTTGAAATACCGAAATTATGATGCCTGCGAATAAGGCAACTTGCAAATGCTGCAATCTCACTTGCGACTTGCATTTAATGCTGACTTGCAATATTTGTAAGGGAAAATACAAAAACACCCTTAACAGCAATAAGGGTTACTACTGGACGTGTGTAAATTGCAGAGAGATCGGAAATGATATCAAAAGCCTACAACAACTCATAGTGAATCTGCAAAACGACATCAAGGAGTTGAGAGAAAGCAAACAGTACTCGATTAACAGAGAAAGACCCTTTGATTTTGAAGAAGTTGTTTCCGAGATTTCTGATCGGCAGAAGCGGGTGAATAATATCATAATCTTCAATATAGAAGAAGCCGACCAACAGTTAACTATAGGTCAACGAAATGAGCATGATAAAAAAGTAGTCTTAGACATCTTAAATATCACTGCACCAGATACTTCACCACATGTGAACAGCCTTAAACCTCTCAGATTAGGTATATTTGCTGAAAATAAAAATAGACCAATCAAGGTTACACTCGAAAGTGAAGCTGCTGTTCGAAAAGTCTTAACCAATGTAAAAACATTAAAAGAACACCAGAACTTCAAAAACGTTAACTTGTCTGTGGACAGAACTAAAAGGCAAATGGAGTACTTACTTCAAAAAAATCAAACAGAAACTGATACAAAGGATTGCTGCCGGAGAACAAAATCTGAAAATAAAATAATTCAATCGAATTCCGAGGATTGTCTCGGTAAACTAGAAGAGCCCAACAGCAGCAAAAGTTTATCTACCTACTACCAGAATGTTAGAGGACTGAATAGCAAGATCGACACCTTTTTTTTCAATGTTAGCGACTGTGAATATAGTATAATAGCCTTAAGTGAGACCTGGCTGAAACCTGAGGTAAATTCAAGTGAATTGTTTCTTGATTATTACGATGTGTTTCGCAGTGATCGTCAATTTAAAATCTCGGTTTGACATCTGGTGGCGGTGTTCTTCTTGCAATCGACTCTTCACTCAGGCCTGATCTTGTCGATGCTTCTTACTTTTATAAAAATTTTCCAGACATTGACTTGGTAGTTTGTAAATGCAAATTGGATTTTGGCTATTTTTATATAGCAGTCACTTATATTCCACCGGCTATCTGTCTTGAAATGTATGATGTTTTCTTCGAGGCCTTGGAAAGCTGGACACTATTACACGCCAAGAAATTAATGTTCTTAGGGGACTTCAATTCTCCTTATTTTTGCGAGGTGAACAAAGATGAAAGAAGATCAAACACAATTCGTAATTTCTCAGCTTTCTTGAGTCTCAAGCAATATAATAGTGCATTGAATAAATTGGATAAATCACTAGACTTGGTATTGAGTAATACTGAGTGTACTGTTAGCTGGGAGCATATCACGTTGGTTGAGGAGGATTCGTATCATCCAGCTCTCATAGTCAACATATATGAATCACATACAAAAAATAACAAAATGAACATAAATCATAACCAGAAAGCGTATAACTTCAGGAAGGCAGATTATCCGTTACTATATAGAACCTTCTCGCTAACCGATTGGAGTTATTTGGAAAATGATAAAAAATGAGTAACTCGAAAACCATTCTCTCAGACTCAAATACTTCAGGCATACATATCCTGTATGGTATACGAGCGAGAATATTGGACTGGTCAAAGAAAAAGTTAAAGCTAATGATGAATTCAAAAAAACTAAGAACATTATTTTCTTGGATGAATACAAACGTTTGAGACGAGTCATAAAACAAAAAACTAAGGAATTGTATTCCAGTTACTTAGAAAAAGTACAAAATCAATTGAAAGTAGAGCCAAAATTTTTTTTGGACATTTGTTAATAGAAAAAACAATACTTCTGGAATTCCAAATAGTATGACATGTGAAGAAGAAGTTTTTAATAAACCTCAAACCATAGTGAATGCATTTGGTAACTTCTTCAAAAGTGTATACTCACCTTGCGAAATGAATGAGGAAAATATTGATTTCACTTTCGATCATAGTATCTCGGTTGAATTAACGTCTGAAAAAATAACTGAACAGGAAATCATTGATGCAGCAAAAAGATTGAAGAATAAATTCACAACTGGATCGCATAATATTCCTTCATTTATATTTAAAGATTGTATGAGGGTTTCAGTTCATCCATTGAAAATTTTATTCAATTTGATTTTCACAACTTCCATATTTCCCAATATATGGAAAGTGGCAGAAGTCTGTCCTATTCACAAATCTGAGGCGAAAAAAACATCATTAGTAATTACAGACCCATATCTCTTTTGAAAATTGCAGCCAAATTATTCGAGATAATCTTGTAGAACCGCATCTACTTGTCGACCAAAAATTTAATTTCCGTTCATCAACATTGATTCGCTCGACAATCAGTAATTTATCGATACTCAGTCAATTTTTGTGCGAAACACTAGATAATAGGGGTCAGGTGGATGTGGTGTATACAGATTTTTCGAAGGCTTTCGATAAAATAAATCATAAGCTTCTTCTTCACAAGCTTTCGAATATGGGCTTTCCTTTTATGTATACAGAGCTTTTGAAATCGTACCTGCACCATCGTGAACAGTACGTACAATTTGATTACAAATCTGAGGTATACATAGCAACTAGCGGTGTACCACAAGGATCTGATCTGGGTCCATTGTCATTTCTATTGTACATCAATGATCTATGTTTGTCTATTGAATGTGAGAGATTAATGTTTGCTGACGAACCTAAGTTATACACTTCTGTCACCTTTCTAAATGACTGTATGAATCTACAGATACAATTGAGTCTTGTTAATGAGTGGCGTACCAAAAATAGCCTTTCCTTCAATATATCTAAGTGTGAAGCAATGGCATTCACTAGAAAAATTACCAGCCTGCAATTTCGATATTCAATCCAGGACAATGAATTGCAACGTACTCACAAGATTAGAGATCTTGGAATCTATTTTGATTCGCAGCTAACGTTCAATCAACACAACAATCGTATAGTGAATGCAGCATATCGTGCATATGGCCTCATCGTTAGAAATTGTAGAAATTTCACTAACATATCTGCTCTTATAACAATGTATTTTTGCTTCGTTAGATCTAAGTTAGAATATGGATCTCTGATTTGGAATCCCACATATGGACATTATATTTCAACTGTCGAGAGAGTACAGAAAAAATTTCTGAAATCCCTCTGCTTCAGAGTTGATGGAATAAACCCACCCAGAGGCTCGAACTATGCTTCCTTATTACAAAGATTTGACTTTATTTCCTCAGAAAAACGAAGAGCACAGGCTTCTATAATATTTCTTCACAAACTCTTACACAATAAAATTGACTCTTCTGAATTACTATCGTACATCAATATATCTGTACCCCCAATCCACTCAATGTGTACAAATTACAACAAAATTTGTGAATATTGTGATGTTTTCTTCTGTTCTTTGGTTGAGTTGAAAAATAAATCTAGAGCCTATTTATTCAATCCTGAATAGTTGATAAACTAACGCATTCTCACACTGTACCACTTTATGTATTAGTTATATGATTCATTCTATTTCTTGTTACAATTGCTCTGCGGTCTCGGTAGTGTAGTGGTTAGCATATCTGCCTATCAAGCGGAAGGCCGGGGTTCGAATCCTCGCCGGGCCACCGTGCTGGGTAATCCCACGTAAAAAGGTAAGGCCTCGTTGATCCATTGCTCGCACAAGTTTCGACTTTTGAGGGTTGACGTTCGTCAACTGGTTAACGTAAACGAACAATTTTAGAACAATTTAAAAAAAACAAAACAAATGGTTGTTACTGTTGAGCAATGAATGCTTTATTATTATTATTATTATCAAGTAATATCAGTTTGACGTTTGGATAATTGACATATACAAAAGACATACGCCAAAAACCATGATCTCTCCATTTATAAAGAATTGTGGTGAAAATTATATGATTCCAATAAACATTATGTCGTTTTAAAAAATATAACGGCCTCTAATCCGACTGCGAAATGCTTGTTTTGAGTTCGGTTCCACGAAAAAAAAAGTCGGGAAACTACTGCATTTATGATGTACCACCCTGTATAAATAATTCCAAACGACTTTCTTTTATCTCTGCATACACTTTAATCGATAAACACACTAACAGTAGATCACGGTTTGTTATAGCGATAAAAGTATTTTCGAGACAGATAACTTAGCAATAGCAGTTAATGAAATACAATTCCGTGAATTTTGAAAAAATAAAATTAAGATGAAAATTGCCATTATTGGTGCTGGAGCATCGGGTCTCGCAGCACTAAAGCACGGTTTAGACGAAGAACATACATGTGTAGTTTTCGAACAAACGGGTCATATCGGGGGGTTGTGGAGGTACGTGGAAAAAGTGGGTACAGATGAATTTGGCCTTCCTATTCGTTCTTCAATGTATGAGCATTTGAGGTGAGTTGGAAATTTTCTTCATTCTGAAAAATTATTTACCGTGAGATTAAAATAGTAGCACTGTATTGTATCAATAGAGTTTCAACCCCCTACTGATTGTTGTCAATAAATGAGCAGAATAATTTAAAACTGAATGATATATTTTTCAAATCGTCGTAGATTTCAAAAATGCTATATTTTTTTATGATTGAATTGGAGAAACACGGGGGCAAATTTTGTATGGAACAACGCGATGCCTAGATCCAATCTACCTCAAATTTTGCATAAATATTCTTTAACAGAAATGATGAAAGGCATATTTCGTATTTTATTGAAATTCATCGCCTAACGGGGTTAAAAGGACGTGGAAAGTTATTTTGGAGGTGAATCAACACACAGAGATCTGAAACTTGGGGGGTGTGGTCTTTGTATGACTAATGCGTCCGATAATAAAGAGTTTTTTCGAATCCCACCCTTAAGGGGGTGAGAAACTGGGTCAAATTCCTTTAAATTGTAACCGAACGTACCCCTGCCTTATCTGTACGGTTAAAATACGGCCACGTTGATCGTCACGGTTTTCCCACGTTGTGTTTGTTTTGGTTTTGGTAAGGTTCGTTTGGGATACAAAGTTCTGCCAGTTGTAGGAAAATGAAATACAAAAAAGATTACCACTTTATCTATCGACTGTTCAAAATACATAACCAATCCATGATGAGTTTGAAACTTCTGATATCACATTAAGAGTGATCTCTCCTTTGAAGAAGAAGTTCATCTGATTCGGAAAAGTAAATACCTAACTTAGGAAAATATCCTGTATAGTCAAAATTGAATACGAACAATCTCCAGAATGAGAAAGGCTGAATAATTATCAAAGTTCGGTGAGAGATGTTTTGTCACCAATTGTGTTAATGGGCATCTGGTACACCTATACCCCCACAACCATGGAGTTGGCCAGGTTCTGTCTCAGCGAGATTCATCTTTTTGGGTGCACCCCATCTGGCAATCAACCCGATTCCGTCCTCCCCATCTTTTTGACTTATTCGTGCACAGCAAAATGTTGGTAGTATTATTTCATACTCTATTTGATTTCCTATAGTGAGGGAGGATCCATATCTAGTGTATGAGTAACATTGCAGTAAATATGAACATACTCAGTTCAACCATTTCACAATTTAGCGGCAGGTCAGTAAAACAACCCGGATGTTATTTCAACCCTTACAACCTGGAGACATTACCATAACGCGGTTCTCCATACTCAGTGATTGGATATTTTCCCATTTACAATCTCTAACTTTGAATGACTAGGTTTGAAATTCTGGAAGAAGTTAATGTGAGACTTCAGGATACTCAGTTCCAAAATCTTACGGACCTGTGCTTCCTTGTTCTTGTTCCAGATCTAATGGCGTCGCGACCGATCTTGTCGGGTACTCCATTTTCTTATTATAGAGCTTGGTACCGAGGAAGAATTCAGGTCCCAAGTGATTGTTGTTACCTGATAGAAGGTCCAAGACGAACTGACTTTACCTGAAAATCGGTCTGGTATTTATAGGAAAAATGGTGTTTCCATAGCTACCGTGCTTCTCTATGGAATTCGATGTCCTTTGCCGAAAATTCCAATCTTGCTTTCAATTCACGCAACCCAAGGATCTGAAACTCATGTAAGATGTGCTAAGAAACCTTGTCTTCCACTATGGAGAGCACGGACACCCGAGTGATACCCCCTTTTCTCACAAATTATCCCGAAAGTCGACAAAGTTTGGGTTGTTGACAGCTGACGCTACAGGACACTCATTCGGAAAAAGCCTCTAGGTGCCCCCTTCGGCACAGGAGAGTGTCAATTTTTAGTGCCAGTCTTGTAAAAAAAAGATATACTCTAACTTCCATAGAGAAATTTGTGTGTTCAGCTGCTCACAAGTACCCCACGTCCCGGTGAAGTTGAGCTGCGGTACCAACAACACTCAGAACAGCCAAATCCTGTCCACTGTTTGGAAACTTTACCGTTTTCTGTCTTCTTGAGGGTGATGTTGACCCAAGGGATGTACATCCCGTGCTCTGGTTGTCCCATGAACAGAGTTCTTTCCTTTCGTAGGCACTATTCTCATCACCACGAAGAGAAGTTTGCTAGGTTCTCCTCTTCTGTACAGGTATGATTGAATTAGAGCCTTGTATACTTTACCTATCAGTTTACTTATTATTCAGGCATGATCCTAGAATTTATAGAAAGCCGACAACACCCCGGGGCATTCCAACTCAAAATCTTGCATAAATATTCTTTAACAGAATTTATTGAAGAATTGTTTCGTATTTTTACCCCTTTTTCATTCTATTTTTAATTTCAAAAGTAAAAAATTAATTTCGTTCTTGAAAGACCCACAACCGGTATCTTTTCAGACGATCGAAATGATCTTATTTGTTTGTTTTCAGAACCAATACCCCAAAGGAAGCCATGGAATTCGAAAACTTCCCATACAGAAACATCGCCGATTATTCATATGTATCACACCAGGAAGTATTACGTTACATTGAAGATTATGCAGAATACTTTGCACTACTACCACACATTAAGGTGAATTTACTTTTACTTTGATGTCCGTTGGAAAAAGTCTTTGTCCCTATTGATTTTTCATTCTATATAAGGAGTACGTTAATAGTAATTATGTTGCTATCAATTTCTTCGACATTATTAGTTCATCCTTGTATACTTTTTTGCAGTTTTATCATCATACTGTATCTATCAGTCCTCTAACAGGAAAAAAGTGGTTGATAGAAGTTCGTGATCTCAAAAAGAATGAATGCTGCAAAGAAGAATTCGACTGTGTAATGATTTGTTCGGGACAATTTTCGGATCCTGTTACTCCACAATTGCCTGGCATGGACAAGTTCAAAGGAAGAATAATACACAGTCATGTTTATAGGAAGCCAGATTCCTATAAGGATACCAAAGTACTGGTTGTTGGTTTTGCACATTCTGGGATTGATATCTGTAGGAAGCTTTGTGGAGTAGCCAAAAAGGTGACATCATGTTTTTTATTATTATTTTTATTCAGACTCTTCTTTTATCAAACACTCTTTTATTGTTTTTGTCTAGAGAATGCCAAGGAACGCCGGACTTTTTCATTTTTTACTATTGAATCTTAGCATAATGCTCCTTGAAACGAGTTTGACTAGCTCGCCGACATTGGGGAATATACTTTCTTCTTGCAGTATTCACAACTATTTCGTATATTCCCTACATTTCAGTTCTGAAAAAGCAAATTGGTAGTTGATACGCTATCTATAATACTCCACTGCAAATTGAATTTCGTTCACTGGAGAATCATGAGGTGAATTGTCAGCTTTTGTCGGGATATTGTTGACATTCGGACTTTCTGTATATTGGAGCGCGCGAGATTTATTCGATATTTCAAATCTGTTTTAGGTTTTTTTATCATTCAGACTCCCCGTGAAGTGTGCTTTCGCTCACTTATTACCTGATTCTGTTATACGAAAACCAGAAATAAAAGAATTCTATGAATATGGTGTGAAATTCATAGATGATTCTGTAGAAGAATTCGATGATGTCATTTTTTGTACAGGTGAGCTTTTTTCATTGATCTCAAAATTATGAAACATTCAGCAAATTAAAACAATGTAACCGGCTTTAAGGATTATGATTACGCATTCTCCTCACTATGAGGCCTGCTGCAAAAACAAAAGTTATGTACTTGAAATATTTGCCGTTCTTGAATGAGAGTTTTCATTAGCCAGTAACATCAATTCATACTTAGGTATACGAATTTCAAGTAGCAGCACTTTCACTTTCATTTTCTTCAACAGATCTCCAATTTTGGGGTAGAATATTCGAAGAACCAATAGTACTGTTCTTAGCTGGTTCATTTGGTTTTGGTTATTTTGAACTGGTTCGAAAATGAACCAAAACAAAGCCAATGTGTATTCATACTCGTCAAATTTCAAACTTTCTGGCCTGTCCATGGACCAGTGCCACTGGCGCACACTTCTTTGATTTGATAAAAAAATTGCTTTTTGGTTCCGTAGATACCATTTCTGCTAGCATTCCTAGATTTCAAAGTGGTTTATCTACCTTCTGGGCGTACTTATAAAAAACATTGATAAGGGGCCGTTCATAAAATACGTCACACTAAAATCAGCTTTTTTTGACCCCCTCCCCCCCATTGTCACGCTGTGTCACACTTTTTGTGACCCCCCTAGAAATATTTCGTTACAAAAACTAAACCCCCCCTGCTGAGTATGATGAATTCCAAATGATAGTACACAAATTCTGAAAATTAAAAATATTTATTTATTAATGGCCACAAATAATATACATATTTTACATAATCAGAAGATTCAATGCTCAATAACACAATGAAACAGTAAAAAAACACTTTATTCTGTTTCATTTGTATGGTGAAATACAGTGTACTGTAACAAGATCAATTCGCATTCTCAATTGAAAATTCATTCGCAAAGATGGAGTCACTATAGATTAGATTAAAAAATCTGACGAGTTTAGGAATTCGTTAGAAGATGTCATGTAGATTTCTACCAAAATCTACTGAAAATTTCTTTCATTCCAAAATTTTAAAATTTTTGTCAGAAATCCATTAAAAAAGTAGATTTCTATCAGAAGTGGTCACGCTGGCTTCTAGCGCTCATGTCAAAAAATAATGAACGGCGAACGTCACGTTGCCGTATACCCCCCGTCCCCCCTTGTCACATCTTGTCACACTCAGCCAGACCCCTCCCCTCCCCTTGTATGCGAACGTATTTTATGAACGGCCCCTAAGGGGTGGATGAAGTTGAACAAAATATCGATGGCGATTTACACGTAAAGAATATTCAAATACGATAAAGGAAACTTCTGAAAAATATACCACTTCACATTTGATTCTGATCAATACTTTCTTATTACAGGATACAGAATATCGTTTCCCTTCTTGACTCCAGAATGTGACCTACTAGTAGAGGATAACTTCGTTAGATATTTGTATAAACACACTATAAACGTGAAACACCCAACTATGGCGATCATCGGCTTACCAAAAAACTTGACATTATTTCCGATGTTCTGTGTACAGGTATTCACAAGATAATACTTTTCGATGAGCGGATCATAGAAGAATTTGAACTAATAATAGGGGAGCCCAAGCGGGGATTTCGGGATTCACTGAAGTGCGGCACATTAATATACAGGGGGATACCTTGTACCAGTTTAATTACTTCCACCATATATGAGCCCTATATATATGGCCACCCTTCAAGGATGAAGGATCAGATTAGTAAAAAAATGATCATCTGAAATTCTCGAGCGCGTCAGATTAAGGTAGGGTGAGTTAGTTACATCCTGAAACGTGTATATTCCACTAATCTGACAATTCGAGAGTGACCTAAAGAAGGAGGAGGGCTACAAAGTTGTAAAAAAACGTCATCTCGACATTCTAGAGCGTGGCTAATTTTTTTTATTTTGAAGGGAATAATTTAAGAATTACAAAAAATATATAATCTGACGATTTCTAAAGAGCCGAAATAATAAAAATTCATCGATAAAATTTAATGCGTGCAGCTACGTGATGCCCATATTCCCCTCCCCGCGTTTCTATTTCTCTCTTACTCTTTCTCTATCTATTGCTCTCTCACTCCGTCCCCACTCTGGTTTCTGTTTCCATGACAGTTGATCATACAGACTCGTTCGTGGCATGATAATGTTTACAACGAATATCCAAAAAAATTGAAAAGATCAATTGTTTTTAAATCTTTTCTTATAAATACAAGTATTCTACTGAAAAAAACATTCACTTTTTTATTTGCTTGCTTTATCCCGAACTTTTCAATCAATTATGTTCAATGATTCAAAGAAATTAAAAAAAAAATCAAATCGACAGAATAGGCGAATTCCCTCCAGATAATCGTCAGATTATAGGACTGCAACGCCTAGGGCGTAAAGATGAACCATATATATTTTAATCTGACGCGCTTAGGTATTTCAAAATGACGATTTTTTTCACATTCTGATAACGGCCGCGAGTCTGTGTCACATCCTAACCGTCAGACTATTATATAAGAGCTTTTTTTAGGTTCACTTCATCCCCTCAGAAAATCTGACGCGCTCGAGAATTTTTTTTTTCATTTTCAACCTTTACGTACGATCACCCCCATCATGGAAACAATCAGATTAACATACTTACATTTTTTAAAATATGTAGGACATAGATGATATCAATATCTGACTCGCTCGAGTATATCCATGCAATAGTTTTTATTTACATTTTTGAAAATCGCTCCCCCCACCGATGAAAAGGTATACATTATACAACATTTTTTTCCCTTTATCACCTAGGCTTCGTAACCCAGTAGGTCTCCATGACGCTCGAGTGAATCCCGATTTAGCATCGTGGGCTCCTCTACTATAAGGACTTCTAAGAATTCAACTATATGTATATTCAAAGTTGGAATGAGGTTTCCGAAGGGAAACGTCTAACGCAACAACAGCTTTTCCTACGCTTTTTGATTTCAACCTAAAACAATCTAAACAAATCAATAGTACTGAAGCCTATGAATGTATAAATATAGAAGGGAAATAATATCCAAAAGATTGCAATTTTGTGTTGTTTTTATCCAGAAGGATAATTCTCGAAAAAAGCAAAACATATCATACATACTCATCATGTTGAATTTTACAAAACATTTTGACTGATGGTAATTCTAGGAAATGAATATATTGAATAATCTTTCCGTAATATTTTCAGGCTCGATTTTTTTTCGCTTTCCTCTCCGGAAAATTTAAAGTTACTGAAGGAGAAATGATGGCGGATATTGAGAAATATATAATCAAATGCGAAGAGGATGGAAAACCTCCTGACATTAACATTCATGGAGAGGCCAGAGCATATTTGGGAGATCTTGCCCAAACAGCCAATATAGAAGGTACCAAACCAGTTATTTTCAATCTCTTCGAGTTTCTAGTCGAGGGAGCCTTTGGAAAATACGACTTGGCGTATAAAATCATCAACGATGAAGAATTTGAATGCTTTCAGTATGATAATAATGTCTCGAATATATAATGATATTGAGGAATGAATATTATTTAGCCCCTTCATGTTTTTATCCACAGTGAAGTGCTTTTCGTTAATTGTATTCAACAAAATTGCTCCATTGTTAAATATGAACTCATCAAGAATGATTATTGTTGGTTATTTCAATTACAAGGTGAACCGTTTTCAGAATTCCGTTATCAAATTTTTGCAAAATAAATACACTTTAACCACAATCGCCGTATTGAAGTACCGCTTCATTTATGAGTGGAATAATGAAAAATTCAACCTACAGCCACATTTCAGCCATTATTATTAATATTAACATATTGTGGGTAGTCGCACGTTAAAAGGCGAGGCCTCGTTGATCCATTACTAGCACAAGTTTCGACCTCTGACAGTTGACGTTCGTCAGCTGGTTAACGGAAACGAACAACAATTAACATGTATATCAATAGAAATATTCTTTTTTGTTCATCATATTTCACTTCGTTTCCCTCAGTAACAAGTTTATAGTCATCACAAATTTTTACAGATGTCGTCGATGAACAATCGAAAAAAATAGCAATCTTTATAACCCCACGATATTTTTGTACGTGATTTCAAAGATATGAGGAGGTGACAATTGCTGTCAAAGCAAAATGTTAAATTTGTTTGAAGGGTATTTCTACGATTCTGATTCTGAATGAATGTGATTGTGGATAGAACGTTGTGAAAAATTCGTGGTTCAGATATATTTCATTTGCCTAGGACAATTGAACGCCCTTGCTTACGCTCTTGCGTGCTATATTTTGGAACTGCTTTCAGTACTTTGCATGATGGCATGTTTTTATGAGAACGCAATGCAACCGATGACAATTGAAATTTTTCTTTCTTAAAATTTATTTTGAACGAATACCCTAGGTCTCTAGGAAACCCCCCAGGAGCTCATTCGAGAGCTTGCGCAAGCAATGGATACCTAGGACATACAGTTGGGCTCTATATACCATAACCACGAGATCATTCAACAAAACAACCAACAATACCAATCTCCTCCTCAGGAAGAAGCATAACTCATTAATTTTACTCACTCATGCAGAAATTACCTACAATGATTTGAAAAATAAATGAATTGATTTGTTTGAAAAACTCGGAGGCTAAACCGCATAGAATTACATCCAGATTCTCAATATCACATGTCTCTGTGATGAGAAATATACAAATCATCTGATTCCTTACCCTGATTATTCTGTTCTGTCTATCGATTGAAGATGAAGAGGCCGAGGCGGATGTCTCTATCAATACATTCTTATTAATCAAAATCTCCTACAGGGATTGTTTTCTATATTTTACAATATTTTTCACCAATATATTTGTCTCGAAAAGGCGATTCAACATGTTTTTCGTTTGTAGCAACTGCTGATTTGGATTATTAAAAAATCTTCCTTTCTTTGCTCCTGGACATAACAGAATTTGCGTTTGAAACTTGTAGATAAAAGAATCATACGAGACAAACTCGGCATAAATACACAATATACTAAGATCTTCAACCTATGTCAAAAGGTAAATATTTCAACGAGATAACAATGAAATAATTTTGAGATAAATTTCTTCGCACATAAACAACAGTCATTTCATTGTGATGTACTAAGATCTGAAACACTGGGGTTGTGATGAAAATTGCCATTATTGGTGCTGGAGCTTCAGGCCTAGCGGCTTTGAAGCATAGCTTGGATGAAGGTCATTCATGTGAGGTTTTCGAACAGACAGCTTACATTGGGGGAACGTGGAAATACATCGAGAAAGTAGGAAAAGACGAATATGGTTTGCCCATACACTCGTCGATGTACGAGAATTTGAGGTGAGGTTAAGTGTTCCGTATTGAGATAGTATACCCAGGCAAAAGTGAATCATATCTCTCGAGAGAAAATTATATAGCTCATCGAGGCTAGAAGCCAAGGACAATTAGTCCATTTCTAGAGTGAGAAATTATATCCTTTGCCGACGTTTGTATACTATTTCATTCACAATCATCATGAAATGAAGAAGAGATTAATATATTGAATTCAATACATTTTGTGTAGGTATTGCAAACAGACGAAGTTTCCAACAAATGCCATTGTTAGTAAATGTCATTCATTTACGTAGAGGTTGAAAATATAATGTATGTACATGTATGTTCTTTCTGGTTTCGTTCTAATGAACTTACTAAAATATTGGTGGCATCTGAAATAATAAAAGTAGACTAGCCCTGATGAGCCTCAGTGCAACAAATGTCGTACCTGGGAAAGTGGTTGATGAAACGGTAACGGTTTATTTTGAAAACTGAGTGGGGCTTCAGTTATTGAAGTTTCGAAGAAGGAAGTGGAAACCTATATCTTTTCTGTAATTTCGGTATTGATATATTTTGTGGTAGCTATAATGTCGTGTCAGGGTTTGATTGTTTTGCATAACTGCGTTGGTGTCCATACGTAAGAAGGATCCAAACACTTCGTGAATCCCAATGAGGAGAATAACGTTTTGAATAAAAGACGAAAGAGTTAGAAATTTTCGAAAGAGTTCGAAAAAGTTATTTCCTACCTCGAATACTTCTGAGTAAAAAATAGGTCAGTTTTCAACATGAAAGTATGTGCGTTTTATCTATTTGTCCAACTGTTCATCTTGTTTGAATCACATCATCCTCAACGGTGCCAAGAAGGAAAGGAAGGAACTCATGTTGATTTTTTAACTATGTGTAACACCTACCTACTGAAAGAATATGGATATGAACGTTGCCATAATCATTCGGGTATCTTTTTCGCATATTATTTATTCCAAATCATTGTAGGTTGAATAAAAGCCCACAGATCTCACGAAAATTCAATTTTTCTCAGACAAATTGTTCATCTGATCCTCAGTCCCTCGTAGACTGGGAACGGATTATAAAAACCCCACCTGTTGTTAAAAGTTTGCATTTGTAAAAAAATGACGGAATTTGCAGTGCGCTTCTCTAGTACTTGTGCACAAATTTCATACAGGGCTTAGGAGAATAAATCCATGTGGGAGTTTTCAGCAGGATTAGCATTGAGCATTAACCTAAAATTTCAGATCGATTTACCCCGATCACAACGGTGACATATGCATGCACATATAGGATACAGCAGGCCCTAGAAAAGTCTAGTGTTGTAAAGCATGCTATGAACAAAGATGAGCAGCTGTTGTTCCCCTTTTTTTGGTAACAATCATTAGAAACTGTGGTCGATTTCGACCTCGATTTTCGAGGTTTGATTGGCACGCCAAACGCATTTTTGTTGTTGTAATGAGTCTTAATTCTGAACAGGCAAATGACATTTACAAAGACTGACAATACTGACATTGGTGGGAGCTTTATGGAATTTATCTATGTGAAATGCTTGCTTGAAACAAAAAAATTATTGGAAATATGGAAATGATTTCTTGAAAATTTTATGAGATTTTGAAAGTATACACCTCAGCAAAATTTAACATTCCTCTTTCGAGAAATTATTCACGTCGGCCTTCGGACTCGGTAAGCATTTTCTTCTTTTCGAAAGATTTGATTAACTGTACTCCTCAATATATGATATGATACAATTTTATTCACCATAATGATATTTCAGGACAAATAAACCGAAAGAACTCATGGTTTTCGAAGATTTTCCGTATAGAGAGGACCTGACAGCTTCATATATTTCCTATAGTGAGGTTCTGGAATATATTGATAACTATGCAACTCATTTTGGATTATTATCCCACATAAAGGTGAGAACATCTGAAGAAGAAATGAACCTAGGACGATTCAATTGTTTTTATATTTTCCCGAGGCAACTGCAGAAAACTTTCTGTATACTCAGAAAAAAAATTGTATTTCAGCCGGTATATATGAAAGTAGAGGCTGTTTCAGTCTATTTACACAACTCCCATTCAATTGTTATCGATTTTGAGGTTTCAGTTTCTTCACCATGTGGAAAATATTAGCCCAACAGAGAACGACGGTTGGTTAGTGAATGTGAAGAATCTCAAAATGAATGAAACCGAAGAAAAAAAGTTTGACTGCGTCATAATTTGCGTGGGTCATTACTCAACTCCTATCAGTCCAAATATTCCTGGAATGGAGACCTTCAAAGGGAAAGTAATCCACAGCCACGATTACAAAAAATCAGATCCCTATGTTGGCAGGAGAGTACTAATAGTGGGAAATGGGCCTTCTGGTGTCGATATCTCTGATAGACTTTATTCGGTTGCAAAAAAGGTGAGGAACTCTAGAACCGATATCTTCATTCGCAATTATTTGAAAATGTCTTTCATTTTTAATTCCGTACAAGTTTGAGAGTGACCGATTGTTTATTGCAAAGAGTAATTTTTGTCATATTCCCCACTTATTTGAATTGAGGAAGATAAATTACCCTATTACAAAGAAGAATAAAAATGATAGTGCTAGTTTTCTTCTCTTGACGATGCTAACCTAGTGCAATTGATATAAGTTGGGTATTAAGGTACCTAATCGATCCTTACAAAGGTTCAGTTTTCACAACAAAGTTTTTAATCTCATCGTTCAGTTATAAAACAAAGGTTTTCGGCGTTTTTATCGAGTAGGGCATCTATCTATTTTTTTTAATGACGGTTTCTCTCGCTTAGGGTCAATTCATGATTATTGTCGAAAATGGCGCTTATAGTTCAGTAAGCAATCCTAGTATAATACTAGGATTGCTTACTGGCAATAATTGCCAATCAGTAGTAATCAACGTGGAACATATCTGAAATTAATGGCAGAAGCATTCGTTGAAGCCATGATGAAATGAATGCAATAATTTTTCAACCTCTACGTAGGCTAATGACATTCACAAAGAATAACATTAATGACTAAGGAGAAATAGTGTTTCAGTATTGTACAGAACGAAATATAAGGTGAAGCAAAATCGATAAGGGGTCGGTTGAAAAAAAATTATGCATACCTCTTAGAAAAAGCCACTTTCCTAATTTCATCATCTCCCGAAAATGTGAAACAATTTCTGCTGAATATATTATTTACCCTATTCAGACTGCTGATCTACTTGACATCATTTGGTAACTTTTCGAAACAGTGTCTGAAGTGGTTTATTCGCTGAGAATTCGAAAATGGAAATAAACAAATACTATTTTGAAATACACTTACCTAGGGAACACCATTTTCTTCTTTATACCAACGAATTCAAAATGATTAAATGGAGATAGGATGTCACTACTAAACGAGTGTGGATTCTTAGTGTTCAGAAATATGTGATCAATTTATTCACTATCTTTTTTTGTTTAAGTGTGACTTCTGATTGAAATACTGTTCACCACGCCACTAATTTTAGGTCGTTCTGTGCCAAAGGACCCAAAAACTCTTTGATTATTCCAGTAGGCTACCAGTTGATCTCGTGAAAAAGCCTCAAATAAAAGAATTCCACGAGAATGGTGTTGAATTCGAAGATGGATCTGAAGAAGAATTTGATGACGTTATCCTTTGCACAGGTGAGAATCTTATCACAGTTCTTATGATTTCTTTCTAACGACTTCACACATTGATTTTAAATGAAAAACCATCTGTGAATAGTGACACTCATATAACATTAGAAAAACAAGTAATTTTGAATCTAGCACTTACTTAAAACACTAATACTCATCAGAACACAATATAAATTGACATACATAACCAATTGAAAAAGGACCACTGAAATAATTCAACGATCGTCAGCTATTTCGGTAGTTTTCACCTGATTTGTGTGATTCATGATCTTTCAATTGGGAGATGAAAATAAAGCAGTCATCTATAGGATAGTGGAAGAGTTGTAGCAAATTATGAATTCGAAATGCTCATGTATTGAGGTGGATTTTCTCTAAAGAATGTGTGAGTGAAAACATTGAATGATGAAGACAAGGCATACAAGAGTCTAAAAATATTTTAGCAAAGACGCAAAACTTAATTCGTTCATTCGATTCGTTCATCGTTTCATTTAATCGTCAATTATGTGCCTAAATCATTTTCATGTTTCAGGCTACAGAATATCGTTTCCGTTCCTATCGTCGAACTCTGGTCTTGAAGTGGGGGATAACTTCATTAAATATCTATACAAGCACACCATTAATGTTGAGCATCCAACTATGGCAGTTATTGGTATTCCGAAGAATCTGCCATTGTTTCCGATGTTTTGCCTTCAGGTAATGCTCAGGGTCCCTTATGATTGCAGTGGGATTTGGATTATTTGAAGTTATTCTGGCGGAGTTCGATTGATATTAATAACCAAATACCAGACGTAAATTACCCACTATCTCTTCCGACAGAAATCAACCTGTACAATGGAACATATTGCTTTTGAAATCAAACCACAGACTGCTTGATTGAAATGATACAACGTTTGAGACCACTCCCTAACCCTGTAGAATGCCAATATCCAATCAGTCATGAATGCGTATTTAATTGATATACAATCCACAAAGGGCCTTCGCTGTATCAGTTTGATACGAGTATAGGGTCACTGTAAAAATTAAAAACATCTCTATTGACAGATTTTAATCTGCCAATGCCAGATTGAAATGTCAATGACAGATCATAATCTGTCAATGGAGTATTGACAGATAAAAATCTGTCAATGGAGATATTTTTTTTTTCACAGTGACCTGATACGCCGTCGTAGTTTGATGTGTTCATGAAAACACGTTGAACATTGAAACTTTTTCTAGAAATCAGATGAAATGCCTGTTTCATAGACCACACTATTTTCATCTTCAACTTCAATAAAGTTCTCACAATGCTTATCAATAGAAGCGTTGAGACACAAAATGATAAAGTAATGCTTCCCTTAATTAACAGTTTGACAACTTCTTTGAAGTGAAAGATAAATTACAAGTTAAAGTTTGGTCTATGAACCAGGAATAAGGCTTTTTTGAGATCATTCACCGTGACACTAAACAGATTTTATTTGCCAACAAAGTTAGCACCATCACAAGGAAAAATTTGATATTAAATTCAAAGATAAGGGTTAGTTCTATATATCGGGTGTACCATAATTTTCTTAACAAGCCATACAGGGCTTTTCATGATGCCAGAAACAGCTAATTAACGCTCATCATGAAAAGCCCTGTATATCGGTTATTGGAAGAAGTAGACTGAAAAAAAAAGTGGCGTCATGTCGAACATCGAATGCTTCGAAGCTCGCTGTTTTTTTTGAGAGCTTTCTACATTAATGCACTTTTTGTTTGCATAAAACAGAAATGTTTCCAGAAATATTTCTCACGTTTCAATCTTACAGAATGTTCCCCCTAACCCTATTTCTTACGTCACGCCTATAATCTTGAAAAAAATAGGACCCCAATTTTCTTTCACAATGATCGAGAAATAATGAAAAGTCAAGCTATGTTTGCACGTTGATGTTATGACAATTAGCTGTTACGGAGCTGAATGAAAAGAAAAATTATTCGTACTTGTATGTTGTGATTGAATATATGTAGGAGACAATTAGGCGTCTTCTAAAAAACACTTTTTCATACACGTGAAAAGTGCCATGATGGGATACCCGGTATATCTTACAATCTAAAGTAGTGCAGGCTAGAACATTTGGCAGAGGATTCTCTCTGTCTGACCAGGAATTCGCCTTTCAAATATTCATTAAACTCAATAGCGGGCTCAAAAATATATCCGTTTGTCACCATCCATATTATTTTGACATTTTTCCATTTCTAGACTTTCGTATGCATCTAGCAGGAAGGATAAGGATGTGGAGTTTACTCCAGATCATTTAGCTTAAGGATTAATTGGGGAATGGGAAAAAATACCAGCGTGGTTCAAACAGAACTGGCTGGTATCTCAATCGCCACAAAAGAGCTAACCAGAAAAGGAATTTCTGGCAAAAACATAATAATCTGCTCTGATAGTAGACAAGCCCTACTAACCCTGAATAGACAACGTATTATCTCAGTGTTAGTACTAGAGTTCCACCAAGATTTAGCTAACGCCTCGGTAGATAACAATATCGTACTAAGGTGGGTTTAAAGGGCACGACAGGAACAAAGGTAGCCGCATTGCTGACTCTTTGGTCAGGATGGCAGCTGGACTAAAAATTTTGGGACCAGGTGACACCCATGGCTTGACGACTTCGACAATTGCGGAACTAGCCAAACGTTACACCCATACTCAATTCCTCAAGAGATGGGATGAAACCAAAGGATGCAGTTTTGCCAGGATCACACTGGGCGATCCTGGGAAGCTGGATCCGAATAAATATTTGGCGATGACCAGGAAGAACCTACGTTTAACAGTGGGATTTCTGACTGGACACTGTCAACTAGGGAAACACCTCCATATTATGGGGCTAGTGGACACACCCCTATGCAGGATGTGTGAACAGGAGGATGAAACTGTCAGGCATGTCTTATGTGAATGTCTGGAGCTATCGTCGATAAGAGAGTGTGTGTTCGGTGAGTTTTGGCCTACACCTGCCGATATAAACGGTCAACCTTCCTGGAAAGGACAGGATTCAAGGATTTAGGACTCAAACAGAGATGTATAAATTGGCACTTACTCTTTACACCATAGGTTCAGATCTCATCATTTATAGACTTTTCGTAATCCATATTTTATTCGGCCTAGGGCGTTCTCCAAAACCGGCAACATTGTCGAACCAACCCAACGCTAACGATGAGCTACTTTTTCAATTTTTTATGCGGAATTCACGGCAGAGATTTTTCGTTGACGAGCTGATCAACTATTTGCCTGTGGTTTTGAAGCTCAGAACTTTTCTGTGGAAAGTTATTGTTTGTGTCTGTGAATTATTGTACGTGGGTCGAACTATTTGCAAACTTTTGTGTGTTTGAACATGTATGTGGGTCAAGTAATTCTGCAATTTCAAAGCTGCGAACTATTTTGGATCGTAGTAAAGATTTATCCTTGATGATAGGGGAGCCCACGCGGGGATTTCGGGAATTACTAAAGCGCGGCAGATTAATATACAGGGGGATACTTTGTACCCGGTTAAGTACTTCCACCATATATGAGCCCCATATATATATGGCCGCACTTCAAGGATATAGGATCACATTGGTAAAAAAATATTTGATCGTCGGAAATTCTCGAGCGCATTAGATTGAGGTAGGGTGAGTTAGTTACATCCTGAAACGTATATATTCCACTAATCTGACAATTCGAGAGTGACCTAAAGAAAGGGAGGGCTACAAAGTTGTAAAAAAAACTTTATCTCGAGCGTGGCAATTTTTTTTTTATTTTGAAGGGAATAATTCAAGAATTAAAAAAAAATATATAATCTGACGATTTCCACAAGCCGAAATAATAAAAATATATCGATAAAGTTTAATGCGAGCAGCTACGTGATGCCTCTATTCCCTTCTCCGCGTTTCTATTTCTCTCTCACTCTTTCTCTATCTATTGCTCTCTCACTCCGTCCCCACTCTGGTTTCTGTTGCCATGGCAGTTGATCACACAGACTCGTTCGTGGCATGATATTGTTTACAACGAATATCCAAGTTTTTTAATTTTAAAAATTCAATTGTTTATAAATATTTTCTTATAAATACGAGTATTCTACCAAAAAAACATACACTTCTTTATTTACATGCTTCTTCCTGAGCTTTTCAACCAATTTAGTTCAATGATTTGAAAAAAAAAACAAATTGACAGAATAGGCGAATCCCTCCAGATAATCGTCAGATTATGAGACTGCAACGTCTAGGGCGTAAATATGAAGCATATATATCTTAATCTGACACGCTTGTGTATTTCGAAATGACGATTTTTTTTTCACATTCCAATAGCGGCTGCGAGTCTGCGTCACATCCAAACCGTCAGGTTATTATAAAGAGTTTTTTTTTAGGTTCACTCAACATCCCCTCAGAAAATCTGAAGCGCTCGAGAACATTTTTTTTCATTTTCAACCCCTACGTACGACCATACCCATCATGGAAACAATCAGATTAACATACGTACATTTTAAAAAATATGTAGGACATAGATATCAATATCTGACCCGCTCGAGTATGTCCATGCAATCGTTTTTTTCACACTGAATCTATAGCCGCTCCCCCCGCCGATGAAAAGGTATACATTATATAACATTTTTTTCCTTTTATCATTCAAGCTTCGCAACCCAATAGATCTCTTTGACGCTCGAGTAAATCCCGATTTAGCATCGTGGGCTCCTCTACTATGAATGAGGTATCAACTGTACTGCTCTACCGTTTTTTTATACTTTGGCTGAGACCCTCCCACGAAATAGAACAACTCTGAGATACCGTTTCGTGAAACAATTCACATATTCCTAAAGGATGTGAACACTCTTGATAGAATATGGTTCATTCTAATCAGATCCCAAGAGCTGAAGATTCATAGATAATGAAAAATAATTGATCTATCGAAATTCAACATGTATTTCTCCTATGATAATATAAAATGAACGAAAATAACACCTGATGTAGAAGACGGCCACTTTGATTGGGTTTCTTTATGGATCACGGAAACTATAGACACTAGTAGTTAGTTTAGGTTAGGTAATGACATGCTATCAAAAATTACTCCAGACAAATTTTAAATGATACGGAATTACTTCTCTTATTCATAACTGCTTCAAATGTCCGCTCTGCAAAGTAGTACAAGGGAACTACGAATGACCATATAACATTCCAGAAATGATATTTGGCTTCTTTTTCTACTGCTCAATGTAATAATAATGGTCCATTTTTATACAGAACTCAACGGTTTTGAATTCTAATTTACCGTCATTGCTCACATACCCTTACGACTGAGAGGAGTAGTTTCGAACCGGGAGTACCTACAAATACCACAATGGAAAGATATCCGGTGATATGACCAGCAGGGTACAATAACTGATGGTAAAGAGAAAAAAAAGTATAAAAGGGGTTACCTCAAAAATTATCCAACATAGTAGTAGCAGTATACAATAGCTATTATAGTATTCATTTGATAATTTCCGAATAGGAAGAAACTGCGGTGAGGTTAGATACAAATGTACGTGGTATAAAAAACATAAGTTTTATTTCTCAATTCTGATGATGATATCCTACCAAACAGTAACGCCTACTTCCTCTCTTTTTTTCTTCCAGGTTCGCTTTTTCCTTGCTCATGTCAGTGGACACTTTACGGTCAGTAAAGAAGAGATGCTAGAAGACGTTGAAAAATATATGAAGAATTGCAAGGAATCTGGAAAATCGCCACATATGGACATCGGACGGAATTTCAGAACCTTTCTGTGCGATCTTGCTGAAACTGCGAATATAAAAGGAATAAGACCGGTGATTTTCAAAATGTTCGACTTTCTCATTCGAGAAGGATTGGGAAAGTTCGATATCGCATATAAAATAATAAACGATGATGAGTTCGAGCATTTTCGATATAACAATTGACGTTGTTGATAGCCGTGATGGCAAATAATCGATGATTTATTACTATTTACAGAAGAAAGTAAACAGATCGACACAGTGGCGTTTGTTATTAATTTTTCCACCGTAATAGAGAATATGCATGATTTTTTGGAATGTCGTTAATACGTATTTGCATGTTCATGACGAAGAAAAAAATTTAAGCAGGCTCTATAATCCTCAAATGAAATAGTCGTTAATAAACTTGAGTTTACTACTGGCAATAATGCATGTTATTCACTGGGAATATCACGTGTTCGTTCACTCTGAGGGCCAGTTGTACATAATCAGTAGAAACAGAAAATTACAATGAACTTCCATTTCTAGATGTTACGATAAAGAAATCGACACGACAAGAAAGAGAATAGATTTCAAAAAAAAAATAGAAATTGATAATCCAAATACAGCACACAATGGAGAGACATACATAACAGTAGAATGGTACGACAGTAAAATGATGGCAAAAGATAAAAATGACAGGTATGTAACGAAAATTGCTGTCTGGGGAAGATTGTTTCCCTATGAGTTCGCTTGATATATATATATATATATATATATGCAAGATGAATTTTCTGAATATATGTATATATATTAGTTCTTGTAATTTCGATTTTTGATGGGCAAATTTGAGTAATACGAGGAGTTGCTGACTAATTGGACTCGTTCTATCTAGAAGAAATTGTTTTTCAATTGACGCACCAACTTTTCGGGGTGGATTAAAAATCTACCCTTCTACACTTGTACCAATCTATATTATAGATTCATTCACATCATCATTACCTCGTAGCTTTCACTCCTCTTTTCACTCCACCTACATAAAATCCAGATTTGATGCAGAATATGCTGTCATCATAAATGCATCTAAATGTATTTTCGCTAAATCGTCCGATTGTGCGCGGATAAAATCAGGTTCAGCCATCGGCCTGGATTCACTACAAATCAAGGATCACTTCGAATCACCACTGGTATACAGGTTTGAAATATTTTTCTCACAAGCTTCACTAACATAGAATGAATATCGATGCCGATAAATCCAAAGTTTTGTCACATTTCGATTCGGTTTCGACAAACGGTAACTCGTTTTGTGATTTTCCATTCCCCCCCCCTCCCTAATATTTTTCTTCTAAAATAATTTTGTATGCCTTTGAATAAAAACTGAATAAAAATATACCTTTCAATCAGAATGTAACGGTAATGAAGATTCTAGAAGAAAACCTGGGGCTTTGAATTTTATACATATTCTCCATTATCGAACAGTGGTCATCGGAATGATAGATGAGAGATGAGTAAGCCTCTGAAGAAGCTAGCCACTCGCGCTAGCAAAACGTTAGGAAGAAATTCCGAAGAACGACGGCCTTCAAACCCGAATAAAGGTAGTAGTACAGTTACAACCCCAGTCATCTCTATAGCGACCAATGATTGTAGTTAATATTGGACTGGATCAGCTTGTTGTTGAATATTCAAAACGAATAAATCAAAACTTCTCGGCATTAAGTTGGATAGCATACTCTGGCTTTGAATCGAATCATCTCTGAACAATTTTTTCAGGCCAGTCTCATACATATCCACATATTAGGTTGATGGAGTAACACATGCCAAAATAACAACTACTCTCCTGGGAAATACCGCGAAGGACGTTGAATTATATGCGACAGGTGCTAGTGCAAGCAATTGCTACATATGCTTTTGGTGGTACAAGAGGATTACTCTAATAGAAGTGTAATATTAATATTGAATAATCTGCAGCAACATCGATAGTGCTGCCAACCGATTGTCAGGAAATAATAGGTGCAAAATTTGAAATTCAATATAAACTTTCCAATGCATTTCCATAGATGGATAGGTGCCACTCTGTTGATTTTAAATCGTCATCGATGACGAGCAACACTCTATAAACTATATAAACTCCAGTTTACTAGAAACAGTCAGACAATTGATGGAGAAGATTATATTCCAAATTTTTTTTTCGATTTCAATTTTTGCTGTTACACTTCTGAAAAAAAAAATATAACATAATTCGGCAAATTCAATATCAGTCACTCACAGTGAATTCTCACAGAACTTACTCTTAGCTGTGCGGTCTCTCCACCACTGCTATGCAATTATGACTGTTTTTCATTACCATTTAGATTTACATTGCATTATGGTTTGTGTACGAATGAGTGATCGAGAATCAACCAAACAATAACAGATTAACAAACAGCAAATCATTTGTTGACCGTAGTACGTTCAATAAACAGTTTCAGAATATTTTTCCATTGAATATCCTGCAAATTCCTTTTTTATTTTAAATATTCATCGACGTACATTTTCCAAAATGGAATCTGATAACGAATTTAGAAATTTCAAATAGAACTCAATGTTAATAGAATATGTGTTACGTCGAACTGTAATTGAAACTTTAAGGTGGACGAGAGGTATTATAGAAAAATAGAAAAAAACGTTTTTTCAAATATTTCACCTATGCATATGCTACTGATTGAAAGTGTAGCGTTCAAATGGTATAGTTGCTGATGTGATGCAAATTAGTTGAATTTCTCGACTAAGTGGCGTCATGATAATAGTTTGAAATACCAATTTCGTTGACTTGACTTTTCAAGTATGTGTATCTCTGAATGTTAGTATATGTACGCTTAATTCATATACATAACTATAACTCATAATTGAAGTCATCCTGAGCTCAAGGGTCGTGAGATAATATTTTTTCCTTGATGTTGACATTATTATATAATTCGCCTGAATAAAAAATTATTTAGCATAAAAGTTTAAAATTTTACCTATAACCTCATTTGGGGGCCGTTTAAAACATTTCTCCCGAGAGATTTGCAATTCTGATAACTCTTCAGTATCTCCATCCGCAAAAATTCGCTCAGAATCGCCAATTCAGCCTAATTTGCACATTTGGCCTGGGAAAATATACGTTTGTTCACGGAAGAGGTTTCATTACCACATTTGAACGACCCCTTGTTAATTGAAGTAGGGTTTCCAACTGATTTCATTCAAGTTGGAATGTCATGTTTGAACGAGAAAAAGCTTTCACACATCGAAAATTTATTCGGCTTTCTCCGCATCATTGACGACGAATGTTTGTTGTGGATGTGAAGAATATTGCAGAAAGATAACTAAAAATTTTTCAGATTGCGGATGTCGATGAAGTATTTATTCCACACTTATTTGATAGCTAACTATAATTGTGGAGTCGAATGAATGTGAATGGGACATGTATCTCAAACAGTTGTACGAAAACTCAATGAAAATTAATTTGAAAATATTAAGTCATTATCGCCGTCCTAACAAAAATCAAAAAAATGCATATTTTAGTAGCCCTGATTCAATTTCTGGAAAGGTTCAAATGTAACATACAGAATATAAAATTCACAATTCACACAGAGAAACATTCGTTCTTGTTAAAAGTATTACCAAGATAGGGTATTGCCATCTAAAAAACTGGACGTGTCTGACCTTTTTCCCTACGGGCCATATCAAGCTTTTACCGAAGTTGTTCCAACCTTTACGTGCTCACTGGATTCGAACAATCACATCGTTTATTCAGAAATTAACAATTGTTATTCAGCTTAGTCAATTTTAATTCAGATTAGTCAATTGTTATTCAGAAAATATCATGTGTAATTCAGATTAGTCAATTATAATTCAGAAAATAATAATTGTAATTCGGATTTTGTCAATTGTAATTCAGAATTTGTCAATTATAATCCAGAAAATAGTTAATTTTTTGGGATATTATAATTTTAAGTCAGATCGAATGTGAAATTGCTAAACTTTATTTTGTCTGAAAAAAGCATCACAGAAAAACCTTCCAGATCGGCATGAATCCCTGCAGGTAGGGGTATTGGTGAAATGAAAGTCGATGGAATCAATAGTTTTTACCAAATAAATTTAACCGAATGATAAAGGTCCTCTTGTTCAATATTTGTCCATACGTCGTTTGACTCCATCAACCATATAATCGGAATTACTTTCGATATTTTTTGAATTACAATTTACAAATCCTGAATCACATTCGACAAGATCTGAATTACAATCGATAATTTCTGAATTTCAATTGGAAAAGTGTAGTCTATGAAATTGTTTGATCCTAAGACACGGGCTTTCGTTAACTAGCGAACGAGTTCTTTGAGTGTTTGGAAATCAAACTTCCATGACCCTTTCCAGGCATTCGTCGTTAATCAAAAAAGCCTATGTCAATATTTCATGAAACCTCATCCTGAGATTCCTGAATGCAATCCTGATATTTTCTAATTTTAGCCACATTGCAATGGAATGAAAGCGTGTTTACTGCGTTGTTTTTGATGTCTGGAGCGATATTTGCGTTTCTCTCTGCTGTGTGAATCCCGTAACCTGACTGTTATCATTGTCAGCTTTAGGTCACCTTGGATCGATGAAATATGCGTAAAAAACTTCAAATAGAAAATCTAAACAGGGTGTCACCGATAATTGATAATTGTTGCTTCATCAACGATATTTATTGAGAGCAAATATTGATTGAGTTGAATGAATCACGAATGACGAAGAAAGAAAAATGAAAAATATGTTGAAGACGAAGTTACCTACGACGTTTCAACTACAAGTTTCTTCAATATATTTGAGAAATGACCTGCCTTTGAAAATTCTCTAGAGAGCTAATATTTACGTTATGGTTTTAATCTTGAAACCGGCTCACTTCACAAGTAAGGGTTGCATACTTTTTTTTATTCAAAACCTATCAGATGCACTGTATTGCAAAGTTGCTGACATCGAAAAATTTCCGCAGCTCCATTTTCAATATAGAAAAATTGTGAATGACTTATCACACGTGAAATCAAAACCATTACACCTCTTACTAACGTTTGCAGAATTGAAATATCCTCTCCAGTTCAGGTGGAACACTCTCTGTATCTCCGAAGATAACGGGACTACAAAGAAGGATGCTGCTCCCGAAGAACGGCGTAGAGAGTAAGTAACAAGGCCTCGACTCTGGAACGCACGAGTCTCACGCATACTTGTGAGAGTCGTTCGTTGGGGGGACAACTGGACAACGACAAATGAAAAGAGAAGTTAGAAGGCTCTTTCCACCGTATCAAATGAGAAAATTCTGATCAGATCATTTCAATATACTGGCCCAGTTGTAGCAATACCGAGACAAAAAAGTGCGACCACGTACCCTGCTGACCTCCTGATTTAAGTAGCATGCTTGACCTTTCAGCTTCTCTTAGAGCTTTGTCTACGGAAACTATGACTACAAAAACGTCACAAAAGTATAGATACAAGAAAATCAATTATTATTGATATTTACACAATATATGCATACGTTTTATACAATACATATATACACACAATTAATACTCAAAATGTATTCATAGCTGAAATTAACTGGAATATGAACGACATCCATGTATAGATATTCTAGACAGGAGCGATTGCCATTGATGGTTGTCTGGTGATGTTTCAAATTTACTGATTTTACATATTCGGGAGCTAGATTGAATAGCTTTGGTGCCAAGTATATAGTTCCTATGTATGAGGTGCGGCACCTAAACATTAACTGAAGCTTCCTTCTTTTCGATGATTCTTCGCTCACCGGCTCGCTCACTTCGTTGGAGCATCGTAGAAGCGTCGGAGGTTTCTCTTATATATATATATATATATATATATATATATATATATATATATATATATATATATATATTTTCACGGCCGGTGCTCTTCTGAATTGTCGTCATTCGTTCCATCCTTGGCAGTATCAACAAGAATGATCCGACGAGAAAAGAATTCCACCCGTTTGTTCTGAGCTGGAAGACCTGTAGAACTTCTCTTGCGAAGGGATTCTTTTCAATAGAACAGCTGAACTTTGGATTTCCTTGCCAAGGAATGTTTTTCCTAAGGCTTACAGACTTTTGAAATGTAAAGTGATTGTTAATTCATTTCTCCTGTCCCTTGATCCACTCGGTGTTCTTTTAACATTACACGGCTTCCCTTTCGTGTGGGACTGTAGACAAAAAAAAATTGTAGGTGAAAGCTCTTTTACCGATAGATTCATTTACCTAGGACAGTATCATTCTTATTCCACTCTCCGACCTATGATCTCTCGATCTACGATGGCTATAGATAGATCTTTAATAAATTGGGCATCCCAATATACATAATGATAGACATAATATGCACAAAGTTTTAAATGAAAAATATAACCCACGAATGAGAAATATTAATATATAAAAATGAAATGTATAAATATATAAGTATAACGAATAATCTAATATGTGAGACAAACCTGGTATATATGATTATTGTTAGTAAAATATACACGTACAAAACACGACATGTAGTTACATTTGAAAACATACATATAATATACATTAATAACAAGACAAATGGTTCAATAATTTTCAAAAAGGACTTTGTTATTGGTTTCGGAAGTAGTAAGAATGTGACAATTTTCCATTGTATAAGGTTTTCGATTAAACTCCTGGAAACCTTCGTAAAACAAAGAACTAGAGAAATGTGAATTTTCACAACTTCTGAATAGGTACAGATAGACATCTCTCTGAAATACCAAATATATGTTTGAAAATGAGAATTTGCTAGATTATTTAGAATTTTGAAGATGAAAACCATAGTAAGAAAGTAAATTCTTTCTGAGTCACTGAACCATTGTAAAGAATTGGATATTATAGTATGTTTTGTGTTTTGAATATATCGTGAGAATAATTGAGTTTTAATGATTTTTAGTGACTTCCACCAAATCAATATGAAATTGTTAAGGTAGGAGGATGATCATGACTTCCAGATGGACCAAACACAAGAATAGGTGTTATCGAATTACGAATTTGGAACGACACGATTGCGATCAATTGCCGGTCTCACTTTACCTACACATAGTAGTTTGGAGAGCTAATACCTGTCGAAAAGCAACTTTTTCCCTGGCAAATACCACGAAGGGCATTGAATTATATTCCACAGGAGCTATTGCAAGATTGTTCACGGAATAAATTTCTGCAATTATTCTCTGTGACACTGTGAACTAATGTTCAATCATTAGGATGGTTTCTCATCAGTTCAAGACATTCCCCAAACATTGACTCGAATGTCGTTCGTCTCTCTCAGGTCATGATTTTTCTAGCATGAACCTTAAAGGACATCAAGAAAATATCAAGTCATCCGTGCTGCTCAAACCTCTTCAGCTAGAAACTTATGTGCTGAATGCATTGGATTATATCCGACAGGTGCCAGTACAGGAAATATGTGAACGAAGCCGTTCTGTTTCATACTCCACTCGTAGAAAATCAACAAGAGAGTATGTGAATTATTGGGTATTGCTTTTTCTGATACCCGTTTCGACTTTATTAAACTCAAGCAGCTACCTAGTAGGAAATGAGGGTTAATTTCCGTGATAGATTGGTTTTCGGAACATAAAGTAATTACCTCTTGTTTATAAGGTTTAATAAGTAGTCATCAATTGATGATTATGGCGTTAAGGAGGGAGTTCCTTCATTTTATATTCGCATCACATTAATTAACGATTGATATCGTTAACTGTCTGAGTATTCGATTACATTCATGGTGCCACAGTATAGAATAATATTCACAGAGAATAATCAATAGCTGAAATTTATCAACCAGAAAGTGGCCAGGACATACTGATACGCATATCAACTTTGTCATATTCCTAGATTGTTCTGAAAATCCCAATGGATTGAAAAAATATCTCATTTATCTGTATACGTTTCAAAACATTCACCCAATGAGGTTATGTCAATCTGACAAAAGAAGGCTTAACATTTGCAATGAATCCGTCCATCCCATAGACCGACTGGCTCTGAAAGAGAGAAGACTGTGGAAGGAGAAAGATAGAATACTTTAAGTATAACCTCTAAGCGCATTAGGCATTCCAGATCATGTGATGTCTGGGGGCAAATACCAGTTTCATCATGGAAATCACACTTTTGGAAAAAACAAACGAAAGTTTCTGGGTGGCAGATGCCTCCGTATTGGTTCATTTCGTCAATCCACAAGATGTTTACAAGTATCTGGAAAGCATAATTCCTTCCCCAATGTAGCAGAGAGAAAGAGAGAAGTTATGAGGGATAGAGTAATTCAAGTATAAAATTGTCATTGTGATCTTCACAATATTTGTTCACTGTTCTTATCCTTCCTCTCTCTAATGTATTTCGCATCGTGTTATATGGAAAACTGTCAGAATGGCCAGTACATTAGTTGTAATGTCTATGGTCAATCTGTAGTTCCAACGTAGTAACACCTGGAGTTGCAGCATCTAGGCACAGTCCAAATCTCTTCTTGGCATTGAAATGATGAATCATTACGAACTTTGAGACAAGCAACCACTTGAAACCAACAGACAGTTCACTAGGTAACCAGATGGACGATTTTCCGTGATTGGATAAGCTGTATGACCTGGAAGGAATTTTTAGAAATCACTTGGTGAAAACCGTTCAAATATACCTGACTACAATCCTGGAAAGATCGTATTCCGAAGTTAGTAAATGAAGCCGACTCATCAATAATTCGCTCTCTGTGTTTCCCCGGTGAATTTTCATGACATATATAAGCGCTGAACACTGTCGGCTACTGTATTCTTCTTTCTTTCCGAGTGAGATTTTTGAAGTGTTTTGATAACAAGTACCAATTCGTCAATATGAGTGACAATAATAGATCCAACCAGATGAATCCGAACAACTCCTCCTATTGGGGAAGTCGAGGGTACTCCGGTACTCCTTCTGATTCTGAAAAGTAAGTGCGCCATATTATGATTCAATATACGGAAAAAAAAATTAATATCATAGGGAACTGTAGAGAAACTCAATATTGATTTGAGATACAAAATTTTCCAGACTACTAAAATCCAGAATGAGTCTACAGTTCAGTTTTGGAACTAAAATTGAGATGAAAAAAAAACTTCAATTATTTGGAAAAATTTTTACTCGTTCGCCTTCAAAGAAAAGGAAAATTGATTCCAATTTTATTAAAGACCTGACAGCTGTGATACGGTTTTTCTAGTTCCGTTTATTCAATCGATCTTAAAATTCTAGACCTGACTCGTGTTTGGGTAATATATCTTAAATATGATGTTTCAATATTGAACGTTTCATGGATCAGGTAAACAACTTTGAAATTAAACAATGCAAGTTGTTCAAGTCAATGTTCCAGAAGAAATGAATCCGGCTTAGGCCAACAGAACGACCTCAAATTCCTGTTTCTTTAAAACAAATTTTAATTATTGCGATTTCAAGTTTATGTTCGATTCATTTTTATGTTGATATCAAAAACTGAATTCAATATACCAATTGATTATTTTCTCCAAACAATATATCGAAAAATTTTATGACTGACCTCGATCATCAATTTAAAAACACTTCCACTCAACAATTATTTCGTCAACTTAGCATCTTCAGAAGATATTGCTTTGATTTATGTATTTACCGTTTATTTATTATCTCATTTAATTTTCTTCTATGGTTCTTCCTACACTGCAAGTCATCAGACTGGTAACTGTAGAGAAACTCAATATTGATTTGAGATACTTTCCAGACTACTAAAATCCGGAATGAGTCTAGAGTTGCAGTTTTGGAACTGAAATTGAGAAGAAAAAAAAACTTCAATTATTTGGAAAACAAGTTTACTCGTTCGCCATTAAAAAGAAAAGGAAAATTGATTTCTATTTCATTAAAGACCTGAAAGCTGTGATACGCTTTTTCTAGTTCCGTTTATTCAATCGATCTTAAAATTCTGGACCTGACTTGTGTTTGGGTAATATATCTTAAATATGATGTTTCAATATCAAATGTTCCATCGATCGGGTAAACAATTTGAAATTGAACAATGCAAAATCAATGTTCCAGAAGAAATGAATCCGGCTTAGCCCAACAGAACGACCTCAAATTCCTGTTTCTGTAAAACAAACTTGAGTTATTGCGATTTCAAGTTTATGTTCGATTCGTTTTTATGTTTATATTGAAAACTGGATTTACTATAGGTACCAATTGATTATTTTCTCCAAACAGTATATCGAAAAATCTTGTGACTGACCTCGATCACCAATTTTAAAACACTTCCACTCAACAATCATTTCGTCAACTCATCATCTTCAGAAGACATGGATTCGGTTCACGTATTTACTGTTTATTTATCATCTCATTTCATTTTCTCTTTCATAGGTCTTCCTACACTGCAAGTCATCAGACTTCATCGTATGAAAAACACGATTACGATAACAGATCCAACCAGTTGAATCCAAACAATTCTGCTTACGAAAGTTCCAGAGGATCCAGTAAGAAGTAAAGGTAAATTTGAACAAATTAATCATCTTAAGATTAATCTCACTTTGAAAAACCTACAGTCTATAACAAAGAATGTTCATCTTGAGGTAAAATCTTTTCGGAACATTATTCACCAAATTCTAAGTGACACCTGTGGACAAAAACTTATTACAATTGCCTGTAATATGCCAAGAAATACAAAGAAATTCACTGAATTAACCGTTTCCATGCATTGAATGATAATAATTAATTAAGTTCATTCAAGAAAAGGCGTAGTGTCAGCAAATTTCTTGTGTAATGAATTCATCTAGTTCATTTGAAACGTTACAAATATTTCCAATGGTTGAAAGACTATAGCCCGAATTCGTTCAGTTTGCACAACTTTTATTGTTTGAATGGGTATAAGTCCTAATTCACTCAAATCAACAGAGTTGTTCAACAGAAAAATAATGCTTGCGGATTTGAGTTGAATGGAGTGTTTTCACGGGTCAATACGAATAGGTTCGATAATTTTTTTGAGGAAGATATACTCGTGGAACGAGTCCACAATCCAATTTTTCCAAAATGTGAAGATGCATTAATATGAACACTTTTCAATCTCCTGAACATTAATTCTGAATCGAAACATGTGTAAATCAGTAGTGGTTATATATGGAAATAAATTATTCATAAATGATGTCATCTGGCAGGGATATTAGAGATAACAAGTCTCATTTGAAATAGTTATTTGTTTTATTAGGCAGCAAAGTATAGCCCAGCGTAGCGAGGCTAGAAATTCAGATAAGGCAGTAAATCTACTTCGTTGCAGAGTTGAACATATAATTTTTTCTCCGATTGTTCCTAGTGATATATGGGAGATATTATATTTGCAAATTATTACAATTTTCTCAATCTCTTCATTTTTTCTGTAGTGATAAATTGAAACAAAATTTGATAGAAATCGCAAGTGTTGGAATGGTTGGTTGCTATGGAAATATATATTTTCAGTTCATAGTAATTATAGTTTGACAACATTATGGACAGTGCTGGCGACCTAGAAGTATTTTTTTGAGAATAGAATAATGTTTATTTGCAAAAATGGAATTTTTATAATATATAATTTACAAATGATTTTCAACAATTAGCAAAATAAGTACATGAAATGTCTCACTGAAGTTTTTACTTGTTAGTGAGATGAAACACGTGAGTACACCAACAAAATTTCAATTGAACATAAAACATATCTTTAACTAAGGATAAAGATGTATATGATGATTAAAATATTTAAAAGATAAAATATATCCATGATAACATGTTCTTACACACATTTTCAAACATATACAATTATACGCACAGATAAACATGGAAACAAACAAAATATAAAACACAATAAAAATATACAACATTCAACCTAATGGGCACACGCACGTTGAAAACACCAGACACATATCAATCACCAAAGTAATACTCTTGCAGGAAAAGTGATACTTTGCTGGTTGATGTGTCTGCAAAACCAATATTTGCTGTCAATTGGTGAAAAAATCAATATATCTCGATAAGCAAATTATCATTTTATTCTCGAAGCTGTTGCAGAAGAACCATGTGATTTTGAGATAACAATGGAATTATATCAATTCTGATTTATCGTCTCAAAGGAATGGAATTTATATCAATTGTACTCATTTCATCACCCTCATCCACTTGGCTGTAATGAATTTTCAATCAGTTCAATCATCAGTTGTAATTAATCAGTGATGCATGTTTTCTGTTCCAGATATCATTCGTGGAGCAGTGCAGTCTTCAAATCACTGGGCAGTGATTCTTTGGGACTTATCATTAACTGAATTCTTTGTTTTTATACTAATAATGCTTTGTGAAATATAATTGGAAGTATCGATAAATAAAATGCATCTTAATTAGAAAATCTCGTTGCTTTTGTCAATTATCATTTGAAAATAATTACTTTCCGACAATATTTTTTAAAAAAGAAGGTGAACACTGTTTGGAATCTCTGTACTGTGATGACCCTAGACAAAGTAAAGTGAAGTGAACTATATTTTGGAGTATCTGAAATGTGAAGTATGAAGTATATATGAGCCAGATTCTTGGACTACGTGATGTTGTCTCGGAATTTGCGCATTGACAAATAATGTTCACAGTCGCCCAGGAATGTATGGCTTTTCCCACTAGGAATTATTTCTATTACAGTTTTATTTTAATCCAAATTGATTCAAATGAAAAGTCATATTCAGAAATCGACACTTGAATTTGTAATGATGTGGAATGGGAAAATAATGAATGAATAATGATTCCAAAACTCAAATACTGTTGAGAGAGTCACGGGATTATTTACTGGAATCAGAATGAAATATCCTTGTTTTTGGTTCATAAGATTATTCAAGGTAAGTATGAACAAACTACTCCTATAATGAGGTGAAATGAATGAAAACAAATTCCATTTGTACTACTTATAACAACAAAGGGCGTTGGATTATGTCCAACTAGTACTAACTGAAGATTTTCACAGGGGTGTTATTAATATGAGTTTATCGTGATTCACTAGTTGAAATTGATCTTGGCTCATTTGGATGTATCAGTTGCATATGGTATGCGTTTGGCTAACTATATACCTCTATCTCTATGAACAACGGCTCTGCTATTTAATTTTGCTGCGCTGAACCAACTTCTTGAAGTGGAGCAAATGTCTTGAAGAGTATTCAAATATCAAATGGTGTTTTGTGATATTGAAACAAATTACTACTATATTTCGAGACTTTGTGTAATTAAATCGCCTTAAACTTATCGAATAAAAGAAATCATGCTGAACGTGATTACAAAGTTTGACTACCCGAATTATTTTGAAAATATATTTCGAATGAATATAAAACCTTAAATCTGACTGCGGATACTTCCAGTTGGGAATATTTATTGGCACAATGATCGATTTGGATCGAAAAAACTGCTTGGGATGATTTTACTTTCATCGGGAAAGTTTACATCTGACTGAATATATCGAAATTTCGAAAGCGTTTGTTCGAGTTTGTCATCAAGGCCTTCTTTCTAAACCGCCGTTTCATGGCTTATCTCCTCATCAATAATAATAATACTAATATTAATGATAATAATTTGTTTTTATTTTTTCTTCTAATTATTCCATGAATATTAATGTATGAGAAGAAAGAGGTGATGTTCAACAGAGCTGCTCTTCCACATAACCCCCTAAAAACAACATGTGAATACCACAAAGAAAAACGATTTCTTTGCAAATACGAGGGTTATTAGTGCTGAGAAGTAAACACGAAAAAATTACTTATTTGACATGTGTCACTCAATTTGCAGTTCTGGGCTCTGACCTGTTTTTTGAAAGTAGAGAGACTCTCAAAACTCTCAACTTCTCTCAGAAGATCATTATAAATACTGACTGCATTATACAGAAATTATTCTCGAAAAATTTAGGTCTTATGTGCCGGCACGGTGATGACATAATCGGGTAGGGCGCTGGTGTAGATGGAATCCTTTCAATAAATCATTGAACAGGTATTCAGGAACGCCAGTTCGATTGATTCTGAAGAGCAAGCAAGCCAAATGAAGCTTGAATCTCTCATCAACTCTCAACCAATTCACCTCTTCAAAGGTTTCAATGATGTGGTTAAACTTTCGTAGACCACTAACGTATCTCAAACAAATGTTCTGGATTTTTGTAGACTTGACTTATCTTTATTAGTTAGAGCCGGCCAGTAAACTATATCGCAGTAAGAAATGGTAGATAAAATCAGAGAGTCACATGAAAATGAGTTCAACCTCAGAGGTAAGATGATTTTAATGCATATATAAGGTTTTAAATTTCCCAAAGGACTTGTGCTTTCGACAAATCAGAGATAAAACGAATATCCGAATTAATTCTTTTACCACCTTTATTTTGATTAGAATTGTTCGTTGGAGGGTTCCTCATCTCATAGGTCTCTGAATGTGGTTGTTGATGAAATATCGTCTGATATTCTCTCAATAAATGCAAGTGTTCCACAGGGTTCAGTTCTGGTGCCCACTTTGTTTCTGCATCAATTTTTGGCGAAAGATAGTACACTTCATACTAGATTATATTATGGCCACCCTGACAAAAAATATTTTCACTCTCCGTCATTAGGTCTGAGATGGCCCTGCTAGGTATATATCAAAAATCCGAGATAACATTTTATATTGTGCTATCGAAGTTGAAAAAGAGCTCATTTGATAAAGTAATAAGCTACCAGAATAAAGACAAGTCAGAAGGACGCTTAGATCAACCTCAAGTGAAGCAAAAAGCTTAAATATTTCAACATAATATAACAAAATATCTGAAATATTATTTCCTTTTGTGAAAGCCTACATTCTTTTATATCATAATATAATTAATATGGAGCTCAACACATCTCCTGTTCCATCATAGAACCCACAACTATCATCATGACTGTAATGGTATTGGAAAATACATTGAAGCGCAACTCCAGTGAAGTTTAATTATCATGGGAGTAATACTTTTTCCTTTACAATATCTTTACAATATCCCATTATGGTGGGGCTCTTATTGTATATGATGTTGCGCTTAACCAATGACTATGAACTATAGTTGAGTGATTAGACTCCTGCTTCGATGATGAACATCGTTATAATGGGAAGATTATATGCAGATCCGTGATGGTGTTGACAATACCGTTGATAACAAACATTGATATAATCTACTTTTTTTATAACGCCCATAACCCATGGTACACAGGACGAGAAAGCGATATGAAGAGAGGACGGAAATCTTATTTTCAGTCGTAAGGTTCATGCCAAAATAAAGACAAGCAAGAAGACTGGCCTTCTCCAGGAAACTCAACAGATTTGAGAGTACACAGAGTACACCATATATTAGACTGAAAGTCCATGATGATACTGTGGGGTGTCAATTTTCTGTTTTGGGAATTATCAACACTATAGTCGGGCCGTTCAGAAGATAGAATTCCAGGACGCGTGAACAGTGAATGCCTGCATCTATATATAGCCTGCGCGGCGTACGATGCCACGCCTTCTAAACTGAAATAAATGAAGAACTGTTTACACTGTACTGAGCTCATTTGTGCTTTGTATTTACGTGTGTTACGTTTATTCAATAACGTGATCATTCTATCTTTTCAGCGGCTACACTATAGTTCGTCTTCGATTGATGAACCAGTAAACTCAGAATCAGATCTAGCAAAAGCTACTGAGCATCTCGTATCTCCTTGCTTCGATACTGTGAGCCTCATCACATTTTCTTCTCCTTTCTACTTTAACAATGGTATACGGGGATATACAACCAAGTTTGAATTTATTTTAATGCTGTTATTATGGAAATAATGGCAATCTCTTTTGTTTTACTTGATCTTCAGGACAAATTTCAAACATCTTTTTATATGATAATATTCTTCCTACACGAAACTACCTCTTCATATCCTTTCACGAGTTCTTCATTCAGAGAAACATGACGCGTGAAACCGAAATACTGAGTCGTGTGAAAAGTTCTGAAGTATCAACAAACTACAGTGAAGAGATTCTGCTGGTGCAACAATATCAATGGAATGAAATGAAAGAGATCTTATTGGTGTCAAGTTCTGGTCTGTAAACGACCAACATCAGTCCCTATAACACCCATGAACTAGAACTTTTCTGTTTCTTTATGGTTCCAACAAGTGTCATCATTTTCAAATCAAATCAAAATATACTTCAGTGTCAGAAGATTTGCATCCAATTGACAAAGATTTGTTAGTATAAATATAAACATAACTAATGGTGTATGTATAGATAAAAACTGGTAATTCACGAAAAATAGAAGACGCAGGTAAAAATACAATGAGAATGAAATTGAATGAACGTTTTTTCAAATGATTCATCAAATTACTCTCGTAGGCTATAATAGAATCTATCAGCTAGCAAATTTCTAACTGCTTTCTTGAATCGTACGTTGGTCAGATTTGGAGACCTTATATCTACAGGTAAGTGATTGAATAATTTTCTACCATTATGAAAATGGAATCCTTGATCAATTTTGAGTTAGGTATGGGAAGCCTGATATTGAATATGCTATCACGTGAAGCATAAGGAGAAGAAATAAAGTCAAACTGCGTTTTATGTTTGTACACCAGGCATACAGTTTCAAGAATAAACAGTGCAGCGACAGTTGAAATCTTATTAGTCTCAAAGTATTTCTGCATGATTCCCTAGGTTTGACTTTACAGAAATACCTTACAGCCCTCTACTGTAATATCAACACAAAAGAGAGGCTTGCACTGCATGTACCTCAAAATGGTATACCATATCCCATTTGGGAGTCAATTAAAGCGCAGTTAACCGTTTTTGCTGTGCAAAAACTCAAAACTTTAGAAAATACCCTCACTGCAAGCTGGAAGAAATTTTACTCTTAAGTTGTCTGACGTGTTTATCAAATTTGATCTTATTATCAATAAACCCACCAAGAAATTTTGTGTTCAAATTATTTTCCAAGATATCATTGTCTATTGAGAGAACATTTAGCAGGCATTTAAATGTTGTTATATTTGTTTTGGAGATATTCAAGGATAATAAATTAGCATCTTACCAATTTTTTACCTTTTCTAAATCAGATGATATATTTTTATGTAGCTCTGCTGAATTCTTTTCCTTCCACAAGATTGTTGTATCATCTGCGAAGAGAGTGAAGCTGCCAAATATATCTATCATAGTCAAATCATTAATATATAACAAAAACAGAACTGGACCCAACACAGAACCTTGTGGCACACCAGATGTAATTGCCTTGCTGCATTAATACCTACGATGATATAAATGAAGAAGTATGCATCCGAGTGTGTTGTCATGGTAATGAGATACCCTTATTTTTTGCTCATTTCGTTCCCACGCCAGAAGTGCCTCTCCCCATTTTTTGCACGAGTTGCTAATTCGTGCAGACGGACATGACAGCTTTCACCAAAATATTACGCCGTGATAGGTGACACTAACAGTAACAATGAATTTGCGAGGTGGTGGGAATATGTACCGCAACAAAAGTCAAAAATTAGTCGACATCCCGTAGCGTAGGGCTCGCGCTGTTTACGATGCTGCGCTGAACCAATTTCACGAAGATATTTTCCCGTTAGGGAGCGCTTTATTCCGCGAAATTTCATCAGCGACTCCAGTCGAATCCGAAACTTTGTGTGGGCCGTTACGGGAATCGCTTTTTTATGAAAATACGCGCGTTCAGTAAGCCAACTCTGATTTGCATTGGGCGACGTTATGACCGGTACGGGGGTGATGTGATAAGTAGGGCGGCGGAGCTCGATTTTGGAAAATGTTCGTTTCGACTTGAATAAAAGAATATTTTCTTCTGTATACTGCTGTTTTAGGGTAACAACTATGAACTAGAAGGTTGGTACTCGAATTAGGAACAGCTTTCTTTTAAAACAGAATTTGGTTGAGAATGTAATATTTCCTGATTTAATGCAAAAATATGCTTCAATACTGTTTTTACTGTTTCTCAGCAGGGCCTTCGATTGTGTTAACCACCACCTTTTATTATCAGAACTGTAAAAATAAGGAATCAGAGGCTCAGCTCTTGATTGGATTTCTTCTTTTTTAAACGATCGTAATCTATTTGCCCAAATCTCAGGACGTATCTCCGGAGAAATAACACAAATTGCTTCTAATCAAAGAATTATTGATATTGGGGTTCCACAAGGATCAATCTTGGGACCAAGTTCATTTTTGCTCTATACAAAAGATCATGAAAGTTTTCTGCCAAATATTCTTATTACGATGTACGCTGATGACACCTCTGTGATATTGTGTCAAATAAAAAAGAAATTGAAACTCATCAAAAAGCTGAGCAAGTTCTTTCTTCCATAAATGAATGGTGCAGTTTGAACTATTTATATCTGAATACCTCCAAAACACAAATCGTTAAATTCCACATCTGGCAGAAAAATTGTTCTCCTATGTCTGTTGACGTTAATAACATTCTAATGCCTTTGATAAGCAAAGCTAGCTTTAGTTAAAAAAATAAAAATAAAAAAACAAAAAACAAACAAGAAGTGTAGATAGAAATGTAAATAGAATTTAGGTACCCTTTGCTATCAATAAACGCATTTATTATTATTATTATTATTATAAGGAACATCAATGCAACAAAATTTTTTGGATTGGTGATTGACGAATATATTACCTGGAAGGGTCACTGCGAATGTCTCACCAAGAGATTGAATAGTTTGTACTATTTGTTCAGGAATCTCAAACAGGTCCTGGATAAGCCTCAATTAATATACCTGTATCACTCTCAAGTAGCATCCAGATTGGGATACGGAATATGTTTGTATGGTAGCACCACTTCACATGGTGACATTTTCATATTGCAGAACAAAGTAGTGAGAATAATAGCGGGTGTACGCACCACACATTCCTGCAGAGGATTGTTTGTAAAGTTTCACATATTAACAATACTCTCATTCTACCTATATGAAATGTGCATCTATGTTCATAAAAACAAAGATGTATTTTCTAGGAATGAAAATTTACATGCCAAAGGACTTCCACATTCCATTTTGTGAATATAATGTCTCCTATAACTCTCCTAATGATATAGGCTTGAGAATCTACAACAAATTGCCCAGAGAAATAAAATGTGTTAGTGAAAGCAGTAGACTCAGTAAAGTTTTGAAAGTTCATTCAACCGATGAATGTTTTTATTCGTTGGATGAATATTTTGGTGATATGACTAAATGTTGAGATAGTTTTCTAGTTTTATCATGTATAGTATTTTGTTAAAATTTTTTCGTACGTACTGTATTGTGCTATTGGAGTATTCCTATACATATATGTTGTATGTCTTTTTGGGAGAATCGTTCATTCATTCATTCAAAGTCATTATTTTGAAATATTTGAACGTTTCCTTCGCATTTATTATATTCATTGTTCGTGCGGTCAAAAATATATAGGAGAAACGTCGAAGCCTTTTGATGTGCGAAAGAATGAACACAAGATGGAAACAAATAATTATAGGATGCTGCTTTCATCATGCTGTCTTGGGATATTTACATCTCAAAGGGTTCATAGACCGCACCGGGCGACAATATAGCTAACTTTTTATTGCATATTAGTTCTTGTATTTTTGTGATAGTCGAATTCAAGTTATACGAATGATTGCTGACTAACGGGACGTGCTTTATTTAGAAGGAACTGTTTTTGATTTACGCAGCAACTTTCCTGGGTAGATTAGAAATCTCCCCTTCTACACTTGTATATAATTCAATATCAATTCTTGATCGTATCAGATTGTGGTAGGTTACTCGCCAGGAAAAACTTAGAAAAAAATGCATCAATACATATTGATTTTCCACTTCTTGTGTTGAGGTGGGTATGTTTGTCTCCATTATTTTGTGTTCGGACAAAATATTACAATATACAGTTGATGGGTCCCTAGTTTTCTTAACAAATTGGGAAACCCTTTGACGTCGCCCCGGTGAGAAAAAACAATAGATTATAAAGTTCATCATTTAGTTTTGAGGTTATCCACATTGAATTATCGGTTTTGAGTTTGCTACTCGACTAGAAACTGACAATGAACCGATTATAGTCCAACTGAACTTTTGTTTGAATTGATTATAAAATCGTGAAAAATTAACAGTATTGGATCAGAGTTGGCTGTAGGCACGTTTCGAATATCAGTATACGCTATCGTCTTCAGATGGAGATTCAATATCGTATTATCATCTGAAACTTTCATCATTCAAATATTTTTGTTCTAGAACAAAATGAAAGTGAAATATGACATTATCAAAACGTATATTATAATTATCCACACTGAACTATCGGTTTTGAATTACCTATTCAACTGTAAAAACGGGTAATGAGCCAATTATATAGTTATAACTGAATTTTTGTTTAAATCGACGAAGAAATTGTTCAAAAAAAAACAGTATTGGACTAGAGTTGGGTGTGCTCACGTTTCGCATATCAGTGAGTATCTGCTTTCGTCTCCAGATAGAGATTTAATATCGTATCAACATCTGAAAATTTCATTATTCTTCACATGTCACCCTTCTTCGAATATTTTTGTTGTAGAGCAGAATAAATGTGAAATGTACCATATAATAAAAGTATGCTTCAAAAAAAGAACAATCGATACAAAATATACAAAAATATTTCCGAATTTTTTATGATAATATTATTTTACTTGGAAGTTTGCAGCCAAACGTTTTTGCAATATTTAGTTCTATTTTGGTTCTGTGAATAAAAAAATGGATGATTTTAAAATTGCTGCACTTTATAGGATGTGAGGAATAGCTTTAACATGTGAGGAAGAAACAGACAGAATTCTCTCACCCAAGTATTTTGATGAAATGGTGACATTATTAACTGTTCACAAATGGTTATATCTAAAACGAACAATATAAATGTGGATATTGAAGATTTTGTTCAATGCTTCGGGAAATATTGTTTTTCTACGGCTACAACACAAAACTACCCTATCCTAACTGTTCTTGATAGATCAATGATGTATGTCTTCAATAAGATTTTCTCATCTGTTAAAACAATGACTTCATTATGTTACAGTTGTAGTTACTATTACACAATAAATCAGGTCTTCCATGGAATGTCAAATTTCGAGCAATGGCAACTCTATCTACTAAATTAATTGTACCTAAATACAAATTTGGATGATATTAAATATTAAATTTATGTTATTTGTTGAATCATTTCGCTATTATTTATTATAGCCATCTTTTCTGAAACAGGAAATACTGGAAAAAAAAACAAATCGCAATAAGGAATGGAATTTACTGTGTGGTAGGTACTTTGTGTTAAAACCAGAATTTGCCTTTGTTGGAACATATTGTTGTACACTCCCGAACAGTGTGTGTAATGTCTATTCAAAAAATTGATTCCAATTATATTTTCTGCTGCATATTCATACACGTTGTGAGTGGCCCTGTCACATTTGGAACACAGTGCCTTCATGCTTTCTGTAATTTGAGTGTTTTTTTATGTGAAGAGATGCAGGGCAGCCTAGCCTGTAAGGAGTCTACCGAATACCGTCGAACAGGAGGCTTTCGGTTTTTATATGAATTACCACGAGTCTCCAATCAAAACGTCCCCGTTTTTCATCTATCTTTGGTTTCACGAGTTGATATAGAAGTTCGGCGAATTTTTGATTTGAAGTAAACACGTAAGAAGTCTTGCTTGATACATATATTCATCCTCGATTTCTTGTTGTCACTTTCTTCTGAAAGCGAATGATATATTTATGAAGCTAAATAGATAATTTCTGAACTACGTGATCCCTGACAACGAGATGAAAGTATTGAAATGTTAAAAGGTCAAATGAAACAAATAAACGATGTGACTGGAACTTTCGGTGTAAAAGATATAACTTCTCCTAGGGTAATTGATCTCTAGGAAAAGTTTCGTCAAATGACCAATGGACTAATTAGTATCTCATGAAGTAGGTAACCCTGGTGAATACGATGGTGAACACAAGTAAAAGGGCATTTCATAATTTGAGATTTTGATTTCTATTTCACTTAATTTTGATTGCTTGCTAATATAATCTCTATGATACGAGATCCGTTATGACAACAATAACGCCCCAGAGCGTTATAAACGGGTTTTATGACAATACATAAACTTACCTAGAATAATTAAATAGTTTCGAAATCGATACTGTTTCAATATTTTTGACTTGAAAATAGTACAGATTTGAATTTTCATATAATCACTTTCGGAAAAAATTATGTATTTCTACCGATAGGTAACTATCTCTGAATATTTCTCTGAATAGTTCAAATAATAATAATAATATCTTTTATTGTTCATCCGATACATACATTTGCCATATACACACATGATATAAGATGGATTACATATAAAAAAACATATGGATTCTGATGAACAAATGGTTTATTGGTTCAGATATCGAGAGGGTGAGCCTCCGATTCTGTTCTTCCACCAGTGCCACGAGAATTTTAAAGATTGGTATAAATGGCTAGGAGAGAAGAAGATAGAGAAGAAGATACAGCAGAAGAGAGAAAAAGGAGAAACGTGGGGGAGAGGAAAGAGAAAAACAAATTTCAGCTAATCAACAGATACTGCTTATATTTCATCTTAAATGCATGTGAGCTCATATTGACGTCAAAGAAACTTAGTTTCATCAAATTGTTGAGATTAGCAGCGATGTTGTAGGAAAAAGATCTTTTGAAAATTTCTTTTCAATGGGTTGGTAGTGTCAGCAAATTTTTTCGCCGAATATTCAGATTATGAACGTCAGTACGATATTTCAATTTATTATGTAAGTAAGGTGGTGTCTTATACTTTATAATCTTGAAAAATAAACATGACATATGTAATTGCCGACGATTGTGCATGTTGAGCCATTTGCATTCTTTGAGTTTATGTGAAACTCGTTGAGTTCGACGAATGCCGTACATCAAACGTAAACATGAGTTTTGAACTTTTTGTATACGATTTTTATCAATATTATCTAAACAGGGACCATAAACATTATCGCAATAATCAAAATGGGATAGTACAAGATGATCACATAGCATCTTTTTGATGCCTAAATCCAAACAATTTCTCTGCGCATAAATTAAATTGACTGATATTTCAGGAGTTGCTTTCCGAATATTTTTAAGAATAGAGATATTGAATGAAAAATACATGAAGTAATTGAAAACTACTCCTAAGCTAATTTAATTTCTCCCCGAAGCCTTGTATGTATTTTTGTTCAGATTTGATATTCATTTTGTTGAGTAAGAATGTGACACTGACATGGAAAAGAGGGGATGCTTTAGATGGGAAAATTTGGGCATTCTCTGAAAATATTTTTAAACGCTTTTGAATGCTTATAAATGAGTCATGTAGTAATATTTTCCTTTTTTTTTTTCAATCTAATATAATTTATCTTATGTATAGAAAAAATAATAACTTCTTATCAATTATTTTCAAAAAATACGAAGTGTCAATATTGCTTTCCAATGATCATTTCAATAATTAATTGTCAGAACTGACATTCTCTTATTAGTGTTGTTGATAAAAAATAAATACACCGTTTTCTTTCCGATTCGTTCATTTATTTGAATTATTCGGCATATTTTTGATTTTAACGCTTTTTATATTTATCTAGTTGTTATTTTATATGGCTCCAAATTGGCTGCAATGGATAAATCAATGAAAAAAGTACTTCATAAGCGGCTCATAATAATAATTCGATTAAGTCCGCTATATAACAGTTAACAGTGCTATCAACACCACAATAACTTCTGATATGTTCAAAACCTCGACACAGATTAATTAATCTGTGACCTCGCCTAGTTTAAAACGCTTCTATAAGACTAGAGTACTAGAGATTTGATCGATTCTGCAACAAGCATAATCCGATATCTCTTGAACACAGAAGTTGTTTCTCTATATATATACCCAGAATACATACATAAGCGGCGTTGCCAAAATGTCTATTTTAGTATTGTATTGCCTTAAAAAATTGTGCTAAAGAAGAGCTTATTTGAATATATTCTGGAATGGTTTGGTAGCTGAAATTTTGGAAAAATGTTTCCTTTTTATTGACCTAAAATTGGGCAAAATCTTATGACCGGGAGCAGATGGTCCAGAAAAGCATACCCTCCTTTGCCAATAGTTTTACCAAGTGGTGGTTTTGACACAACTAACTTCAAATTGAATCTTCATAGCTCAAACATATAACATCCCAAGTGTATGTGGTAATAAATACATTGTGAAACATCAAGACCATTGAATGACACACTCAGGGTTGGATGGGTTGATATAATAGTTATTGCCGTACTGAGGGTTCAAATTGGATGCTTTTGCTCTGAGGGCAATAGTCTTACACAGCATAAGGTGAACCTTATGCTCGCACGGGCATGAAGTATACTGTTATGTAGGGTATATAAGCAATAACGAACTATTATGAAAAGAACTTTTGAAGATACTGTTTGTATTTTGTTGAACAGTAATGAAGAAAGATTATCTCTACATGTTCCTTGAATATAGATGAATATTGGATGCTCTTCTGAGAAAGGAAGATAATCTGTGGTGATTGAGTTCAAAGTAGATATTGACAACTGACACATTTTGAAACAACGAATCGAATATTGCATAATAACAATAATTCATATTAGGCTTGGGAAAGAAAGTAAATAAATAATATTTCCTTTTTTTATATCAATATCGTTCAATATCTCAATTGCGAAACAGTCATACCATTCTTGGTACTGTAACTCTGACATTCTAGGAGAATTTTTCATTTCCAGTCTTCAAATATGTGTAGTCCATCCGGTCAGTTTTATAGTATTCCATAGTCCGAAAAACAAATGAAACACGCTTCATTTCAGTCTCAACTTATAATTTCAACGATATTTTTGAAGTACATTTGGCATGTTGAAGATATAGATGAATGTGAGATTTTAATTGAAGACAATGCAATAAGCATCTAGCAGAGAACTGTCATATCGTATTTATAAAAACGGTGGATACTTTTTCTATTTCAATCCTTGGGATAAAATGCTTTGGTTTCCCTTTATTGCTTCAGTATTTATTTATCGCTTTCATCACTAGCTTGTAGATATTCTGGACTGCGGTCTCAGAAACTACTTTTTTCACAGATGTTGGTTACATGAAAGTCCAGTTCAGTTGATGGAATTGAAACAACTGAAGAATACCCGAATAATTCTGAATTTATAATAAAACAAATATTCATTGGGATGCTTGAAGACTGGCTTTAAATCAAATATTCAAAAAATGAACAATTTGTTCAGGCCAGCCTCTTCTGTGAAGAATCCCACACTAACGTCTGTTGGATGTAATTCAATGCCCTTCGTGGTATTAGCCAGGGGAGTAGTTGTTTTCTAATAGGTGTTAGTCCGTCAACCTACAGAGTAGGTGAAATGAGGCTGGCCTGAACAAATTGTTCATTTTTTGAATATTTGATTTCAAGCCAGTCTTCAAGCATCCCAATGAATATTTGTTTTATTCAGATTTTCCTTGTACAAAGAATTGGGACCATGCGGATATGTTCTTAGTTAGTACCTAGTCTACAGGCAGATGGCGCAGCAACGGCTATTTTGCTAGTTGTTTGTATCAGCCTGGGTCTAGGGAAGATACTCTACTCGAATATGATTTTCAATTATGGGAAGTCATCGACTTATGTTGATGATGGCACTGCCTTGCACTGACGAGAGGCCAAATAGCCCGAAACCGGTCTGCAAGTGTGTCCCGTCCCAATAATTGGAGATCAATTCTGGTAGTTGTATCGCCAAGAGCATATGTGGAATTTCTTTTGTGAAGAATCTCACACTAACATCTGTTGAATGTAATTCAATGCCCTTCTGAATTTATAAGTAATTTGAATACTAACTAGTCATCAATTTCAGTTTCTTTCCAAACACTTGATCCAAAGTACCTAAGACGAAATGTTATTTAAAATTCTATACGTTTTCCACAAAATAATTTGATAACATCAGCACGTTTTCAATCGTAAATATCTTACATCCGAAGACGTAATACGACCAGATATTCATTTGATGTTTCCGTGTGATACGAGAACAAGATAATTAATTTTCTTGACAAAACACGACACCAGACATTTGTTATTTGTGATGATGTAATGAAAAACGCGGAAGACTGGTTTCAAGGGTATAGTGTTCATCGGAGATTTATATTCGTTCAGATACATAGGGATTTTTGGAGAAGTGATAGCATCATGCAATTTTTTATAGGGGTGGTTTCTATTTCTTATAATGGAGGATGATAGATCTGTCGATTCATTTGTAATCTCATGTGTGCTTAATGGTCCAGTCCAGAGTCTCATCCAGCATGCTCTGGACAATGCTAATAGGATTATTGAAAGTAATCTGAGACTGATTTAGGATGTGCATGATACAAGGCATCTCGATGCATTCGAGAGTCTAGAAATAGCAAAATGTAAAAATAGAATGAATGGTGACAGAACTTGCTTTGCAGTTCATTGTCGAGAAACTAATAACAGTAATGAATTACTAAGATACGAAGTCGACAGCAAACGATATCCGTTGGTGTTAGGTTGATTGATCTATACAAAAGTTTCAACAGTAATACTTGAGGATCCAATCTTATCGTGTTTTCATTCACTCCAAACTCAAAAATGAAATTTTCAAAGTTCTTGTGATGTACTTGAACATTCTAAATAGGTTTATTGAAACAATCTGTGAAATTAATCGAATGAACTTTACAGGTTCACCTTTTAGACTGACGATATATCCGCTATATTCACTTTATATACATGCGTATATCTTTTATTTCAGGTTCTTCAGAAGATATTTTCATTCCTAAGCTGCTTCGATCTGACATATTCGGCATGAATCATATTGCATTCTGATGTTCAGATAGACCTTCTTCTGAATATGGAAATCAACGTTCTCTTCGTGATTTATCTGTTAGCAGACCTTCAGGTTTTCGGTAAGTCATGATTTCCTCATTCATATTCGATCGTTGTATGAATATATTTCGATATATGTCTACTAGAATTTCTACTTGTCAACTTCTACGAAGATAACGATCTACAATTCTATTATTCAACCTAATTTTGATTTTCGCAGCATTGTTATGTTACACTTTGTATAAACAGGAGTCTATCCATGTAACTTAATCCTTCAGAGACAGGATTTCAAACATCGTTGTGAGCAGAAACAATTTTTCGAAAGGGAACAAAATACAACAACGAACCATGATAACCAAATAAATGATTCAAACCAAGAATGATTCTTTACTGTCGAGTACCTAGCTCCCTACAAGTACAAACAATTCGTTGCCAACATTAAATCATCAAAAAACTTGGGGTTAATAATTGATGGAGACATTTCTTTTCATGAACATGTGCAAAATGTATTCAAAATCCCATTTTTGAAACTCAAATCCCTATATAAATTGAAACATCAGTTATCAACACAGATGAAACTGAAAATGGTCAAAACTCTGATTTACCCTCACACTGAATATTGTGCAATGGTATATTACAATTTCCTGCCTCAATACAATCAAGTGAAGCTTCAACGTTCAACGTATTCAGAACGCTTGCATGCGCTTTGTTTGTTGCATACCTTACCAAAATCACGTAACCCCTTATTTACTGCGAATGGAAGAACTGAACATCAAGTGTGAAGTCCATTATTTAATAACCTCATTCGTCTTCAAAATCTTCAATTCCAAAACTCCTAGATACTTATCTGAACTGATAACACGACGTTCTGATTTACGCGAAGTTAATGTTAGATCCAATCACTTCAGTATACCGCAGTATGCTACATCAAAGTTCAAAGGTTCGTTTTCATACTTGGCACCTTTTTGTTTGAACTCAGTATTACAGTATCTTCATTACTCTCAATATAAGTTCAACAGGGACCTTAAAGCTGAGCTCTTGTCTTCAATGATTGAGTAACATAATCTGTTTATATATATGAAAGACAATTTTATATTTTTATTTAGGTATTTTTGTATTTTTAAGTATTTTCAATAAAACTATATCTAGGTTAAGGACACACATTCTCTGTCTATATTTGAGGAGGGGTGGAAGACAGTCATAGACTAACCCCTTCCTTTTGTGCCTTTTTTTTCCACAATAAACGATATTATTATTATTTCAACGTTTTGAATGATGTTAATCAACAGTCATCACACAACTCCAATAAACGTTGAAATTTCATCAATTTTCATCCACTTCCCTAAAGAATACGTACAGCATCCAGAAATTCGCATATTTCCATGGCAGCCTAGCGTCACTCCCGAGAATTCTTTTCCACGCCTCATTACGACATAAATAACTTCTGCATGCGAAATTCAATTTCAGCTGGAAATGGAAACGGTTTTCACGACACACGTCAGATCATTTCATACGCTTTATTCAGCTGTGACAGAGTAAACATTGCAGTAGCTCACCCATGAAACTCGGTCTGGCACTGATATATTTTGTTTTGGAATATAATCCCACTATTTCCATGGAACATGCATCAAGAAAAGTCAACAGTTCGGAAAATTCGAAACGATTCGGAAGGGATCAAAATGAATTTTGTTGAATGTTATCGTTTCATATTGTTTTCTTAGTGAATTCGAAGCGAGTTATGAATAGTAAGATGTCATAGAAATTTAAGGACGATTGAAATGAATTCAGGATTAAAAGATTTGGAAAGAATTGGCATACCTTTTTTTTAATGCAATAATTTCATTTTATTTCAATTGCTAAAGGTGCAACTCAGAAGCTTGTATTTTTATTTCGTGAGAAGAAATACTTCACTTCTCGTCAGCTTCTAATGATCTACGAGTCACAAATACTGCCTGTCTTAGAATATAGTTCCATGTGTGGAGCTCGGCACCAAAACATTCATTGGAACTTCTTGAGTCTATTCAGAGAAAGGCAATCCGTCTTATTAGTGATTCTTCATTGGAACACCGTGGAAGGGTCAGAGACTTGTCTCTTCTATAGATATTTTCACGGTCGGTGCTCTTCCGAATTGTTATCAATCGTTCCACAGTTGGCAGTATCAACACGAATGAACCGACGAGTCCGGAATTCCCACCCCTTGTGAGCTTGGAGACCTGTCGAACCTCTCTTGCTCAAGGATCTTGTTTCAACAGAACAGCTGAACTTTGAAATTCCTAACCGAAACAGGCTTTTTTGAGGCTTACAAAATTCAAAAATTCAAATTCAATTTCAACTCGTAGCTATTGTGATCTAATGAAATTGGATAAATATAGATAGGGGCGTTGAAATGAAGAGGAAGAAATATATAACATTAACTCAAATTAAAGAAAACAACTTGAATGAATTGAAAAATAACCACCAGTAACATAACGCCGCAAAAAATTGAAAAATATATTCGAATAATAGTGCAAAAAAATTGATGCCCCATATATTGCTGTCTAATGGAACAAAATCGGTCTGTTACTGATATATTTTCTTTTGGGATGTAAACCCACTTTTTTCATAGGAACATGCATCGAGAAAATAAATTGTTTTGAAAAATGTTAGTTCTGCTAAGATGTGTATTCCATTTAATTCACAATTCGAAAAAATATTGTATAATGAATATTTGTTGCAAAGCTAATTTCAACCAATTGTGTTCCGACTGGGTTTCGCAAATTGACAACTTGTCATTCTTCGTGAATGTCATTCGCCTAGTTTAAGATGGAGAATAATATGTTGCTTTTGATGCATTTTAAACCCCAATCATATCTCACAACTACCAGGCACTTTATTTCATTTCATTCTAATTTATATTTCACTTTTGTTAAACATTGTTACGAATGCACCCAGATGGCAGAGCTTTGTGTGGGTTTCACTGATTTTTGCAGTAGCGTATTCGCTATTTCAAGAGTATTAAAACCTAGAAAAAGCCACAGTGGTACCGGGTAGGATTGGTATCTAAGCAACCAACAACTGCCTGTCACAATGAAAAAGCGTCATCGAATATACGATAACGCCGTAGACCACTAGACTACCGACCGAGCTGGTTAGATGCTGTGGTTGGAGAAATGGCTACTAGACCGATAACGTTTCATTTCTAGGAACTGGTGAGGTAGTAATGAGGGTTAGAGATTTCATGAATGATTTAAGCACTTCCTTGATATCGATGAACAGCATAATGAATCAATCAAAAGAATAGAAAGAGGTTGGGAAAGTGGCAATAGGTCAACAAAGTTACTTTACTTATTTAGGATTAATCATATATTACAATTATTGTGGATTAAAACTATTCTCCTACGACCACATAGGACTCTCTACTCTACTCTCTTTATTAATGATTTTATATTCATAAAAACTGGACTGAAAACTAATTTTTGTGAAAAATAAAAAGAAGAAAAAATGTTTTGACGCCGAGATTCGAACCTACAACCTATCTCACCGGATACTCTACCAACTGAGATTCATATTTGAATGAACGCTATCAGAGAAATGTATCCATATCTAGTAAGTCGATTTACATCAATCTATTGTGATATTTTTTATATTTTCATTTTATCAAAACAAAATTCAGCAATTCTGATGTTGGTATTGACATGAATCGCAGACACCATAAAAATTTACAAATTGTAACAAAAACCAATTTACCTACTTTCAATTTTGCTAGTTCCAAATAATTCAATTTGTTCTCCAGTAGTATCTAATTTGTACTCACTTTGTGTCATTTTTTCAAATAAACGTTAATTATCTTTAACCCCTTATATTACTATAAAAGTTATTGTGAACTAATATGCACTTTTTATAGAAACAATAGTCAAACATAGACTGTCACAAATAAACGGTAAGAATAGTCAGGCAACTCAATATACACGATCTGATATTCACATAATAAAGGTAAGAAAAATAGTGTACATCACTTGTGCGAAAATGTTATTTTGCGGCCATTGTTGCGGCTGTGAAATGCTTGTTTCGCGTCTGGTTGCACAAAAAGTTAATACCGACCTATTCTTATTTTGAGTTAATGATTGGTGGGCTGGGAATAACCATATACTACATTCACTAGGTATGTATAAAAAACAATTTTCTGCCGGTAAATCCTCTCGTGCCAGCTAGAAGTATTCCTTTCAACGATAAACTGATGATGATATCAATTCGGATCGGTGTAGTTCTGTTCTGGCTATCGAAAAAGAGATGGCGACACTCACATGGTTTCAAGTTGACCAGGGTTTGAAATACATCAATTTCATGAACAGATATCTCTTTTTTCATTTCTCGATTATCTATTCGAATAATGAATAGGAAAAAAACTGTGGATTTTCAGGATATCGATGCAAATAACTAAGAAGGTGTTTTCCTGAATGTCTGAAATTTCAAAATAACGAATATATTTCTCCAGAACTCTCGAAATATTGAATCAATACCAAATCGTGGGAATACCTCTTTTTCAAATTCTGCTCATTCTATATGGGTTTTCATACACAAGTTCAAAATTATGTTGATCCCCAATACCTTCAGCCCAATTCAGTATGAAAATGTGTAAAACTAAAGAACTGTATTGAGAATATCATAAATTCTATGAAAGAAATACTGAAACAGTATTCAGTTAGATTTTCATTGGAAAAATTGAACAAATAATATACAGTTTCCCGTGTCATTTTCACATGTTAGGGTTCACTAAACCGCGACACGTGTTTCGCTATACAATAGTTCCCTCAAGCAGGAACATTGAACTCTGAGAGGCCACTATGTATCCTTTGTTTACTATGGATTTTGACCAAGTATTGGCTACTTCCATTTATTTTTTGGAAATATTCATGAAACTATCTTTAGTGCAAACGGTGCGAAACATTCCGTATGCAAAAACCGATGACCTCATTCTGATTGATGATTTGAGTTGAGGAAGACTTGACGAATAATATTTTGGAGGTTGCCGGACGGAATTATGGTCCAGTTTTTTTTCGGCCCTATAATAGTTTCCGTTCCATCGCTGTAGCTGCGAAAAAAAAATTTTTATTGACTATTAACACCTGGTTTAGGTAAGGTATGGAAATAAACGGCATGATCTGAATCAATACAAATTTAATGAAAAAAGTGGTTTACCTATTAATATGTAGTGAGAAATTCATTCAGGTAAGTTTCGACAATTATTGCCCATGAATTTGCAGGGGGAAATACAATTGATATTGTTTTTTCTACAAGTTCAAAACATTGTCAGGCATTCAGCGTTATATTCGCAAAGCCTGATCAAAGAATTTGGCATAGGTGGTTTTGCCATCTGCACCGGGTACAACTTTCCATCTCGTCTCTCATAACCGAGTTGGAGTAAGTTCGGAGGCCCATGTATTATTGCAGCCCTTAGGCAATGTCAATACAAAACATCAAAAGTTATAATAATTTCAGATACATTTGAATTGAATCCCAGCTTAAGAGTTTTTTGTCCGATCGTTCAAACCAAATCCCTCAACAACTACTATTCGATAGCTTATGCCAAAAGTGGATGTTGAGTAAACATCGAAATCTGCACAATCAATAAAAACTTGTTCGATTCCTCCACGAACAGCAACAAAAATATGTCTGAAAATCCTTCAATCTGCTTCTAGGTGATTGGACTTCAAGTCTAGCAATTCAGAAGACCTATTACCTTGGAGCTCCAAGGTAATAGGTTTTTTGAAGTCTTCATATCCACTGGTAATGAAAAGTTCTGTTTCAGCATTGATTTTTGAAAAGTTGGAGAATACTTGCAGAGGAATCAAACGAGCTGCAGTTTATTCTTCAAACAAGAAAAAAAAACTTTGGTAGCCAGCTGGGATTTTGGTTGAACGACTCGATATGAATATTTGTAGTCCGTTCCAGTTAGTTTCGGTTTAGCAGTGTGTGAGGTGTTCTTTTTTTAAATGATTAATTCAACGTCGGCTTGTTTCCCCTACCAAGGCCAATCATCGACGCCGGTGGCCACATTTCCCCAACCAAAAATTTTGCCGAACACTCTAGTATTCCAACCAGAAGTAGGGATCCTTTACGAGTCCAACAACCATGGACTCAGGACCGCCGGCTTTACGTCATAGCTCCTGCGAGCTATGACTTTGCCGTAGTTTTATGAGCTTTCGACGCGGTCTTTTCCAGCTGCTCAGCTTCAGATATTGAATGACTAGTCAACCTGAAGAGCTAGGCCATGCCCGTGAGGTATTCTTTCTATCATTCTTTAGTTGATCAACTATCATGATTGTGAATTACATAAAATCTTCGCCACTTAATGTCCCAGTGTAGAATATGTTTCAATTTAGTTAGGTAGGTGGTGAATGAATTCGGCTAGGGCTGTATGTTGCGGTGTTTTTCTGTTCGTTACACTGATATATATCACTAAACACCGCTAATGCTTCATGCGAAGTGTATTGCCTGACAGTTTTAGATTTTGACTGCTAAATGAGGCTTGTATGAAAGTCTTTCATTTCGGCGTAAATGTACATTTCTTTGCGGCATCTTCTATAAGAATTTCATCACACAACTTGTCCTTTGGTTTAAGTTCAGTGGTGGATAGTTCCTTCCATAATTCTTTAGCACACATGACGATTCTGCTACAGTCTAGCCGACGTACACGTTCAGCCATTTCCTTAATGAACTTCCTGCCATGAAAACCGAAGAAGATTGCTTTCTCTCAGTGAGATATAAGAATAAAACCTTGTCACCGAAATTATTGATCAGCATCTTTTTGAGATCACGATTAGAACTACATCCTCTACTTCAGCAAGTACAGTCATGCGTTGAGCCAAGTATGTCAATTCAAAAGCGGTCGTCAAAACACCGTCTTTTATATTCGCCAATAATTTGTCAAAAGCAGCCAGTAACTGTTTTTGAGATGTTTGTTGTTGGTCGAGCTCTTTGGTTACTAGAAGATTTTGATAATGAAACGTAATTTCTGTAACACGATGTATGATAATGGAAGTTTCTGCAAACAAATCTTCCGGTGTTTCGTATAACAAATTTTTGTGAAAATTTCATAGTATTTTCGACACGAAGTATTGAAAAACACCAAAGCTGCTGAAATTTCAGTTAAAAGATGACTTTTTTTATTTTGATTTTTTGTCGTATTACCACAAATGGAACAGCATGAGTCACTCGACGAATCGTTGTTGCTTCTTTTTGATTTGCGGGTCAGTTGATGGGCCAGCTACGCCCTGTGTTGATGATAAAGCTAACACGAGAAGTGTTCTTCATCAGCATTCGAATCAAACAACTTCTCAAATTTGTCTGAGATTACTTCTTTGTGTTGACTTGCTGCACTTGAAAAGTTTATTTTGGTTCATTCACCAGTTCACCATAATTTTTCGTTCGCCTTTTTTTCAATTTAATAATTGTATCGATATTTATTCACTTCAAAAAAAGTCATCACAAAATTCGAAGCACTGCTAATTCATAATTATGGAAAATGTATCTGTTATAATAATGGGTGAAGTTCAGCTATAACTGAAGTCAAAAAAACTGTTGAGAAAAGCGCGGCCCGCTCCAAAACTCGAGAGAAGGTATGTGACGCTGGGAAGGAGATTTATAATAAAACTGACAACGGGCTATTCTGGCAACTTTCAGTTCCAGGTTTGAAAGGATCTTGCAAAAACATCCCAGTCGAGAAATAGCGGTCAATGGTTTTTGCATTCTATACTTTTTTTTTCACAACTACTTCGAAGGATCAAAAACTCCTATTAAAGGGCCGAAAAAAATACTGGAACACAATTCCGTCCGGCAACCTCCAAAATATTATTCATCAAGTCTTCCTCAACTCAAATCATCAATCAGAATGAGGTCATCGGTTTTTTCAAACTAAATGTTTCGCAGCGTCCGCTCTACTTGTTTTTTGCTGAACAATGCCTCTCAAAGCAGGATCATCACATCACGGTGTAGATGAACAGGCTTTACTTCTTTCCTGTGATAAGAATCATACGGTGAATGGTAACATTGATGTTTTTTGGGAGACGTGAGCTGGTTAACGCAAAATCCCATTTGAAAATTACCCCTTCATAGCTGAAAGTAACATCCATTGCTGCACCAACAAAACAGAGCGCTTCGAATTACAATTGGAGCCTGAGAAAACTAAATATATCGACCAGAAATACCAGATAATTTTGAGAGGTGCCCCAATGAAAGCAAACCATAGTGAAGATTTATTCCTTTTAAAAAAAATCAGCATAACAGCCACAGCGTCAAAACTTTAATTAAAGCACCTCTAGGGCATGCCATAAAAATATAATCGACGTTTTCCAACCGTTAAGGCTTCTTACATATTCATAGAAACGGAGAATCCTAAATTTATTTACTCAAAAGAGTTCTATGGGGACTCATTCTTTCGCCAGCAGAAAATTTCCATAATCTCTTCACTGGAAAGCGTCAATACTGAAATAACACAATTTCGGTGAAAATATTTTAGGATCCGCTTGTCTTAAAGCACGGCGTTAAACATTCTCATGAATTATGTAGAGGCAGTCAGCCTCGTGAAAACTTCTGGTTTTCATACAAATGCATTCAAGTTCACGTTTTTTATAGATAGAATGATTTTATGTAGCTCCAGCGTGCGTGGAATTTTATTTTAGCAGCTTTTAGTTGGTCACACTGCTGTGTTAGTATGTATATTTTCATACAAAAATATATGCGTGTTTCTTCTATTTTCCCGGTTGAAAAATTTACTCTATTTGAGAAAATTGGAGGACCTCATTTTCATTATATGATCAGATCAGTTTGTTACAAATTTCATCAATACAAGTGATAAGTGGAAGAGTATAGTAAAAATTCAAGTTCTTATGTAAAATAAACAATATGATTATTTAAGTATGGGGGCATATTTCAATTCTTGTTTTTCCAGAAACTTTAAAACAATTACTGTTTGAAAGATTTTATTTTGTGGTAAATATATCCATTCTTCGTGTTTTTTGGGTTTATAATCTACCGCAAAATGAAAAAATATGAATTAATATTGAAATAATATATACAAATCCTATCATATGTAGAAAAGTATGTACAGAAAAAAACATTTTGAATTCTAGAATGAATTTCATCAACAAGAATTTGAGATGACTATGGGTTCAAAGGTATGGTGGAGATATGTCGATGATTTAGGCGTATTTTTTGACTCTAAAATGGCATTCACATAATCACATAAACAAAAAAGTTTCCGAAGCTAATAAAATGTTAGGATTTATCATAAGAAATTGTCGAAACTTTACAAACATAAACGCCTTGAAGATATTATACTACTCATATGTTAGATCAAAGCTTGAATACTGCTCAATCATTTGGAGTCCCTACAATTACTGTCATGAGTACTCAATTGAAAAAGTTCAAAGAAAATTCTTGAAATTCTTGTACTTCAAAAACATTGGAATTTATCCAGCTAGAGGTTCTGACCACAATAACCTTCTTAATCACTTTCAATTAATTCCTTTAGAGAAAAGGAGAAGATGTGCTTCAATAACCTTCCTGCATAAACTAATGCATAGCCAAGTAGACTGCAGTTTGCTCCTGTCAGAACTGAACTTTAGAGTACCAAGAGCTCAGTCACGGCTGAATCTTACATTTTACTGCTCTGCAGCACGAACAAACCTAATATCGCATTCTCCAATTAAATATATGTGTGAAAACTACAACTCAATATGCCACTTTTGCGATATTAATACTTGCTCGGCGAATCATATAAAAAAATTTGCAATGGAAATGTTAAAGTGATATCAAATCATTTTTAGTAATTTTTTTTATTTTCTATTTTGTGTTGTAAGAGAGACGGTTGTTATCAACACTTTTATACAGAGTATCACCGTGAATAGTTGTACTAACAGTTTCTTTATTTTGTTTTACATTCAAAGTTATATAACATTATTAGGATGTTCTATACATATATCACGTTAAGGTTGAACATGATTTGTTAATTTGTTATTGTATCTACTACTAATCAGTACTGATGTATTTAATTATGTCCTGTAAGTGGGTGTTTCCTGTTGGGCAATAAATGATATTATTATTATGATATTTTTGCTATATATGGAGTCATGGTCAAGATAAACTCGAAGTTTTTTTGGAACATATCAACAAACAAGATCCAACAATGGAGTTCACATTAGAATCGGAAAATAACAATGAAATTTCGTGTGTAGATTTTGAGATAAAGAAATCGACACGTCATGTAGACACAAGTGTACATCGAAAGCAAAGATATTCCACCATAATTCAAACCATCACACACGTGTAAAAAAGGTTCAGTCGAATGTTTTCATGGTAGAACAAAAATTTCTGAGCAATTCATTGGAAAAAATTGATGAAGAGATCAACTTCATGAAATCAGTACCGAAAGAAAACGGATATCCCGATAATTTTATAGAAAAAACATCGACAGAAATTGAAAATAGTCGAAACACTCTCTAAAATGAAGACATACAACCTACATAAAATATACAACCTGTAATAACAAACATTATACCTCATGTCTCTGGATTGTTCGAAAAGATGAAATGGATTGGCAACAAGTATAATGTCAGAACAACATTCGAAACACATATACTCAACGTTCAATACTGACACATATTAGACCAAATGATACTACAGAAAACACAAAAAATTGTATTAATTAGATTCCTTGTTCGTGTGGTCAAACATATATCGGTGAAACGTCAATACCTTTGGAAGTACGGAAGAGTGAACACAGAACGTACATCAGGAACAGACAGATATGTGATATTGAATTATCAGAGCACAGTATCACACAGTAAAATGGAATGACACTAAAATTATGGCTAGGGAGAGCAATGGCAGGAACCGATAATGAAAGGAATCTGTTTTTATTATGCTGCCTGAGGAAATTTGCAACAGTTCTCAATATAAATCGCATTTAGCTAACCCTTTTGAAAGATGGAATTTTATGTCAAATTTCAGATTTTTCACAAACTGTCAATAACGAATATTTAAGAAGAAGAAGAATTTGTTTATTCCGAAACGGATTTGGTTCAGAAATTTTTTCCACAAGTCATCTCATTGATAGTTCTGGTCCCACATATGTGAAAGCACGGAAGAGCAAAACTTTCCTTTTTCACCATACTAATTCGTTACCCCCTTGTTCAATTCAAATTTCATGAGCGGAATGATTTTATTGCAACAACGATCTGCATGGTTTTTCATTTTTCAGTTAAAGTTACAGTGTGCAATTAATAATCTGGATTCATATGCGAGACAGTGAAGAGCCATCAAATTGCTGAAATTGCTGCAGGCTATTAATTAAGCTGCTAGTAAAAATGGCAATAAAAGGGGCGATAGAAAATTGGCGTTGAAGAGGATTTTTCGGTGTTCACATTCTACTGAAATATAGTAGTATTGTAAGTCTCTCGGGCTTCAGACTAGGAATTCCTTCTGGAATATCAACTCAGCCAGACTTGTCAGTGAAAAAGTTTAGATACAATTCTCAGTTGACATTAATTAGTGAACTCCATCTCTTATCAGTTTTTTGTACAAAGAACTCTTTTTCAACGGGTTATTGATGTTGGTCGTTGGTCGAAAATACATCTTTCAACAGTAGGCATACTGTAAAAAATTGTTCCAAAAATCTGTCACGGCCGCTCAGTCAGGAATGCAATATGTATTTGCAGTTCATAAATATCGGTAAATGTCCATTTTTTGAATTGCTTGAATGACGCTATTCAAAATATATGATTCGAACCCTCGGAAGGGCATATAACTCTAAGTTCCCTATTGAAAAACTAGGAAAAAACTCCTTCATGGATGAGCTTCCATATTTCAATGAATGATATACGCGAATCTATTAACAAAAAATAAATAAGGTTTGTGAAAATTTTCGATTCTGCTTCTTTCATATTCAAGACGTCACTTTGATTTATATCCAAAATTCTTTAACAATGTGGCTACAGTGCACTTCAACATCTAACCACGCCCATGACAACGTGCAACAGTTTTAAAATTGTATCAGCTATACAGGGTGTAACTGAATAAGTGTAAAACATTCAAGGAGGTGATTCCTCATCGAAAAAGGATAGGATATAAAGAAACTTCATTGGAGCATCCCTTGTTAAGATACAGCCCCTTAAAGGGGGTACATAATATTTGAAGTAACAAATAAGGAACTGAACAACAACACACAATTAGTATTATTTCAATTTCAAAAATTCACAAACTGACAGCGTCATACCAATTTAATTGTTATTATCGCTAATAGCGACCTACTTGATAGATTAGTTTCGTTTTTTCGCATTTATGACGATGTATCTAGTTGTTCGTGAAATAATTTTTTGCTGCAAACTGGTTTATTTTGGGCAAAAAACCCAACAGACATTTTTTGTTCAGAATGAAACAGGCTATCGGAAAAAAATTTTAAACGGTAAACAAATAATAGGAAAAAAGACATTGGAAATGAATTTTAGGTGTTGCGTTTTCCACCCCTTACAACCTTGGGGTAAACCAAATAAATTACTGGCTAAGTATCTTTTTGGTAGTACAAAACGTCAGGGTAATTTCAATATTGTAACTTCTTCAGTGCTTGTGAAAAAAATTGTTATACAAATTTTATGGACCCTCTTTCAGAGGCTGTATCTTAACAAGGGATGCTCCAATGAAGTTTCTTTATATGAAAGATCCTATGTTTTTTTCGATGAGGAATCACCTCCTCAAATGTTTTACACTTATTCAGTTACACCCTGTATATTTCTTCCGGCTGTTTGGTAGTGAGATTACGGCGTTTTGAATGAAAAAAAAAAGAAGAAGTTATGCGTTTTATGCCGAATTCGTCTCCTGAGTGAAAAATTAGGGTAACTTTCCAACCTGGAAGTAGGAAAGGAATGATGTCATTTCCGAATGATTTTGAATGAACTCCTTTCCCTTTCTGAAAAATGATTACCGGAAAATTTGCCTCGCCTCAAGAAATAATATCCGCCCGCTCAGAAACAGCGCAGTTATTGAATTCATACGGGAACTGTGCGGATCCAGCCAGACGAATTCAACCCAATTAAACATCCCTTTCAGCAGATTTTTCATAACGAGTTTTTCCGCCGTAAAATGAAATTATTTCCACCGCCATCCATATGTTGACTGTCTACTTCATCGAGAATGTAATTTATACGGTGGAAAATGTGAAACAAGAGAGAGGGAGAGAGAGAAAGAGGAGGTGAGCGACAGTTTCCATCAACGTAATGAGCCCAACTTTTCAGAGAACGGCTTCGGAAAATTGGATACGGTTCATTTGACAGAGAATTGGAAAAGTCAAACTGCGACAACTACTTCACACGTCAACCAATTACTTGCCTCCCATTCTCGATAATATGGAATTTACTCATGGTCTGATTGCTTCTTCGGAGTGGATTTCTTTGGTCTTGGGAATCGATAAAAAATCTCCTCAGACAAGGGCTAGTGTTTTTTTTCACGTGTTCGTTTTTTTACGACTCTTTGAGGGGTGGTAGGTGGGGAGAAGTAATCCCATTGATATTACTATTATTTTTTCAAAAACTGACCGTATTCAAGGTCTGATCGCTTCTTTGAAATGATTTCTTTTGTCTTTTGATTTCGATGACCAAATGAAAAATCTCCTCGGACTTGCGCAGGTAGATTATCCATACCGTATGGCTGTGAAAAGTCAACTCATATCAAGGTTGGAAAATGTTTACGAGAAAACACATTAATTTTGAAACTTTATTTACGACCGTACTATGATAATACACTTATTTGCCCATAATCCGATTCATATTGAGATCCATTATGATACAGATTTTCAAACGATAGAAACCCATATATGAAAATGTCTGATATCAGCGATATAGAAGAATAACCATTGAATCCTCCTCACATATCGGAGGTAGTAGAAAATGCAGTACAGAATATTTCACCCCAAAAATCTAAGAAAGTGTACAAAAAAGTATATCAACGGTATCTCTTTATTTTTGATAAACCTCAGTAAGGTAGCTCGTGTGCATGGGCGTCGTTATAAAAGATGGTAGGGGGTGCAAATAAAAAAAAAATGAAAGTAATACTCTAAATTGGAATGAAAATACTTTTGAACAATACTAACGAGTGTGGTTTGTGAAAAATTGAGAAATTATGTCGATATTGTGTCTTACGCTGCATATGGACTGAAAAATCAAAATTTAAGGGGGGGGCGCCTCCCCCTCTCCTTGCCCTCAAGAAACGGCTCCCATGGCTCGTGCAGATTCGAAACCAGTCTCGAACATCCCCCTTTTTTTTTTTCTTTTTTTCTCTTTTTTCGTCTCTTTATTTCTTATTGTTATATTTTTTAGATTACAATTTCGCACAGTTTCTCAAAGGAATACGATTAATTACTATTATTGTGTTCAATACAAATATAACATTTATGGTTCTTCATTATTTATCGTATGCAACTCCCAAGTAATGGTTAGTAATACACTTACATAAACCATATGAAATTCATCTTCTGCTCGTTTTCTATTCCTGTTAATGCTCGTGTATTAATAACCACCACTACATGATCGTTGCATAATATACTATTTTACTGTTTGAACGTCATTATATTGTGGTGGATCAATATTTGTTCACTAGTTTTCTGGGTTTGTAACTTACCACAATCTGAAAAAATAGAAATGAATATTGAAACCTTTACAAGTGTAGAAGGGCAGATTTTTAATCTACTCCGAAAAGTTGCTGCATCCATCGAAAAACAGTTTTTTCTGGAAAGAACAAGTCCAATTAGTCAGAAACTTATTCGTATATAATATATTCCTCGTATATAAAAAAATAATATGACTTGTTGGACTTGTTCTACCCAGATATAACTGTTTTTCAATAGACGCAGCAACTTTTCGGAGTAGATTAAAAATCTGCCCTTCTACACTTGTATAGATTCCAATATCAATTCTTATTTTTTCAGATTGTGGTGGGTTACTAATCCATAAAACTACGGAACAAATACTATTTTAATGTAGAAATCTACAGTATTACGTTACTCGCCGTCAGGAGGGCGCTATCAACTTGTTTTCTGATGAAAAGAGGTCCTTGTGATACTGTGTTTCCTAGGTCTTCAAAATTTCTATCCAACGCTTATATATATTCGAAATTTGCTTTTGCTGTTATTGACTTACAAGCTCTATATTAATTCAAATAATCTCCAGGATAACAATGGAAATTTATTTAAAAAACGATTCAACTTGTTTCAATAACCTCTACTCAACCGCCATGATTATTATAGCCAGCTTTAGAGTAAATTAAACTTTCTACCTACCAAAATTCGAGCTCCAAGCCTAGAAAAAACCATCGTTAAAATAGATGAATTTGATTATTGATAACTCAGGAATGGCTAGTCCGATTTTCAAGAGATAACCAGTGTTGAATAAGGAATTGAATAACATATCAAATGGATCATCACGACCCCTCTTTTTCAACAAAAAAAGTTGATTCTTCTTCTAGGTACAAGTGACGTCACATATTTTTTCTACTCCTACTTTTTTAAAAGTATTTGACAGCTGTTAGGTACTGGCTCTTTTAGAATGCACGTGTATTCTAAATTCATGGCAGCCGCTTCCGGTTTTGTTTTTTAAAAGATGGGATATGTTTGCCGTGACAGATCTGATCTCATTACTACATTCCAGTGGCGTAAATAACGCCTTGGCAACCTTGGCGGCGCAAAGGGGGGCAATGCAGAAGGGGGCGCAACAGAAGGCATTCAATAACAAAACAAAAAAATACCTGAAATTGTAGAAAATCAGGAGTGTGTGTAACTTAACAGCTGCGGCTGTCTTTTCTTTGTTTATCTGTCAGTCACAGAGAGTTGATGGAGCTATTTTGATTGTACAATTAATTACACGAAATATTTCAAAGTATGTCATATATCTTTAGTTTTTTAACATCAGATAATCTGGTTAAAATGTTTGATGAACAATTATTTGAGTCTGCCTTTAAGTTTTATGACAAGTATAATGATGATATGATTAGGGTTTTAATCACTGAATTTAAGTGCTTTCTTTAGTAAAACTATGAAGGAAGAAATGAGAAATAGAAAAATTGTAAAAGTGAAGGAATCAGCTGAATATTTTTTCATAGAAAATATATTAGTAGCTAGTAGTTCACCTGATTTATGTGCAGCTTTTCTGATGTTTTCAACATTGCCTGTAAGAGTTGCAAGTAATGAACGTTCTCTTTCTTGCTGAAGCTGATCAAGAATTATTAGTTATATATCAGTTATATTCATAAAGCGAGCAATAATTTCACCTACTTGCTGTCCTCCAGTGTCTCGTTGATAATTGAATATGAGGGAAGAAATTTGTGCTATATCAGCAGAAATTACCGCATGGTGGGGTAGGAAAAAGCACAGTATGCAACTAGAAGAAAAGGCTGGTTACCTGCACTCGCGAATTGTCATTCGTCTACTTAGACGCATGTGTCAAAAAGCGAAAATAATGATAATGTTACACCAATGGAATGCTTATTTTGTTACGCGTTACCATCGCAACTCAAGTATTTTTAGGAATTTTTTTCCTGTAGGGGTAACCTTTAGCGAATTATAGTGTGAAATTTTGTGACGTAAACAGGGATTAATATTTTTTTTGATGTAATATATCACTTCAGCTGTTTTGGATGGACTTTTCCTTCCTTTTTGTGAATGAACCAAATGTCTTTGAATGATATACATGTACCTATCATCAGAGAGTGTTTGTAAAATTTTTCTGATTTTACTTCTTTCATAGAAGTTGTTATTTCTATTTTATAATCGGAGAAGAAAAAAGCCAAAAAACTAATATCAAATCACAAGACATCTTCTGATTTGTTGAAATATTCATGAAGAGTATTATTCATAATGAAATGTGCATTGTATTGATGTGGATTCAAACTTTTATAGTATTCAGTTGATAATGTGCAACTATAGGAGATATAAAATTTTGATAATAATAATTACTGTCTTAATTCTTCTCAATAGTAATATCGTTACATGAAAATGAAAAAAGTTATATTGTTGAAAATTAAAACCGAATTCCGTTATCTCAAAGATAAATTTCTGATCGTCATCTTCTTCCACTTAACCTTGATTTGATGAAGCTATAGATCAGATGACCATTCGTTTCAACACAACGATACCATTACTGGTACTAGAAACGTAATTCATGAGATTTGATATGTAATAATCAACATGGATTTCGAAAAAATCGTTCTATAGAAACAGCGACCTACAACTTTCTCAATAACATATACTCTGAAATTGATGCAAATTATTTTGTAATAAGTATATTTTTTGATCTGTCGAAGGCATTTGACACTATTTCACCAGATTTTCTATATATGAAGTTGACTAGGCTTGGGTTTCCGCATAACGTAACGTCTTGGTTAAAATCCTATATGAGTGGGCGTCGAATGAGCGTCAAATATAACAATATCATGTCCAACGAACATGACCTAACACTAGGAGTTCCCCAGGGATCAGTATTGGGACCCTTACTCTTTGTGATTTTTGTTAATGATCTCCCGCAATATATTGATAATTGTTATATAACCATGTTTGCAGATGATACCACAATGACAATTACTGGGGCCACTCTAGAAGATACACTTACAAGGGTCAAAGAGGTTATTGATAGATTCACTTCATGGTGCCAACGCAATCATTTGATATTGAATACATCTAAATCTGTCTCAATGGAATTTTATAATAGGAAAAATAATATTTCAGTGAAAATTGACCTCACTGATGAAATAATGCTGTCACATGACGTAAAATTTCTGGGAACTATATTGGATGAATCTCTGAGTTGGGATCTACATATTGATGGTGTCTGCAAGAAACTCAACTCAGCATTTTTTGCAATAAAACAGATGAAACAGTGCGTAGATACACAAAGCCTGTTAACAATTTACTTTTCAATGGCATATCCACATATTTCTTTAAATATTATGTCATGGGGATGCGGTAGAGATTTTAATAGAATATTTGTTGCCCAAAAGCGTATCATAAGATTAATTTTTGATATGGAATATCGTGATAGCTGCAAACCCATACTCATAAGGAAAAACTTGTTATCAGTTCCATGCATATATATATTGAAATGTGTAACCTATATAAGAAACAATCTTGCATCGTTTGAAGTGAATGCGGCTACTCATAATTATAGTACACGTCATGGTGATATGTTGAGAATACCCTCTCACAAAACGACAAAATTTAAAAATTCTCCACTATATAATTCGGTCACACTTTATAATAAACTGCCTAAATCAATTAAGGAGTCTGAATCTTATGTAATATTTAAGAATAGCACCAAAAGATTCTTAATTGAAAATTGTTTTTATAGCGTCCAGGATTATTTACGATGAAAATCTTAATTTTAAGATACTTATCTAACTGTGATACTATTATATCATGTGCTGTAATGTTGTTTTTTTTGTTTTTTTTTATATATGACAAATTATGTTCTCAATTTTATATATATTGTGTAGTACCTGTATTGACTTACCATATGTACATGAGTACCGAAATGGTGAATAAATATTATTATTATTATTATTATTACACTCAATCTAATTTTTTTCAATATTTATGCTATAATACAAGCAATATAATTGAGAAAAAATACTTGTGTCTTACTACTGTTGCGAGTTTTTATTCTAAATTTCGAAAACGGTACAGTTTCATTCCCTGGGAAAATCTTATATTTGCTATCATTTCCATGTGCAGCGGGTGAATGTTTTGAAAAAAATATGACTTGAACTCTTGAATATCTCTAAAATGTCCCATTCTGATGAAATAACCTGAATGATGGAATCGATTCCATATTCAATACCGTGCAGATATTCGGATTTTTTTTGTGAAATGGCCTGTATTTTTATTTTTCGAAAAAATTAAACTTTGGTTCATAACACCTCACCTCATTACATTGTATCCTGACCGGAAAGGTGAAATTGCGTAAGAATCCAAAACTTCAATGACAAATATCATTAATAGCTTCATACTTAATACCCTCGCTCTCAACCTCTTCAATGGAAACCCCTTGCAACTCACACTGTATCACAATTCGACCTACCAGACTCTGTTATTATTCAGAGTTCCAAGAAATGAGTATTCACGAATGAATTCCCATTCTGGATAATTCCAAGAAACAACAAAAAAACCCAAACTCAGAAAAACAGCTCAAGTAAAGCTTGTTTTCATTCCATTCATCTGACAAGTCTTCTTGTCCTCACAGCTGCCTTCAATTAGCATTTTGTGAAAGCTGCAAGCGTCACTTGCCTCTGGCAGTTCGATTTTCTTTTCAATGTCGAGCATATTTTTTTCCTTTTCACTTATTTGATAGCTACAAAGGTTTGTTTACCAATTAGTGACATTTTTCTGCTTGTAAATTGATACTGACGACGTTTCGTGTTGGTGCCTCGAAGAATGAGCCAATTAAATATAATGGGGTGAATGACTAGCATTATGAAATTAAGACACTGATGACATCGACACCTTTTAGTCGCGTCAGTCAATTTGTACCCACTTTAAGAGACGTTAATTAGGATTGAGTCATGTTGTATGGCGGCTACACAGAGATAGAATAGAATAATTACATAGTATTTTATGACAATACTGAAGATATATTGATAATCAAGAAGTGGCTATTGAGTTTACATCCGCATCATATGACATCAATGGCAGATTTAGAAATTGAAATTGCCCCTTCCTTCTCCACGGTTTCGCCTACTATACATTCGAGTGAAATGACCTCTTTCAATCAGTCATTTATGCCTGACGAGATAAAACACATATGGTCAAAAAGCATCTTGGTGAAATATAAGAATGACAAAGGAAAAAATCGAATATTTCAGCGCGGAAACCATGGCAGAGTCCTCTCAAAATGGAAAATGAAATTTCCGTTTGTGTAACGAGTCATTCTCAGGAACTTATAGATATATCTCTATAAATACAGCCATGTAACCAATCAACACCTTCACTAATTGACCAGCCAAACCACAATACAGCCTGTTCCACCTTACTGGTATACAAAATACTCCTCTCACAATTTGGTCCGACTGTTGATGAAACATCACTGTTTGATCATGTCCCTCGACTTCCTGCCGGTTCAGGTTTGGTGCTAATATGGAATAAAGGAAATATTCCTTTTGGGAATAAAGTTTTGTGTTGAACTGTTCGCCAAAACCATAAACTAAATTTGACAGCCTGTCTCGCCTTAAAGTTACTGGTATATGAAATACAATATACGGAGAGTGTAAGTGACATTTTCTTTATTTCACTTCTTTCATAGAAGTTTTTTCCTATTATTCTTCGTTTCGGGAAAGAAAAGGCAAAAAAAAATTCCTCAAACTTCAAGTTTCTCGATATTCAATATTCTTCTGCAGAACCTCATTGGGATACGAAATCTGGATATTTGATGAATCGATCAATTGATTTATTCTGATCACTATAAAATAATGGAGTTAGATAAGGTTTCTATTGTTTCAAGAAAATATGTTCACTGCGAAAACAATATATCGAAATTCTTTGATGTCTTATCGTATAGCCAATCATAAATAATATTATTTTGTTATAGATCGTTCATAGAATTCAATGTTATGGATTTGATATTAGATATTCTCCCAATAAAATTGGAAATACATAAGAAAATACTCATCATTCCAGACTTTTTATATAAAACATTTATAAGCTTTAATATTATTCTCATCATGAGTTTCAGAAGTACTATTTCATCATTTTGTGGGGGATGAATTTTTTTCGTCGTACTTTTTTGGGTTGTTATTTTTCCACAATTTGAAGAAATGGGGAGCGGTAGACTCTTGATCTACCCCAAAAAGTTGCGTTAAATGATTAGAAGCCATTTTGGAAAATAGAAAATATTCACCTTGTTCAAAATGAGTGCTCTTTCCCAACTAGTTTATTGGATTGATCAACATCAATGCTCTCCAAATAATACAAAACAATAGAATATAAACAGAAGGATACAAAATTTCTTACAATCCATTTAAGAGTAACCACCAGGTGATATAAGTGAAATAGGGTACGATTCTCGGCTGAGATGGCAAACGAGTAGGCTGTGCGTACGCTTCTGTCCGGACTACCTAGATTTTATCAGTATTTATATTCGAGAAACTTCGAGCTAAGGTTGAATCGCGGTTCATAATAAGTCAAATTGAGTGAATATCTAATCTCAGTGAACCTTAGTGTACCAAACGAGTCCAAAAAGTGTTTCGCAATATGGGTCTCACCAAACGCGATCTTGAAGAAATTGCAGCCATTGTGGATGCCAAGACAAAAAATTTAATGAACGAGGATTACATGCAGAGTCTAGCAGAGATGATCGGCAAAACTGTTGCAGCTAAGTATGAAAAAATCATTAATAACCTCACCATGGAGGTGGAAAATCTCAAAAAGGATAATGATCGACTCAAAACCGACTTGGATGATTTGAATCAACTCTCAAGAAACAATAACCTACGTTTTTTTGGAATCCAGGAAAATGCTAACGAGAACATTCAGGACGTTATTCTTACGATCCTCAATCAGAACATGAAGTTAAAAAATGTAAGTCTCGCAGATATAAAAAGGTGCCATCGAGTGCCTAACAAAAACATCGATGTCAACAATCCCAGGCCAGCAGCTGTTTTGGTGCGTATGAAAAATTCCGTTCGAGATAATGTCATGAAAAATAAAAAGTATTTGAAGTCATCAGGAATATATGTGCAGGAAGATCTCACGAAAACTAGGCTTTTCCTTCTGAAAAGTGCCATTGACAAATTTTCTAAATCCAACGTGTGGTGTCGTTATGGAAACATTTTTGTGAAACACAATAACAGTGTGCATAAAATAATTGATGAAAAATCACTCAATGGAGTATGCTGAATCACTTATCTTGTTTTAATGACTTTGCATCTGCCCTTCAAGGGACTTATATACCGTGTTTCACATGCACATTTTTTCTATTATGTACTAGATTACCGTTTCATTTCGTATTGATAATTAACGAAAAATTATTAAACTATATACATTTAATCATTTGTTCATGTATGATGATTTCATTTCGGTTCTTGGGTTGATATTATTTTTCTCATTTTCTACTATGTTTTGGAACACAGTTTCCTCACATTGTAATACTCGGATTCATAATGGTATTTGCTGTGTAATATTTGAATGCTTATTAGAGTCCAATCTTTTATTCTTTTTTTTTTATACGAGATCTTTATGTATGTCATACATTTATAATATTTTGACTTGATAGTCTGGGGTTTTTTTTTTTTTCGAAATTTGTTGCCTTCAATGCTCTCCTCAGCATATTTTTCATAACCAAGTGTCAGCGAACTTGAGGAGTCATAGACATAAATACTACTTTTTTTTTCCCCATAATGATGTTTTTTTTTTCTCGATACGTTTTACAGATTAATTCCGACAGAAGCTATCCACTCTCCATTCTTCCCTCTAGGAGCTATCATTCATAAGTACCTCCAATTTCCACTTTTTTGTTCTGTTTCTCTTTATTCCTTCACTCTATCCTCTCCTATATGTTTCTAAATGTCTCTCATATGAATGTTAGATCTCTCATCCCACATTTTCTCGATTTCCAAAACCAGATTGCTGATGCAGACTACGATATTGTAGGGGTTACAGAAACTTGGCTCAACGGTGGAATCTCTAGCAACATGATAGCCTTAAATGGATACACGTTTGTTCGTCAGGACAGACCTACCCGAGGCGGTGGCGTGGGTATATATGTAAAAAATAATATAAAATTTGAAATACTATTCTCTGAATGCAGTGATATCATGGAATACATATGGATTAAAGTTTCTCTTGGTAAATACCTAATCGCAATAGGGAATGTCTACAGACAACCCAGTGGCAACAATGTTAAATTCTTGGATAATTTTGAAAATATTCTCGAAAATATTTTTTCGAATTTCGACCATATTATTTGTGTAGGTGACTTCAACATCAACATGTTAGACGTAGACACCAATACCACCATACGTTTCAATGATATTTTAGACATGTTTGGCTGCAAACAATTGATAAAAGAACCAACACGGGGTTTCTCTTTACTGGACTTGTTCATAACTAATTTTGATATTGAGCACTGTGAGGAAACGGTCGGGAGTGACATGATATCTGATCATTCAACGATCAACTGCAAAATCAACCTCGAATCCACTACTTCCCAGTCAAATAAAACTCTAACATATAGATCTCTTTGTGGCATTGTGCACGAACATTTTCAAAACGACCTTCAGTCACAGCCATGGAATCTCATCTATGAGACAGACAATATTGACGAAAAAATTTCTCTTTTGAATTACTATATACATAGTGTTCTAGACAAACATGCTCCTATGAGGTTAGTGTCACAAAAACAAACCATTTACTCGCCATGGATAACAGATAACATCAAAATTATGCAGAAGTATAGAAATAAAGCATTGCAAAAATTCAGAAGAACTCAGTTACCTAAAGACTGGTCATATTACAAGCAATTAAGAAACTTTACCACCAATGCCATCAAATCCGAAAAAAAAGCATATTTGAACTTTAAATTACAAAACTGTAGCTCGAGAGACAAATGGTTAGAACTAAAAAAACTTAACATATCTAAAAAAAAACGTGCTGAAATTCCTTCACATTTGAACTCGGTCGAAGATATAAATAACTTTTTCCTAAACGCTACAAGGGACATTCCGATGGACAATAACTTACTTGATTATTATAAAAACAATAAAAAAAAGGATATCAGGAACGAATTCATTTTTCAATTAGTAAACGAAGAAACTGTAACTGATATAATAAATAAAATTGGTAGTAAAGCCTCTGGAAATGATGATCTCAATATTACTATTATCCGGTTATGCTGTCCCCTAATAGTTCCCATCATTGTCCACATTATCAATGTGTGTTTATTGGTCGGATATTTTCCTTCGGATTGGAAATTTGCTAAAGTGATTCCACTCCCAAAAGTAAGTTCACCTAAAGAATATAGTGATCTGAGGCAAATAAGTATTTTACCAGTTCTTTCAAAAGTCTTTGAAAGGGCAATTGAATTTCAAGTTAGAGACTTTGTTATTGAAAACAACATTTTACCTATGAAGCAATCCGGGTTCAGAAAGGGATATAGCTGCGCCACGGCACTTGCAGATGTTGTTGATGACTTATTGAGAACCATTGATGGTGGAAAAATATCTGTACTGATATTGTTAGATTTTTCGAAAGCCTTTGATATGTTGAATCATGATATTCTAGCAGCTATGTTTAAATACTATAATTTCAGTGAAACAGCTTGTTCCCTTCTCTCATCGTATCTGAACGACCGAAAACAAGTAGTACAAATCGGTAGTCAGATATCTACATCCCAGAGTATCACATGTGGAGTGCCTCAGGGTAGTATTCTTGGACCATTATTCTTCACTTTGTATACATCACTCTTTCCAGATTCGCTCAAGTTTTGTGACTACCACCTTTATGCAGATGACACGCAGCTATATTTCTCATTTCAATATACTGATGTATCCGATGCAATTCAGCGCATCAACAGAGATCTCGAGAAATTAGCCAACACCTCCCGACAGCACTGTCTCAAAATAAACCCTAAAAAATCGAAAGCTCTTATTTTTTGTAATGATAGTACTTTGGCACTAGTCAAGGATAGAGTGTTACTTGAAATTGTAGGTACCTCGATACCAATCGTAACACAGTGCAAAAATTTAGGTCTAGTCCTAGACACCAAATTGAGATTTAAAGAACATATATCCTCTAAACTGAAAACTGCATATGCCTCACTCAAAATGATTTATTCCCAACGGCAATTTCTCTCGTGTGATGTGAAAAAAATGTTATGTGATTCGCTAGTATTATCACATTTCAATCACTGCGATGAAGTGTACGGTCCTTGCTTAGACAGTAATGACTCGAGACGAATTCAAAGGCTTCAAAATTCTTGCGTTCGATTGATTTATGGAATAAGAAAATATCACCACATCTCAGAGAAGTTTAGGAAAATGAAATGGTTGCATATGTACAACCGACGAACTCTACATTTTGCATGTTTGGCCCATAAAATCTACTTAACGAAAACACCCCCCTATTTACATAACAAATTAACTTACAGAACAGATATTCATAATTTGAATATCCGACAAAAAACCCTTCTTCGTGTGCCGGGACATAGGAGAATGATTTTCAAACGGTCATTCTCCTATGGCGTGGCAGTCTGTATCAACAAACTGCACAAATTAGATCCTACAATGCTAACTTTATCTTCCAAATCTTTCAAATTAAAATACGGAAAATATCTTTTGTCCACGCAAAAATAAACTTTTTTAGGGAATTCATATCTCCTCTCTCACCCTTCTCTACCTTTTTCTATCTCACTCGCCTCTTTTCCTTTTCTCCCTCACTCCCTCCTTGTTCTCTGTTTCTTTTTCTTCTCGCACTCAGCCTATTATTTGCTTCTCAAATCTATTTTCTCAATCTCGCTGGCACTGGTGGAAGAACAGGGGTGGATTCGTCCACAACTGAACCAGTTGTAGCCTTTTATCCACATTACTATTAACACTATGCTGTTGTAAAACTATGATGTTGTAAAACTTCAAATTATGTGGATAATAAATGTTTAATTATTATTATTATTATTATAGCCCTGAGATAAATATGAGAATTACAGCATTTATCAAATCATAAAGGTAGGAACACCAAATGTTCTGAGACCATTTCGTCTTCTGTAATTTCATCTTCAATTGGTACGTGTCAGTATGACAGATTTCGGAGGAATTTCTCAGACGAAAATCTGGATGCTAGTTCAATGAAATAAGCTCTTTGTTGCTGACAGAGACAGCATCAGGTTAATAAAATAGACTCAAATGTTACTGATATTTTTTCATGAGATGCAAAATAGTTTCAGAGAGATTTGGATCATTGAAATGTATCTTCTTGCCAAGTACTCTCTGTCGTATTGGGGAATGACGTTTTCAACCGTGGAGTTACATTTCCTTGACCATTATTGTCGGTCTCAGAAATAAAATATTGCATATTCAAAAATCGTCTTTTTCATAAAGTTGACCTGGTATTAGTTTTGACATCAATAACCGATATCTCTCTGCAGGTGGTCCCTATCAATTGATATTGAAGAAATCGACTTAATGTCATTTTTTTTATGTGACCAACAACTTTCAAGTTCAAACTAGAGAACTCTACAGTTTTCGTTTTTTTGGCTTCTCATCTCGTTATAGATAGGTTGAAAGACGGCGGTTTTCAGCGCATATTCCACAAAAAAAAATCCGATTTCTCCCATCTGAAAAGTTCTAGTTTCGTCTTCAGATGACATCATTGGACTATACCTTATTCAACATGTGATTCATTATAAATAAAGCGATTACGTTCATTACTCCCGAAAGCAACGAAAACGAAACACAATTAGTAATTAACAAACAGTTCACTCGACCAGTGACAGTGAAACCCCAAAAAAGTTGCTATTACTACCTGCATGAGGTCACAAAAGGACCTTCAAATCACGTGACGCAATATTTTCATAATGGAACAAACACCTAACAACTGGTCTGCGAATACGTCAGGCGTAGACGTAATTTCCCCTTCGTATCTCTGACCAGTGTTGCCAAATCGAACGGCAATTCCCCAGAATATTCTCTCTCCGAATGCAAAGAGGTTCAACTAATATTCTGGTTATATCGATAGATTTTTCCTGTTTGTCAATATGTTCATGGATATGTGGTCTCGGTAGTGTAGCGGTTAGCATATCTGCCTGTCAAGCGGAAGGCCGGGGTTCGAATCCTCGCCGGGCCACCGTGCTGGGTAATCGCACGTTAAAAGGTAAGGCCTCGTTGATCCATTGCTCGCACAAGTTTCGACTTCTGAGGGTTGACGTTCGTCAGCTGGTTAACGTAACGAACAATTTTAGAACAACAACAACAATATAACATGATTCATGAAAAAACTTTGGTTTTGTAAAACGGACTCAACAAGTTATTTCAATCTCTCTTCCATAATAATTTTCTGTGACATCTCAAGTTATAGTAAGTACTGTGAAATATTATTGTACTGAACTGAAGTAACATGGGGTATTTATGTAATAGGTATCCTGTTTTACTTCTCATCACTAGGTGTATAAAGAATCAAGACAGGATAATATATTTATGCAGAAACGATTGAAAGTAATTGAGCTGTTTATAGAAAATTAAGAGCAGATAAAGGAAGTTCAGAAGAGCCCAGGGATTCTCTAAGTGAATAGATAACTGAAATATCAGAAGTTTGACACGATGATTTGGTGATAAATAGCTATGACGAAATTCAACTGATTTTTATTGGAAGTCATATTGAATATATCTGGTGAACCTCCTATATTTCAATATGATCTAGAATACTTTGGAAAATTCTTTGAACATATCGAATCTCTGAAACATGAGTCCTTTCCTATTCTGTATGATACCCATACACACGCTCGGACACCAGAGACTTTCATATTCCGAAACGTGGCAACCCTGTCCATCATGGCGTGCTGTTCTTGTTAGTCTGCTTTTAGTCAGCGACGCATTCCTCGTGAATAATTCCGTTTTATCTTCAATATTTCACAGAATTGTTCTCTCGCTGATAAGCTAGTGAGTGTTATTCGAAACAGTTGATAATTCTCAGTGAGTGTACAGTGTAATCCAGCGGAGAACTCTGACTTCGGAGTACGTAATTTTACCACGACATAGCGGATGCAGTAGTGAAAGCGAGAAATAAGAACGATTTTAAGTGACACGCCCTTTGGTATTTAGTGTTCGCTCGTCAGATTTGAGGCTAGAAATAACGTGAGAATGGCCTATCAGCACCAGAATGGGCCTCCTCCTCCTGGCCCTTACGCACCCCCCTACGAACCCCAGGCTCCTCCCCAGTATGGCGCACCCCCCTACGGGGGACAAGGACAAGGATATCCACCCCAGCCGCAACCACCGTTTCAACAGCAGCCCCCCTATGGAGGGCAACCACCCTATGGAGGAGGGCAGCCACCATACGGAGGACAACCTCCTTATGGTGGACAACCGCCTTACGGGGGGCAACCCCAGTATGGTGGACAACCGCCTTATGCGGGGCAACCTGCCTACGGGCAACCACAATATGGGGGGCCCCAACATTACCAACAGCCCCAATCCCAGGATGATGACTGCTGCAAATGGTGTTGTGGTTTGACCTGCCTTTCTCTGTTGTGTTGTTGTTTGATGAACAACGATTAATCAAGGTAGTTGATTGTATCCAATTTACTTATGTGGCTGATCGTTGTTTTGATTTCACTGTTTGGTGATTCACTTTCATGTATGCTCCGATCTGTGACGCTTTATGTATATATAGTTATAAGACAATAAATATCTGATATAATACAATGAAGAGAAATTTCAACTTCCATTTAAGTACTAGAACTGTTGATATCTGGCAACTGAGCTAAAATGTTCGAAATGTATGAGAAAAATTAGGAGATATTGAATGGATATTGTTTGTACTCCATTGTAACTCCTGTGATTTTCCACATGAGCGGGATATTCTAATAAAAGGACATCACTTTGCAGGTTTCAGTTCTGTGATTTAGTGGCAGCTGCATGGATTCAAACATTTCTACCAGTAGACTATTGTATTCAACCAGAGACGAGAACCAAGCTGTCATTCATATTTCTAATGGAAAATAGAATCTAATTCAACAACACAATTTGAAAACAAGTCATGAGTGAGATGGATCAAAAGGAAATATTCCAACAGTTTTTTTTGCTGCATTTTTTACAATTGCTCAAATAATGTTGTGTACTCGGGTGGGAGTGAATTAAGTTTAAGCAAATGCTTATAATACATAAAGTATTCCTGAATATAAATTTTCATCAAGGTTCATTGACCAGTCCTAATCAAACTTATAAAACAAGTTTTTGAGACAGACATTAATTTTTTGAGATAATAGGACGAACGTAAAATTTAAAAATATGCTTCCTTTCACTCACTTCACCTATTTAGTCATTATTTTTATCAACTGACAATAAAAAAAGACAAATTTGATAAATTGTCATGAGACTTCTTTTCTTATGAGAAAGGATTTTGGAAATGATCCAACAATGCTGGATTTTTCAGTGGATTTGAGTTGAAACAACCATAAATCATAGTTGAAGTAATAATTTAATAAATGAAGAGGGCTGTGTCTGAGCTTCTATTCCTTTTTATCATCATTATCAGAAACTTCGAAGAGAATGAACTCTGAGATATTATTTCTTCGATTTCTTCTTCTCCGAATCATAAAATAGAAATAACAACCTCTATGAAAGTGGAATTGAAAAAAATTACAAACAATTTCTGTTAATAGGTTCGTGTATATCATTTAAAGACGTTTCATTCTTTCACAGAAAGGAAGAGGGAGTCCATCTAAAACAGTTTATTTTGCTTTGTGTAGATATTCTCTATCCTATCCATTTGATTTAATTTTGATATGCTTGTTATATGAATTGAGCAAGAAAACTCGAAGAAAATGTGATGTCTATGCAACCCAGTCGAAAGGAGGGTAGCTGTTTCAGATGGACTCTTCCTGTTTGTAAATGAATTAAACGTCGTTTGATGATATACACGTACCTATCAACAAGTTTTTTTATTTTACTTCTTACGTAGAAGTTTTAATTTCAAGTTTCTGATTCAGAGATGAAGAAAGCCAAAAAATGGGTCTCCAAACTTATTTATCACTTTATGATCGACTTTAATTATGGTAAAATCGTTAAATCTCTAGAAATCAACAACCGACATAATCATTTTGGTATCGAAACTATTGATGTAAATGTTCGAAACAAAATAATCTGAATTTCACGACGCTCATAAAGTTTCGAAAAATCCACTTCAAAAAACAGTACCTCAAATATGTTTGGATTTCGATATAAGCTGTGATGAAAGATGACAGAGGACTTCGATTATACACCTACGAAGTATTCTCCTTATTTGAATATCTCCGATTCAGTTTTTCGCACATATTCGAGTCCTCAATATTTCAATATCTGAACCCATATATGTGTATTTCATACACGTTATTCGGATTGTATGTATGAGAATATTCCAATAAACGCTATTTTTATGTCAATGTATTATACTTATGTAAGATACGAGTACGATATGTAATAACCTTCCATCTAGTGCTGACGAAAAGATATTAATATCTCAGTCGTCGATATGAGTTTGAAAATTTGTGATAAGATTCGTTTTTGTCAACACGTGCCCAATGTGAACATATTTTGATTGTAATAAAATGAGTAATCCGAAAATGAATATTGTTATTTTTTGGGAAGTTTCTTGAAGAAGGGATAGATAGAGGTGGACCTTCTATTCATTTAGTAAATGATTATTCGAAATAATGGAGGTAATTTGTGGCCAGCTCGATACTAAGAACATGCTCTTGGCTATCCTCCAGTTCCAATAATACATATTGTCAAACTCGAACCATTTCAATCATCAAGTGAAGTCATTATGAGTCTTCAGAACGATGCTGCTGTATGAAACATGTTATGACAGCATTCAATCGAGCATTCAACTGAGCTATGTGAAAAAAAATGGAATGGGAAATTACGAAAAATATTCCGAAACTTACCGAAAGTATGCTTGAATGTCGTTGACAATGTTCCTTGCTAAATGGTGATGGTTCGGACTTCCATTGTCTATATTTTTAACTTTATTGAAACCTGTTGCTAGGAACGGAAAGATTAAAATACAAATCAAGTGAGAAAATCAACACAAAATCAATTTTTTTTTGTCAATAATGAAATTGAGGATTGATTGATCAAAGAAAATGATGTTACAAAAAATCGAGATATCGAATATGAAATTTGAGTCGAAAAAGTTTTTATATAAAGAAATAAATGAAATGATATTTTGACAAGGAAATTGAGGTATCGAATGTGACATTTTTTGACTGGTATTTGACATTTTTTGAATAGTATTTCACATTCGATACCTTAATTTTCTTGTCAGAATATTATTTCGTTATACAAAAAATTTTTTTCACTCATATTTTATATTCGATATCTCGATTTTTTGTTACAACATTATTCCCCTCAATTTCATTATTGACCAAAAAAATTTGGTTTTGATTTAATCTTTCCACTTGATTTGTATTTTCATCCTTTCGTTCTAGTAACAGGTTTCAATACAGTTGATAATATAGACAATGGACGTCCGAACCATTACCATTCATGCCGAAAGTACTTAGTTTCGTACAAAAATGATTCAACACTCAATTTTCCTTTTCATTTGAAGGTAGATTTATGTAACAGTAATCTTCACTTCGTTTTCACTTGCTCTTTCACTATGAAAGATAAACATCTCATTGGACTATTCCACTTATAAACCAACATTTTTACTTCCCATTAAGTTTCTGAAAATCCAACTGTTCAAAGTGATTCTGCAATTTGCTTCAGCACTTGCGCACTTTGTGAAAATTTATAATAAAATTGACACTTCAATAACCACCAATGGAAGAGGCTAATTTCAAAACATCCTTTATTTTCATCCAGTCACATTCAAGCACCTTATTATAAATCCTCAAGCATAGTTTCTATATAGAGTGCTATATACAGTATCAATATCTTCTTAGTGGAAATCACAACGTGAAAATTACTGTTGCAATCCACCCTAATACAAATGCCTTGCCCTTTTTCAAACATACATAATATGTTTCATAGAGCTAAGGGAAAGTGATAAAGCGACAGAAGAAGGTAGTATTGGCTCACGTTCATTTGTATAGTTTCATAGAGCAACATCGGTCTGAAAATGATTAATGGTGAGTCATACCCCCTTGAGAAGCATTTTCAGAAAGGAACATTGATCAAGAAATCAGTCAATACTTCTTCAAGATGTGTGTTCTCTGGGACTGAAGATTAGAAAGCTTTAAATTCTTATACTTAATATCTGTTTATAGGGCAAACTGTTATATTTGCCCAGATACGTAAGTGCAAGTTTACGAAAAAATGAGATTGTCCTAATATTTTGTCAGTAACGTATCGTATTCTTTCTGAATTTAGAGAATGAATTTTAGAAAAATGTAAAACATATTTTATACTTCTCTTGGCGAGTCTCTTGACGACGTTCCGGAAACTCCTCTGCTTCCTTTTTCAAGCCCTTTGGGAAGATTCTTTCGGAGATTTTAATTGTTAGGATATTTCCATTTGCTCATTGGATAAAGATCAATATTGGATGCCTTTTCTAAAGGGGGTTGTTGAACTGGGAAGATTGAGTTCGAGGTAGGTTGTGTCAGAATCAACAGTTGGTAGAACTGTTGACTCTGTTGAGTTACTAAGGCCAGTGTCACAGAAATCAGAACTATACTGAAGCGAAGCAAAGCTACATTGCTCGATCGAGCCGCAATTTAATATGAATGATACTTGTCACTGTCACTTGTAAAATTAGGATTGAGTTGATTGCTTTACCCAGAAGGTACTGGTATTTTATTTATTAATAATGATTGGATAACTTCTAGAAAATTATGGAATGCCTCTTTAAATCATTCATCAAAACAAACTATTTATCGGGCGCCACCTATTTTTGTTTTAATTTTTTTTTCTTACGTATTTCGGTCTCCTGAACAAAAAATTCTTATGAAAATTTTGGCGGTCTCAACTAGTTTCGGAGATACGGCCCCCCAAAGACAGGAAAACGGGGTTGACGCTTATGTTTGTTTTTCAGCCAATTCCGCTCGAAATTCCTCCTTTATATCAGCACAATATAGAATTCTGTTCCACCTTCTTCGTCATTTTTCAACCGAATTAAAAGTATTTTTCGCTACAAGATTGACAAATATATCCTGATAGGAAAGTGAGGTTAACAACATAACTGTGGAACTCGCATCGGCGATGCCTTACGCGTTCGACTGCTTTGTTAACCTCACTTTCCTATCAGGATATATTTTTCAATCTTGTAGCAAAAAATGCTTTCAATTCGGTTGAAAAGTGATGAAGACGGTGGAACAGAATGTGTATATTGTGCTGATATAAAGAAGGAGGAACTTCGAGCGGAATTGGCTGAATAACAAACATAAGCGTCAACCCCATTTTCCTGTCTCTGGGGGGCCGTATCTCCAAAACTAGTTGAGACCGCCAAAATTTCCATGAGAATTTTTTGTTCAGGAGACCGAAATACGTAAGTTAAAAAATTTTTTTTCAAAAAACAGGTGGCACCCGATAAATAGAATTTTACCAAACATTCAACCGTTCATACCTTAATGAAGTACTGATGTTGTTAATAATCAGTTTCCTGTGTGTGGCAAGTTTTATACAGCTTCTCCAATCCATCCTGGCACAAACTCAGATACTTTTCTAGATGCACACTGATAGTGTAGAGTGTAGACCATGACGAAAGAAAAACCACCTTCTAGAAATGAACTTCAACACAGAGAACACATATAATAGGTGTTTTTTATCTTAGTACACTTCACAGATATTGCCGGGCATGAATATTAATAGTTCTGTGCCAAGATGGATTGGATAAGCTGTATTTTAGTGAGGAACAGTAGCTTTTCTCAGTGCTCGAAGCATGATTTTACTCAACATATGATTTCAAGGTTACTAAAATTTGCCCCTTCAACATCGTAGTCCTGATGTTCTGTGCCAGTATCACGTGTCATATTTTGATTTAACTCACAAAACAATAATCTCTGAGAGAATTGTTTCAGAGGGCTTAAAAAAGAAAGCAGAGTAGATTCCGAAATGTCACCATATTTTTACATTTTTCTCAAATTCAATCTTTAAATTCACAAAGGATCCATATAATACGATTCGTAACTGACGGAATGATCAGTCAATTTTGTTTTCTTTTGCAATGTACCGGGCAAATCGAGGGAGAAATATACCAATTCGCCCTATAAGTAAATAAATATTATAAGAATTTGAAACTTTTTCGTTTTCAAGAAAGACAAAACCAAAAAGTGGTTTTCAATAACGAGGTATATTTCTTTATTGTACCTACTGCTAATTATTTTGGAGATCTTTATTGTGGAATTCTCAAAAAAATCATTAGGTTCATACCTAATCCATAATTCAGATGTTAACAAATATTTTTACTGAAAAATGTTGCATGACACTTCATCAAATTCACAATATTGCATATTGTTGTTTCTTTTGTGTTAAGGTGTTCAAGTTAATATGAATATGAAAATTTTCTCTGGTTCTGAATTTGTACAGAAATGACATGCAACATACCGTCAAGATGAGGCTCAATGTGCCACCCGAACTTCAAAGATCATTTTTGAAATGATAATGTGTGTAGAAAAACTGGTGAAGCCTTTCATGTTTTGAAGACAATGGGGGATATGCAAAAAATTCGAATGTCTCGAATATTTTTTCTCGGATCTTTGTTATTGTCACATAATACGCAATTGAAATGTATTATTTTCTAGTTATTATTTAAACCCACATAATATTATTTCAAAAGTAAAAATAAGGGAGGGGGAAGTTAGGGGTCGAAAAGAATTATAAGTAACATCAGACAACACAACAATGTATCGGCGTCGATACTCATATTGTGTTTATGGTATTTTTGTAAGAATATTCCATCCATATTCCTGTGATGATTTTCAGTCAAACCGGAGTTGAGTGAATCTTGGACGATGACTGAAACGGGGACTGAAACAGGTTTTGTCCAAGCACAACCGAACAGCTCACCGAAAGCGGGTACACACTCATAATGACAGCATATTTTGCTTCAAATCCGAGTTCAAATAACTATTTTACGTTTTCAGAGACAGAAGGAGTGGATGCAGCGAAGTGAAGGTTGTAGGTTAGGTTCACTGCTCAATAGGTGATGCAAAACTTACACTGAGCTAGCTCTATTTAAATATCTGAACGTCGTGGGTACACTCACATGAAAAATGTTTTTTTTTGTTTGGTTTGAAGTTTTTCATTTTGAATTTGTGTTTCGATCCAATACATTCTTTGTCCAATACTTATTTTGATTTTTTGTACATTTCAATTATCTTCTCGATATTTTATTTCTTTCATCCTTGTTGAGTTTATCGATCTGATGAATTTTTGACAGCTGGTACTCCTCAGCAAAAATATTTTCAACCACATTCAAATAAATTAAACTCTTCTGGTAGTGTTCATCAGTCGCAATAATCATAGTGTCATTTAAGTTTCTCACAACATCATATTTTCTTGAAAAAGTACTTTGATAATTCTGTTTATATTTTCTATAAATAGTAACTCTCTTCATATGACGTGATGTATTGTGTAGTTTTGGTAAGTATAATGAGACTTCCTTTATGGGTGCAAATATTTAAGCGGATTGCTTTATTATACTTGATAAGATAGTTGATTCATATTTTTATAGACATCCATCCTGTAATTACTGTTATTCGATGTAACCTTGAAATTTATAAAATAATGCAGTATCTATGGCACATCGTTCTAAAATGAAAGTAGGCATACTTGGGAAATTGGGTGTTTTCGCTGAGTGGTTTTATCACAAATTTTGTAGAAATCGCTGTACTTTTCGAAAACTTTCAATGATATTTGCGAGAAGTGAATATCAGGGTCAAAAAGTCAGCGAGATTTCATGAAGTCATCAACTGAGTTGAATGCAAGAAAGTAATAGATGAATTCGACTCGAGAAAAAAAATACAAATTTCAGAAACGTGATTATTTTGTGAAGAGGAAGAAGTTTTAAGGGACTCAGTTTTCAGTTTTTTTGTCCAAAGTGGGAAAAGCTAAAAATAAGTTTCTTGAACTCATACAAAATATTCACATTGAACATACCTCAGATGCATTTTGCACTGAAACCAATTTCAGATGATTGATTAACGGAGTTTTGAAATAGTGGTTTACCCAACAAGTGTGGAAAGTGAGTTCGGCCAGCAATCACAGGAGGAAAAGTCACTTTATTAACAACCATATATGTAATGCTGTCATTACTAACGTGATTGAAGGTTGGGAAGTGTCACATTACACACCTCTACTTCCCGCCCTCAATTCAACTATTCTAGACTTCACCTGTCATTTATTGACTTTATCTGACATTTATTTATATTGGTGACAATTGTATACCCCGTAGTCACGGTAAAAATATATCTATCTACTTGATTATTTTGAGAAAATCGCGTTCTTGGTAATTTTTCGTTAAATGTAATAATAATTTCATATATGTTCAGAATGAAACAGAGATTTATTAATTTCAATCGAAATATGCTGGTTGTAAATAAAATAGTATACAAACCTCGGTAGGAAGTTTCATTCCTGTCTCGAGATCATAGCTAACCTCACGACAGGAATGAATCACTTCCCACTTCGGTGTATAATATACTATTACGCACGTGTTTGGTGCACCATTTTTTCTGTTAGCGTACATTTTGTTGCATTCTTCAAATTAATCAATTAATCAATAGAAATCAATTTTTCTTTTTTTTCTGTATATGAATCTAACGTCTCTGGATGATATACACGAACCTATTAACAGAGAGTGTTTGCATTTTTTAATATTATTTCTTTCATAGAAGATTCAGAGAAGAAAAAAGCCAAAAGACAATTCATCAAATTTCATTCTCTATACCATAATACCTAAGTTCCTGATCATCATTCTAATTCTAGAGGTCAAATAGTTCCTCTCGAAACTCTCCTAAAATATAGGTACATTCTTCGGCAGGCTGCACATTCCAGCCAGTCATAACGGATTCATCAACGGCCCGTAAAGCCGCGCCCTTTCACGCGGGAACATTTTTAGGCATATTAGGGCACCGAAAACTCTGAAAGGTTGATCCATTACCGCCATTCTTCAATAACTAATAACAAATGATTGATAGTCCAAATTAGAAGGCTTGCCGAATTCTTTTCATAACAGTTTCTGAACGTTAATGCGAATTTTCATTCAAGTCCCCTTGAAAATATGGAGCCCGGCGAACTAGTAGGAGAAAATTTCACTTTTCCTTCATTCTCTCGTGAAAGAAGGTGGAATGAAAGACCGGACGGCAGTGAACGATTTTTTAGATCAAACCATGTTATCGACAAATGTTTATTCAGATATTGACAAATTTAGCGTGATAATTTTTATGCACAATTCTTCAAAAATTTGCCTGTTTAACCCATGCTCAGGTTTAGAAGTGACGAATTATTCACCCAGAAGAAGACAAAGTAGGCAAAACACTCTGCCGACCTCTCGGAACTTTTCTTGCTCGTCTTCTTCTTTTATTCGAAACGTCATTCTGCCCACCTGAATTAATGACGTGCTTGAATAATAACGTATATACACCAACGCGGTTGTACAAAACGAGCTATTCCTGAGAGCATATCACAGTCAATACTTATTATATCACTACCAAACGGGATATATAGGTATTTAGGTTTTCCTTTAAAAACCACAAACCTCTTCAATAACTATATCACTAGTTTCAAAAATAGCACGATATCCATTTTCTCGACTACGCCCTCGTCGCTCAGTCCATTTTTATTGTAAAAAATTCTGTTGATATTTCTGTATGAGATCCAATCGTTCCTTGTTTGCAGCAACCCTCGTGATAAAATAAGGAAATTTACGAAATATGATTGGTATGGCGAACGCATGTAATTAAAGTTGATTTATGAAACAATTTAACCTCTACGCAGGAAAATGATATTTACAAAGAATGACAATTCATTTCATTTTATTCCATAAGCCAATAAAAATACTGGTTAGACCATATCAATAGTACAGTCACAATAAATAAAATTTCCTAGAAATCATTTACCCTTACACCAAAATGATATTTTTGCACGCGACGAGCGTTTCGCTAACAAGGTTATCATCTTCAGGAGAAGAAAATTGATGCTAGTATCAATTTTGTTAGGGTGATTGATCTCTAGGAAAAGTTTCAACTTTTACATCTAAGGTTCCAATCTCATTGTTTATACAACAAGTAAAATTGATTATTTCCAATATATGATTGACGAATAAAATAAAATCGAAAAACATCTGAAATGTGCCCAAGAAATATCTGATACAATTTTTCTGGAAATGGAAACATTCATTCCAAGTAGTACAAAGAGACCACAGTCTGAGAAATCAATTCAATAAAAGCTGCTCTAAGGCTGTCACATCCAAAGAAGCGGCATTCAAACGCTGGCGCTAAGACCCCAGTTTGGAGATGATTTTAACTCAAGAAATAGGTGTAGTGCAACAATTGAGGCTGCTAAAGAAGCACATTTTCAAAAAATTCGTTCAAAACTTGTTGAATGTCCAAACGGTTCTCGTTCGTTTGGGCCATTTGCTAAAGCTGTCGATAAAAATTTTACTTATAGTTCATTTCCCCCTTACTAAAGAAGATGGATCACAAGCCACCACTGTTCAACGAAAAGCAAATATATTTGCAAATATGTTTACTGGAAATTCTACTATGGACTCATCGGGAAAAGATCCCCCGAATATCACGCCTGTCGACAGTCATAAGCCTGAGATAATTTTTCTCCAACAAAATATAAAAAATATTTTAATGGACCTGAAAACGAATAAGGCTTGCGGATCTGATGGAATCCCAGCAATTGTTCTGAAAGCATGTGCCCCCGAATTGACACCAGTACTTTTCAAATTATTCATCCTTTCATATGACTTGGGAGTTTTTCCTCCTGGAGGACAGCAAGAGTTCAGCCAGTTCCTAAAGAAAGGGAAGAAAACTTTAGCTTGTAATTCTAGACCAGTTGCATTGCTCTCTATCATTTTTAGAGTCATGGAAAAAGCAATCAATATGAATCTTATCAAATATCTAGAGGAATCAAAAATAATCAATGAGCGACCATAAGGATTTCGCTAGCAAATATCAACCAGTGACTTATTGGCTTATGTTTCTTATATTTGGGAGCATTCAATCGGGAAATTCGAAGAAACGATAGCTGTTGCACTCGATATTTCAAAAGCGTTTGATCGAGTTTGGCATCGGGGTCTCCTTTCTGAACTGCCGTCTTATGGTTTGCCCCCTCAGTTGTGTGCTTTATTGAAGAGTTTCTTGTCTGATAGGTCTCTGTATGTGGTTGTTGTTGGAGTTTCTCTTCAAAAGTACCAATACCAGCTCGAGAAACAAAAATTCAAAGAAACATTCACGTCAATAAAATTAACGACGACTTGGTAAAAATAATAGAATTGGGTAACATGAATTTGGTGGAATTCAATGCTACGAAAACCGAGGCATGTCTCTTCCCAAGAAAAGCCGATCTATCATCATCTAGTACTCATGTGTCAGGAGTAACTATTCCTACAGAGTCAAGTATCTCGATGCTAGGAATCAGTGATAATCTCTCATGGGAAAACCATGTGATCTAATGATCTACCTACAAGGCTCAGATACGACCTGTCTTGGAATACAGTTCTCATGTGTGGAGTTCGGCACCAAAACATTTATTGAGGCTTCTCGATTCTATTCAGAGAAAGGCGATTCGTCTTGTTAGTGATTCTTCGCTCACAGATTCGCTCACTCTATTGGAATATCGTAGAAGGGTCGAAGACTTGTCTCTCTTCTATAGATACTTTCACGGTCGATGCGCTTTCGGATTGTTATCAATCGTTTCCCCCTTGACAATATCTACACGGATGACTCGACGAGTATAGAATTACCACCCATTTGTTATGAATTTGGAGACTTGTCGAACCTCTCTTGCTCAGGGATCTTTTTTCAAAAGAACAACTGAGCATTGGAACTCTTTACAGAAAAAGGTTTTTCCTGAGGCTTAAAAACTTTCAATAACTCAAAGTAGATGTTAATGCGTATCTGCTGTCCCTTGATTCACCCGATGTTCTTTGAACATTACAGGGCTTCCCTCTCTTGTGAATCTGCATATAAAAAAAACAAAATTCTGGTGTGATAAGAAAATAATAACACCAGAAGACGATGAAAAGGCGAAGTTCAGCCAAGGAAGATGTTTTCCAACCCGACATGCAACTAACATTATTGATAAAGATGAAATATACTGACAAGTGCGTACTTTCCAGAAGATCCTTTCTATGAAATTATACGTAATCATTATTCAAAAAAAACTGTTCTGTTTGTCTTTCACAGGGGACCTCTCCTGAATATGAACCTCGTAACCTCCATAATTTTATCTTTCATGAATTACTTGAACTTCAATATACTCTCTCTGATATTTACATATTGATTGATAAAATAAACTTTCTATGAAACTTTACGTGGTCATTATTCAAAAAAAGTGTTCTCTTTGACTTTCACAGGGGATTTTTCCTTAATATGAACCTCGTAACCTCCACAATTTTATCCTCCATAAATTACTTGCACTTACCTTTCCGCATGATAATCCCTTGAAATATCAGCAATGAATTTCTATTAACCACCACACTAACCGCTGACACTGCAGTTTCCTGACAAGGATCGAGAAGACCCCTGCTACCTGCAGATTCCATTCAGACCACAGAACTCTCCCGTGTGGCTGCTTTTCTTCATTTTCTCTCAACTCCGAAACGAACAGCTGAGCATTACTTATTCTGAACGTATTTCGGTAGTCGCATTATCTCAGAGGATACATAGGCCAGTAGACTTAAGAGTTCTATTCAACGGCAGTGCCAAATCGCCAATTTTTTTGTAGGTAGTTTGGACCTTGAAGAATATAGTGTGAAATTTGTGGGATCGCTGTAACTATTTTGATGCTGAATTATTAGAAGTTTCCGAAATTCTCAGCCGTGGTCCGCAGGTTTTTGGGTCTGAAGTTTCTGCGTTTCCGCAACAGTCTAAGATCCGAACCTAAATCGACCTTCATCGAGCTGATAATAGAATGAAACATATTTTATAATGATTTTAGTATATTAGAAAATATAATGAAAATGGGTTTGCTAAAAAAATCCTGGACAGACTATTTTTAATTATTTTTCGAAAAATGATTTTTAATAAAATTTTGCAACATCAAGATAATAAGAAAATTTTATCCTGACATAAATTATAGAACGTATAGAATGTGCAGCCGTTGGGTTGTCTATTATTTACCTGGCCGAACTACTAGGTTGAAGGGTATAAACAGGTATGTCGATGCCAGTTACTTTCACTTGATTTGATAATAGAAAAAAATTTATATCACCATAAGCGCTGTTTTATTGTGAACACGTTGATATAAGGTTGTCTGCAAAAAAATCGGTCCTACTAGGGGTTTGCGAATTTTAAAGATTTCAATTTGAACGCGCTCGGAAATGTATGACAGAGAGATCCGAGGTAAGTATACCGTATAATAATAAAGTACCCAACATCGCAGTCGCTCGGGATGGGACCCTGAATATTAGGAAGTGCGCATGCTCAGTAAGTAAACTATGGAGGGTAGAGGTACCTCTGCCACCCTCCATATAGTAAACAGTGGGACATCCCAGACGCGCTTGGTTAGCGCACTCGTTCCTATCTTATATAATCATTACGTGACGTTGGGTATATGTCCAAGGACGCACCCATTAACGCAATAACCAACCAACCAAACAGTGCGCATTTTTTTGGAGCAACTGACATTTGAGTTGCAAAAAAAATTTATTAATTACATAACAACCAAATATAAGTTTTTGTAAAGCAAAATTTGGTAACGTAAATAATTCGAATATCAATTACTTTGAAATATTTTTGCTCTTTCAGGGTCCCATCCCGAGCGACTGCGATGATGGGTCCTTTATTATTTACGGTATACTTACCACGGATCTCTCTGTCATACATTTCCGAGCGCGTTCAAATTGAAATCTTTAAAATTCGCAAACCCCTAGTAGGACCGATTTTTTTCCAGATAATATTATATCAACGTGTTCAGAATAAAACAGCGCTTATGGTGATATAAAATTTTTTCTATTATCAAATCAAGTGAAAGTAACTGGCATCGACATACCTGTTTATACCTGACCACCCAGTAGTTCGGCCAGGTAAATAATAGACAACCCAACGGCTGCACATTCTATACGTTCTATACTTTATGTCAGGATAAAATTTTCCTATTATCTTGATGTTGCAAAATTTCATTAAAAATCATTTTTTGAAAAATAATTGAAAATAGTCTGTCCAGGATTTTTTTAGCAAACCCATTTTCATTATATTTTCTAATATACTAAAATCATTATAAAATATGTTTTATTCTATTATCAACTCGGTGAAGGTCGATTTAGGTTCGGATCTTCTACTACAACTGCGGCAGACATTTTCAAAGGCGATGCGGCAATGGTCGAAGTGTTCTTTCCTGCTGCGAGGCTTTGATTTGATGTGGTTCAGATGACGTGTCATTATTTGCCCTGAAACTCTTAACAATTCATCAGTTGCCGGCCGTGAAAGCCTACAATCATTGATATTTTGATTTTATTATCTTTGGAATGAGAATTATTGCAAAATGTTCCCTACGGAAAATTTGCGCCGTAATGAAATCTACAAAATAAGTCCTATGCAGAAATAACGTAGAATTATTAGTTTGGCGGTAAATCACTGTTGAAAAACAATTTTTTGAAAATTTACTATTGTATTCACGTGGTTTATTTATAAAGTACTGTTCCGAAACTCAGCCACCACTAAAAAAAAAACAGTCCTGAAGAGATATCGTTAAGTTTTATCCATCCATGTTATACAGTTCAGCAATAATAATAGGGGAGCCCAAGCGGGGATTTCGGAATTTACTAAACCGCGACAGATTATTATACAGGGGGATACCTTGTACCTGGTTAAGTACTTCCACCATATACGAGCCCTATATATATATGGCCGCCCTTCAAGGATAAAGGATCAGATTAGTGAAAAAAAATTGGTCATCTGAAATTCTCGAGCGCGTCAGATTAAGATAGGGTGAGTTAGTAACATCCTGAAACGTGTATATTCCACTTATTTGACAATTCGAGAGTGACCTTAAGAAGGAAGAGGGCTACAAAGTTGTAAAAAAAGCGTCATCTCGACATTCTCGAGCGTGGCTAATTTTATTTTTATTTTGAAGGAAATACTTCAAGAATTCCGTGCTGGGTAATCGCACGTTAAAAGGTAAGGCCTCGTTGATCCATTGCTCGCACAAGTTTCGACTTCTGAGGGTTGACGTTCGTCAGCTGGTTAACGGAAACGAACAATTTTAGAACAATTTTTTTTTTAGAACAATTGCAAAAAATATAGTCTAACGATTTCCACAAGCCGAAATAATAAAAATTCATAAATGAAGTTTAATGCGTGCACCTACGTGAAGCTTATACTCCCCTCTCCACGTTTCTATTTCTCTCTCACTCCGTCCTCACTCTGGTTTCTGTTGCCATGATGCCATGACAGTTGATCACACAGACTCGTTGGTGGCATGATATTGTTTACAACGAATATCCAACGTTTTAACTTTTAAAAAAATTCAATTGCTTGTAATTATTTTCTCATAAATACAAGTATTATACAAAAAAAATTATACACTTATTTGCATGCCTTTTCCTGAGCTTTTCAATTGATTTAGTTCAATGATTCAAAAAAAAAAATCAAAATCCAAACTACCTAAAAAAAGTTGGCGATTTGGCACGGCTGTTGAATAGAAATCGTCCAAATTCATATACATTCCGACTGGACTACAGAGGATACAGGGAATCTTGCACTCTTGAGACCTCTCTCAGTATCGGACAGAGATCAGTCGGTAAACAAGGGGATGTGAAAAAGCCTACCACGATATTTGATATCAGATCGATGTAATGTATCGTCTCGTATTCCCAAACAAACAACCACTACGCTAACAGGATTGTATCTAGAATCTAGACGCTGCCGGACAACCTCAATCGGTGGTGATTGGATAATGTACTGAAGCTCAATATCTGAATGAGCGATTGTTAGATTTCTGTAGAGAAAGATTTCCTCTATCTTCAATTATGAACAAAGTTATTTGAAAACTACTATCTAAAATATCTGAAATACTCTATTTAATACAAAACTGCTCTTGATAGAACAATGAGGTACATTGTATGTCTTCAATTTTATTTCCTTTACTGATAACACAATGTTTTCATTGTGTTACAGTTGTTATTATTATGACACAATAAATCCCCCCATGGAATATCAAATTCCAAGAAATGGCAGCTCTATTAGCTCATTTGATTGTACCTTTATTGGAAATTTTGAATGACATTAAATTTGAAGTTCATGATATTCGTTAAATCATTTCGCTTATATATATATATGTTATAGCTGTAGAAAAAGCATAGTATATCACTCGCACGGAATGCAGATTCAAATTTTAATATCTTGCATTGCTCGTTAAATAATATACTCTTATTTTCAATAGACTTTAGAGGGTTGCTAATTCTCAAAAGGAAACAGAAACTATCAAAGAATAAAATTATCCAAGGAAATGAGAATCGATAAGAATTAAATTATATGTTGAAAATGTTTAGGAATACCATCGAAGAAAATAATTGAAACGATGTTTTAATTTGAGAATAGTCATTACTTCTAGATTTTAAAGATATGCAAGCGTCTTCAGGTAAAAAACTAAAACAATTCCGAAGTGTGATTATATATAGTGACAAAATTCTTCCTAGTGGAGATAGAGGAGAAATTTGTATTATTTTGCTTCTTCGTGAGAGTAAAATAGATCGGCGGAATGTTCTAGTTTGACATACCGAATGAGGTCAACAGGTTGAATGAATTTCCATTTCAAATTCCCACACTTAGTGTGAAAATGCAGACAGCTTCAGAGGCTAACCTGTTCTGACGTCTAGTGATATTTTAGTTTTTTCGATAAAAGACTTGCCGCACTCATAATGCTATCTGGTTGATGGGCGAGTTTTTATGAAGTGGCTATGAATTGTTTTTCTATTGAAATGATCATTTTAACAATTCCTCTTCCAGTGGATTGTTGTTCGGCGCTAAAAAATTGCCGAAATAGTATGGTTTGCCTACTCGATTGTGTGCTTTGTTGAAGAGTTTCTTGTCTGATAGGTCACTGTTTGTGGTTGTCGATGGAGTATCATCTGATATTCTCCCAATAGATAAAGGTGTTCCACAGGGTTTAGTTCTGGCAGCCACTTTGTTTCTGCTTCATATCAATGATTTGCTCGAGAAAACATTTTGTTCAATACATATTTTTGTGGAAGACAGTACTCTTCATAACAGTTTCTCTTCCAGAGTCCCCTTACCAGCTCGAGAAACAAATATTCAAAGAAATATTCACGTCAGTAAAATTAACGACGACTTGGTAAAAATAATAGAATGGGGTAACATGAACTTGGTGGAATTCAATGCTACGAAAACCCAGGCATGTCTCTTCTCAAGAGAAGCCGATCTATCATCATCAAATATTCAGATGTCAGGAGTAACTATTCCTACAAAATCAAGTATCTCGATGCTAGGAATTACGATCAGTGATAATCTCTCATGAGAAAACCATGTGAGATCGATCGCTAAAAGTGCTTCCCAGAAACTTGGATTTCTATTTCGTGCGAAGAAATACTTTACTTCTCGTCAGCTTCTAATGATCTACAAGGCTCAGATACGACCTGTCATGGAATACAGTTCTCATGTGTGGAGTTTGGCACTAAACCTTTCATTGAGGCTTTTCGATTCTATTCAGAGGAAGGCAATTCATCTGGTTGGTGATTCTTCGCTCACAGACTCGCTCACTTCATTGGATCATCGTAGAAGGGTCGGAGACTTGTCTCTCTTCTATAGATATTTTCACGGTCGATGCTCTTCCGAATTGTTATCAATCGTTCCCCCCTTGGCAATATCTATACGGATACGAGTACAGAATTTCCACCCTTTTGTTGTGAATTTCGAGACCTGTCGAACCTCTCTTGCTCAGGGATCTTTTTTCAATAGAACAGCTGAGCTTTGGAACTCCTTGCCAAAAGAGGTTTTTCCTGAGGCTTACAAATTTCAGAAATTCAAAGTAAATGTTAATTCGTATCTCCTGTCCCTTGATTTACGCGATGTTCTTCGAACATTACAGGGCTTCCCTTTCGTGTGAATCTGCATATAAAAAAAACATGAGCCATGAATGAGTTCATGAAATGATTGGGTTCAAATGTTAAGAGTTTGCGTTTGTGGATATTATCACCATTTCGATTCTTAAATTTATTTCGTCGTCATGGAAACTGAGGGCAATAGAAGGGTGCATGGGTCCGGTAGCTCTTCAGAAGAGTTCGATACAGATAACATATGCCTTCTATTGCAGTATTAAATACCAAAAACTCATCTTCACACCAAAAGTGATAATTCCTTCGGACGTCTAGAACCGGATTTGCACACGATTTCCCTCTCATCCAATCTCATCTCGAACCAGTGAGCTGGTTAACTACAACTTCGCAGGTGAACCATTAGCATAATAAAGAGGAATTATCGCCGAATCTACTGAACATCTAATTCTACTTAGAGCATCATTATATATTAATTTGGAAATCGCACAATGGATTGTATCTCATTAAAAATGACTAACCCCATGATATATAGATATGGTTCATTAAAACGCTGTAGACCCGTTACCAGTTTACACATTAGTTAACGACGATATAACAGAGGGTCGGCCTATTTCATGAAATACGTAGTGTGTGGGGTCTAACGCGATTTGATAATATTATTTCATGGGGGATTTGACTTGTTAGGAACCACAGAACATTTGAATGAGTGGCTAGCTTCTTCAGAGGCTCATATATCTTGAGTTAGACTCCGATGACTGGGTATTACGACTTCGTAAAGCGTATTTATATGGATTCAGGAGTGATAATTACTTTTTCTGGATTCCGATGATTTTCATTAATATTGATTGCCTTAATTACTGGATTCGGAGAAGTATCATCAGCATTAAATGTCGCACTACCTAGCAAAAAATTTGCGACAAAAACTTATTTGGAAATCAAACCAATGAATCTACGGTAATCGAAATGAACTAATTGTTCATTTTAAAATTGAAATGAGGAATTTTCAATATAATATCTCCATGATTTTTGTACTTTGAGCTATAATTTTGGGTAGAAAATGCACGGCAACCTGTAAAATGTCGTTCTAATACAATTACGAAATCCATAGATGTTATTTTGATATTGGTAGGTAGGTCAAAATTAGTTATTAAACAAAAAAAAATGAAACCATTTTGAAATCAGATAATTTTAAGCACTTTGCAGTAATGAAGTAATGAAAAATATTTGTAGGTGGTAAAAAATAACTTCCAATGCATTTTTCAACCATTATAAAATATACGTTCATTCAAATACAAGATGACAGAAAAAAATTATGATTTTCAATTTTTTCATACTGTTCCAACACCCAATAAAACTGAGACAAATTATGCATGGAATACATTTTCAGATGGAATTTGATGAGTGAAAAAAAGATTTTTGAATGTTATTATTTTGTGCTGGATGGATTCTTTCTTCAAGGTTTTTAGGTTGTTAACCTACCACAATATGAAAAAATAATAATTAATATTGAAATCTATAAGGGAAGAAGGGCAGGTTTTTAATCTACCTCAATAGGTTGCTACGCTTGTAAAGGCTTCAATATTATTTCTTATATTTTCAGATTATGGTAGGTTGAGAACCCAAAAAAGATAAGAAGAAACAAAACTATTTTACAAACTCGACTAGACTAGACTAAACAAAAATTAAATTATTTTTGTATGATACAGACACGATTGAAACTTTATCTAGATGTCGTATTACCCTGTACATTGTGTTGTAATGAGAAAAACTGATGCTTTATATAGCGAGCTTGAAGATTGGATAGACGACCCGTAGGCCACCAACCATGGTATCAACACAAAACACTTTCTGCGAATCACCATAGTATATTACGTAACAAGAAGAATAAGTAGCCTATTACGCATGAGAGGCAATTCTCAAGTGCACATAATTTCTTCGTTATCCCTCATTCTCAAAGACCAACGAGCCACTGGATGACAGAGTGAAACAATTGCTCGATGTAACTATACATACAATTCCATTACACAAACTGTTGGACACAAATTTCCTAAAAAAATCATTTTCAATTCAAATTTATCAAGAATTTGAAACGAAAATTCGCTGAATTTGCTGTTTTGGGCCATATTGTTTAATATATCTGTTTCAATTATTTCACTACAATCATTTTGTTTTTGCCATAAAATACACTCATTTTATATATTTTATCACTACTCATTTTATACATTTTATGTTATTCACCTAATTCAAATATTGTATTTTCTGACCTATTTATCTCACTTCGACTGATTTGTTTGTTTTCTGTATATTTTGTACATTTCATGTTATACATTCACACTATCACCTTTATATATTTTATCATATTCACACATTGCAACTATTCAGTTGATTTTATTTTTCAGCTCACTGATTACCATATTATTCATATGAGATGTAGATGAAGCCCCCATGATTGATTTGCTAAGCTTCATATGACTCAATATTCAGGAAACCCATGCGCAACCCTAGGGTCCTCAATGGGTGCCCCTGATTATTTGGTTTTATTTCATAAAAATGGACAATATTTACAGACTTTTCATCATTACACCCGCAGCCATGTAACTACGCAACCTCGGTTCATTCTTTTTATTTGCAAATACTTTGTATTGTTTTATGTATATTCTTTTTAATGATGCAAATCAATTTATTATTATTATTATCATTATTATTATATTGAATTGAGTCATGAGATCAAATTTATCGGGACAAATGTTACATATCCCATCGTTCAAAAAAGATTTCCTGAGGCGCCTGCCACTAATTTGGAATATATATGTTTTCCAAATGAGCCATTACCTAAAAAAATATTACCATTCCTTCATAAATGACAAATTGAAAGTTTAGAAATGTTTAATACGATAAATTCGTTCCGGTATGGTTGCTTATCAACATTCATGGCGTATTCCATCTTCATTCTCTATATTTTCCATCGAATTCACCCGTAAAAGGAGAGTCCATTCCGAACCAATCATTTTATGCTGTCAAATGCATTACATTACAATTCTGATTGGAATTATAACCGTATTTTACGATGACACGAACACAAATTATTGAATTCATCATTCGAATGTACTGTGGGTATATTATTTAATAGGCAAGTGTAATTCGATAATTGAAATACCTCGATAATTAAATAAACCCCGTTTTTGGGCGTGAACATGATATGTTGTTATGAACACGTGTCTGGTGCTTTAAACGTGATGAGTTCATAAATGAAAGCTGAAATAATGAATTATCTTTGTGATTAAAATGATCCCATGATTATTATATATATATATATATTTATATATATATATATATATATATGCAAGATGAATTTTATGGGTTTTTATCCGTTGGGTATCTTCTGATTTGTTCGACGTTTCGAATTCCATTTTGAATTCATTCTCAAGAACTGTGAGACGAATATCTGTCCATACCGTCTTGGTCAATCACTACCCTTACGAAGTAACCAAGCAAGAGTAAGCAAAGACTTCAATTGTCTGTTCTCCATGGAAACTGGTATTTATAATGATTCTCTCCAGTTATTATCCGACTAGGTCCGATATTATTGATGATTACATCGTCAGCCGCTCTCTAAGGTTTTATCCTGCCCATCCAGGTATTATGTAGAAATTGATGTTTTCACGGATCTTCGATATGCAAGATGAATTTTCTGGGTTTTTATCCGTTGGGTATCTTCTGATTTGTTCGACGTTTCGAATTCCATTTTGAATTCATTCTCAAGAACTGTGAGACGAATATCTGTCCATACCGTCTTGGTCAATCACTACCCTTACGAAGTAACCAAGCAAGAGTAAGCAAAGACTTCAATTGTCTGTTCTCCATGGAAACTGGTATTTATAATGATTCTCTCCAGTTATTATCCGACTAGGTCCGATATTATTGATGATTACATCGTCAGCCGCTCTCTAAGGTTTTATCCTGCCCATCCAGGTATTATGTAGAAATTGATGTTTTCACGGATCTTCGATATGCAAGATGAATTTTCTGGGTTTTTATCCGTTGGGTATCTTCTGATTTGTTCGACGTTTCGAATTCCATTTTGAATTCATTCTCAAGAACTGTGAGACGAATATCTGTCCATACCGTCTTGGTCAATCACTACCCTTACGAAGTAACCAAGCAAGAGTAAGCAAAGACTTCAATTGTCTGTTCTCCATGGAAACTGGTATTTATAATGATTCTCTCCAGTTATTATCCGACTAGGTCCGATATTATTGATGATTACATCGTCAGCCGCTCTCTAAGGTTTTATCCTGCCCATCCAGGTATTATGTAGAAATTGATGTTTTCACGGATCTTCGATATGCAAGATGAATTTTCTGGGTTTTTATCCGTTGGGTATCTTCTGATTTGTTCGACGTTTCGAATTCCATTTTGAATTCATTCTCAAGAACTGTGAGGCGAATATCTGTCCATACCGTCTTGGTCAATCACTACCCTTACGAAGTAACCAAGCAAGAGTAAGCAAAGACTTCAATTGTCTGTTCTCCATGGAAACTGGTATTTATAATGATTCTCTCCAGTTATTATCCGACTAGGTCCGATATTATTGATGATTACATCGTCAGCCGCTCTCTAAGGTTTTATCCTGCCCATCCAGGTATTATGTAGAAATTGATGTTTTCACGGATCTTCGATATGCAAGATGAATTTTCTGGGTTTTTATCCGTTGGGTATCTTCTGATTTGTTCGACGTTTCGAATTCCATTTTGAATTCATTCTCAAGAACTGTGAGACGAATATCTGTCCATACCGTCTTGGTCAATCACTACCCTTACGAAGTAACCAAGCAAGAGTAAGCAAAGACTTCAATTGTCTGTTCTCCATGGAAACTGGTATTTATAATGATTCTCTCCAGTTATTATCCGACTAGGTCCGATATTATTGATGATTACATCGTCAGCCGCTCTCTAAGGTTTTATCCTGCCCATCCAGGTATTATGTAGAAATTGATGTTTTCACGGATCTTCGATATGCAAGATGAATTTTCTGGGTTTTTATCCGTTGGGTCAAACGTCGAACAAATCAGAAGATACCCAACGGATAAAAACCCAGAAAATTCATCTTGCATATCGAAGATCCGTGAAAACATCAATTTCTACATAATACCTGGATGGGCAGGATAAAACCTTAGAGAGCGGCTGACGATGTAATCATCAATAATATCGGACCTAGTCGGATAATAACTGGAGAGAATCATTATAAATACCAGTTTCCATGGAGAACAGACAATTGAAGACTTTGCTTACTCTTGCTTGGTTACTTCGTAAGGGTAGTGATTGACCAAGACGGTATAGACAGATATTCGTCTCACAGTTCTTGAGAATGAATTCAAAATGGAATTCGAAACGTCGAACAAATCAGAAGATACCCAACGGATAAAAACCCAGAAAATTCATCTTGCATATCGAAGATCCGTGAAAACATCAATTTCTACATAATACCTGGATGGGCAGGATAAAACCTTAGAGAGCGGCTGACGATGTAATCATCAATAATATCGGACCTAGTCGGATAATAACTGGAGAGAATCATTATAAATACCAGTTTCCATGGAGAACAGACAATTGAAGTCTTTGCTTACTCTTGCTTGGTTACTTCGTAAGGGTAGTGATTGACCAAGACGGTATGGACAGATATTCGTCTCACAGTTCTTGAGAATGAATTCAAAATGGAATTCGAAACGTCGAACAAATCAGAAGATACCCAACGGATAAAAACCCAGAAAATTCATCTTGCATATCGAAGATCCGTGAAAACATCAATTTCTACATAATACCTGGATGGGCAGGATAAAACCTTAGAGAGCGGCTGACGATGTAATCATCAATAATATCGGACCTAGTCGGATAATAACTGGAGAGAATCATTATAAATACCAGTTTCCATGGAGAACAGACAATTGAAGTCTTTGCTTACTCTTGCTTGGTTACTTCGTAAGGGTAGTGATTGACCAAGACGGTATGGACAGATATTCGTCTCACAGTTCTTGAGAATGAATTCAAAATGGAATTCGAAACGTCGAACAAATCAGAAGAAACCCAACGGATAAAAACCCAGAAAATTCATCTTGCATATCGAAGATCCGTGAAAACATCAATTTCTACATAATACCTGGATGGGCAGGATAAAACCTTAGAGAGCGGCTGACGATGTAATCATCAATAATATCGGACCTAGTCGGATAATAACTGGAGAGAATCATTATAAATACCAGTTTCCATGGAGAACAGACAATTGAAGTCTTTGCTTACTCTTGCTTGGTTACTTCGTAAGGGTAGTGATTGACCAAGACGGTATGGACAGATATTCGTCTCACAGTTCTTGAGAATGAATTCAAAATGGAATTCGAAACGTCGAACAAATCAGAAGATACCCAACGGATAAAAACCCAGAAAATTCATCTTGCATATCGAAGATCCGTGAAAACATCAATTTCTACATATATATATATATATATATATATATATATATATATATATATATATATATATATATATATATATACAGTGTGGTCCACTAAGTCTGCAACAAATGGGAAACTTTTTTATTATCGATTTCTCCGAAAATTTTATTTCTGACAAAAGTTGGTGCATGTTCCAAAACTATACCAAGTGTACCTGAAATGGCTTTATGACAATCACCATACAGGATAGGCCAAAAAATATAAATTTCGTTCAAGAGTAAAGTACCCTTATTTCAGAAAATATAGAAATATGTTGAGAAGAAAAGTTGCTTAGAATTGAAAGTTATGTTCAGATACGAAGTCATGGCCTGCTATTCGAATTTTTTTTTCTTTTGGAAAATTTTGAATTACCCCCGTATGATACATATTTTTACTATTTTGATTCAATATGTATTTGAAGTAGCTACTATCAAATCGGTTTGGAGTATTTTTTATCAAATTAAAGTGAATTTGTATAATTTACATGGATTTGTATTTTTTTAGGCGACCGTCAACCTCTTGTTTGTTGCAACGATATTTAACAGAACTCTAAAATAACACAAATACTTTTTTTAATGAGGCAAATACTTCACTAACTACAAAGTGGACCACATATATATATATATATATATATATATATATTGTTGAGTGAGAATTGCGTACCTTTTTTTCGTCAATATAGAAAAGCAACATTTAGAGCATGCGAAGAAGTTCATCTAATAATGTTGAAACCATCCATAGACAAGCTTCTCGAGGGCTTCTTTGGGTAGTTCTCTATTTTTTTGCCTTCCTTTTTATTTGTGTATTCGATCTTTTCATATATATTCAACAAACAAATGAATTTTTTAGTTCAATGGAAACATGGTGTTATAAATTTTTTTTTCGAAGAAATTCGTTTAGGAGGTCATGATCACTAAACCAATTGCTTTATCAATTTACCACTTATTGATAATAATGTGCCATAGATTCTGTTTTAATGACTAACACTATAATTACATTTTTGGAATGGTGCCACCAAGGCGCATCATACTATCTGAGAATATTCTAATCTCACCTTCTCACCAACACGTTTTGAAACTATGGATTCCCAAATAACCTTGTGCAAAATCATAAAATATTGTGATTTAGCCAGCTAGATCAGCGAATTCAAAACCGCAGAGGAATTCACAACTTCTCCATCTGTTTTTTATCTGGAAAAAGTATGTGTCAGCGTTGTGAACTTTTTCTGCTGTAGAATCTCCAACATTTTTCATTGGGAATAATGTACTAGCATCGTCCATAGATATTCTAATAAGTCCGCTCACTCTCAGCAGCGACCCAAATCATCACCGTCCGTCCTCGCGCGTCCCTTGCCTGGCCGGTCGGTCGTCAGTGCCCGTCTGACGGGGGAGCCAGTTTAACAGAGTGTCTCCGATTGAACAGTTCGCATCGTTCCGGCCGGTTAAACTGAGTGCGCGAAATGAACATTCTATTTGAACTTTTATTCTTGTAGTTATTTGAACATTTTTTGATGAGGAAAGAAAGTTACGAATTCTCTGGAATTTGTTTTTGGTTGGAGGCTCACTATCTTCTCCGTTTTGAATTTATGGAAAATAATGAAAATTGAAAATTATAAATTTTTATTGACGCGTAATCTCAATCAGGATTGTTTCGAGAATTACTTTGGTCAACTCATAAATGCTTGTGGAAACGCTAGAAATCCAACTGCCATTCAGTTTACCAGAGCATTTAAAAAACTTTTTGCTATAGGATATTTGCACGAGACAGAAGGCAGCAATTTTAAGGAAGACAGTAGCGATATTTTGCTTAATATAGCATCGGAGTCATTGAAAAATATTGAAAGTTTTCAGGAAAAAAATATTTCTTCAATTATAAAAATAGAATCAACCGATTATAGGAATTTGATATCAGAGGAGAAAAATGCACTGGTCTATGTTGGTGGATATTTTTTACGTAGATGTCTCTTTAAACATTCTTGTCATATTTGTTTGGAATATTGTTCATCATCCGAAAGAGACAAGTCTACTTCATTTTGTGAGCTCAAAGCTTACAAAGGTAGTAAAAATATATTTGGTGGCTTAACAGTCCCTCCCAATGATTTTTGTAAGTATTTAATACAATTAGAAAATATTTTTGTTTCGAATTTTAATGATTGATGATTTTAATGATGATTACTGCATACATGATGGTGTAGGAAACATATTTCTGAGAGAATATTCCAATGTAGAATTCAGTCATCCATGTAGCTATTTTCCCAAAGACTATTTACTTTCATTGTTTACAAGAGTTCGAATCTATTACACAATCAAATTTGCAAACAGGCAGATAAGATCTCAATGTTTAAATGAACAACTGAGCTGAAACCACTAATATCGTTGCCGACGTTTCGACTTTCATAAAGTCATCCTCAGGGCATTACAAAGTTGCAGTGAATCAGATATAAATACACACATACAGGTGAAAAATTATTAAAATTTGCGACTAGAATCACTTCTGCGAACGAGAGGTCAAGATTGAGTAAATTTGGTACAATTCAATTGACAGTAAAAATGTAAAAAGAGACATGAACAACAATTTCAAAAATGTAGGAAACGGTAGAACCCAATCTCTGGTTCCTTGTCTATTAGAATAAAAATAAAAGGACATTTACATAAAAATTCCCAGTTTTTGATACTGAAATATACAGAAGTATATTTCTGACCGACGAAAAGTCCACTGTGTTAGCGACCTTTGAAAATAAAATTAGGAACTAACTTACTTCCTGCACTCAAACAGAGTTTAGATTTATATATATATATATATATATATATATATATATATATATATATATATATATATATATATTATATAAACAAAATATATATTTCAGTATCGAAAACTGGGAATTTTTATTTTTATGTGAATGTCCCTCAATTTTTATTTCAATAGACAAGAAAACCAGAAATTTATGTGAGTTCAACCGTTTCCTACAGTTTTTAATTTTTGTTTATGTCTATTTTTCATTTTTACTGTCAATTGAATTGTACCAAACTAATGTACTTAATCTTGACCTCTAATTCGCAGAATTGATTCTTGTCGCAAATTTCAATGATTTTTCACCTTGTGTGTATGTATATCTGATTTACTGTAACTTTGTAGTACCTTGACGATGAATTTATACAAGTCGAAACGTCGGCAAAGAAATAATAGTAGTTTCATTTATTCGACCTAACTCCAACCAACCCCCAGCTAAATATTTGAAATGTGTCTGAATATATATGCCAAAGTACTGAATAGATTATAATTATACTATTAGGGTATACTCAAGAAAACAACAAATCACCATTCAATTAGGTAATATGTAAATAAAAATTATTCATCTTCATTTTTTCTTTATTGTGAAGTCCCTTTATAAGTATCTCACCTTTTTACCTGCCCATAATTTAAGAAATCAGGTGATTCATGCCAGTTATTACAACGAAATATTCCTCAATTTATTGTTATTAGAATCTCATATAATATAATCATCTCAATGAAAGATCATACAAAAACATAAATAATATATAATGAATATGATCAACACTTGACGCCTGACCCTCGTAGACACACTTTCGAGTAAACATATTGTTCGCGCTGCTGACTGACCCTCGTATAACGTATTTCTGCTTGTAGCCCGCATGATTTACGACCGCTCGCAAACAAAGCGGCATATTTTACCCACATCAAAGGAGTTACCAGACTTATTAGAATATCTATGGACGATGGTACTAGGTAGTAGTGGATGAATGATACGTATGATTGGAATTTTTGGTGTGGAAGCAACTGCTGCTATACTGCTTAGGCTGCTATCAATACATATACTTGTTTTACAGTGAAATTATCTGTTTCATTCATTCAGAAGTACAGTGGAGTGCTGAGGTTATTCGAAGTAGTCAATTCCAAATCAACTAGTAAGGTATGGTACTCGAAACTGCACCAACAGGGTCAGTCCTTCGTTAGGACTTGAATATATTTGTGAAGAAAATGGAGTTTGAGGAATTATATTTTAGCTGTCTTCTGTTCCGAATCAAAAAATATATCACAACTGTTATGAAGAAAGTAAAATAAAACTTGAATCAAATAGCATAGATAGGATATATCTTCACAGTGAATGAAAAAAGTACTTTTCTTGGAAGCTGAGTATACTTATAGCGTTTCTTAGGCTGATTGTACTAGAATAATCCGGGCGGCAGTAATATATTTTCTGGACTATTTTTCATCAAGTTGAATTCAAAAATAATCTTGCTGGACGGCTTTTCACAGGCTGCCTTGCATCCGCTACACCTAAAAACAACGCTCAAAAATGAAGGTGACGTATTGCGTAAAAAGTTTATAAAAATCAACTTTTTATAGCATGGCCATTGCAACTTGAAATAGTTTCATTGTGAAATAGAAGAACATTTTTGAAGCATACTGATTGGAAGTATACAGTGTGTATCACCAAAGGCGCGTTCTTGGTTCTACAAGAAGTATCACATAACGCGTAATATTTTTCAGCAGATTACGATTTGTTTCAGCTTCAAGTACTTACTCTCTCAGGGCAGACTGTAAAAGATGGAGCCAGAAAAAATCGTCTAATATGTGTAAGCGAGCCTTGTATGGATGTAAATGAATAAGAAATAAGAACAATGAAAACATTAAGTATTATCGTAGACGAGGATATTATCTTATTGAGTATATCTTCCAAGTACGTTGAAGAACCTGAGACGTTGTAGGTAGACTGAAGGCAGATCGAAAGGGCCACAATCCATAAAGTCACTGATACTTCTGATGAAAATGATCAATCTTCCATTGGCTTGTTTTAAACAAAATGTGTGAGTTTCACCCCTTGTGGAAACTTGAGCTCATTGCCCTTCACAGAGCAGATGTTCTGCAATCTTGGCGATGTTTTGCATTACTCCCTGTTGATGTGCCTGTTTTGCTGGGGCAATTCCTCACTGGACAGTGTCATTTGAGAATTTCTCCTAAAAAACTTGAAGTATTTTCCATTCAATCCTGGCGAAAATAGACTTCCTTTCATTCTATTCCTGCCCTGGCTCTTTGTTTGCTCGAAAGTGTTGACACTGTTCCATGTTGGGTGGTATTAATTCGGACTTCCATTGTCTGAATGGTTAACTCTAATGGAACTTGTTGCAAACAATTGTGTCAAAATTTATATCAAAATCCATAATTGATTATGGTCGGAAAATTAGAATTAAAAATGCATTTGATCGAAAAATTATTTTGACAAAAATTAAATATCCAATGAAATGGTGAAATGAAACAAAATAATAAAGAAATGTGAGTCAATATGGAGAAATATTTAAACCTAGTTCAAAGTCGAGTGTCACGTTTTGATCGCTAGTATCTGCAATCTTCTTCGAGTGATGAAAATATTATTAGATATAGTTGGTTATAAAGACCCAAATCTCCCATGATGAGGAAACAGTGTGCCACCAATATTACGCATATTCTAGTCTTCATCAAAAGAGTTTCTATTCCTTATCTTGTGGCTCTACAGGAATGTTGACGCCCATTCTTAATTGCTCAAAAATGGAATGATGCTTTTGACAATGGATAAATAAATCGTTATAACCAAACCCTATTCTCTGTGAATGATGTTTGTTCTGTCTTTGACAGTAAAATATTCCACCACTCAATTATATCATCTCATCGGATTTCCACTCGTTTCTCAGAGAACTGACACAAATCGCATCACTTCCAAGGAAATAATTAACCAACCAGGATACGGCTGATATGATGTTCTGTGGAGCGTTCACCCTTGATTAGTTGAAAAGCGATGCTGAAGCGTCTTTCAACTAGATTAAAGTCATATTCATTTTATGACAACGTTGAATTTCGGATAGAGATAAACCGCGAACGATGGCAGAGATGCCGAGCCGCATTATTTGATAATGCGAATGGTATGATATAGCGTCGTTTTATTCAAAGTTAGCTAGTCTCTAGCGCTTAAATGAAGCATGCATATTTTACAGGGTAAGTTATTTTTAATGATCGTTATAGCTACGTTGTGCACTTTCTTTGTGATTAATGATGGTAAGTACAATTAAGTGATTCACTAAATCTCTCACTAACGACGTCAGTGTGTAAATCACGTTTGTAAGTGATATTTCATCTTTCTTTATCTGCCATTGCTAATAATAGGGGAGCCCAAGCGGGGATTTCGGGATTATACAGGAGGATATCTTGTACCCGGTTAATTACTTCCACCATATATTATGAGCCCTAAATATATATATATATATATATATATATATATATATATATATATATATATATATATATATATATATATGACCGCCCTTCAAGGATAAAGGATCAGATTAGTAAAAAAAATTGATCATCTGAAATTCTCGAGCGCGTCAGATTAAGGTAGGGTGAGATAGTTACATACTGAAACATGTATATTCCACCAATCTGACAATTCTACAAAGTTGTAAAAAAAACGTCAGCTCGATATTCTCGAGCGTGGCTTATTTTATTTTTATTTCGAAGGGAATAAATCAAGAATTGCACAAAACAGTTGATCACACAGACTCGTTGGTGGCATGATATTGTTTACAACGAATATTCAACGTTTTAAAATTTCAAAAATTTAATTGCTTATAATAATTTTTTTATAGATACAAGTATTCTACTAAGAGGACAAAATAGGCAAATCCCCCCAGATAATCGTCAGAATATGAGACTGCACGTCTAGGGCGTAAAGATGAACCATATATATCTTAATCTGACGCGCTTGTGTATTTCAAAATGACGAATTTTTTTTCACATTCTAATAACTGCCGCGAGTCTGCGTCACATCCTAACTGTCAGATTGTTATATAAGAGCTCTTTTTAGGTTCACTTAACATCCCCTCAGAAAATCTGACGCGCACGAGAAAAAATTTTTGTTTTCATTTTCAACCCTCACGTACGACTACCCCCACCATGGGAACGGTCAGATTAGCATACGTACATTTTTAAAAATATGTAGGACATAGATAATATCATTATCTGACGCGCTCGAGTATGTCCATGCAACAGTTTTTTGTACATTTTTGAAAGTCTATAGCCGCTCCCCCCCCACCGATGAAAAGGTATACATTATATAACATTTCTTCCTTTTATCATCTAAGCTTCGCAACCCTATAAGTCTCTATGACGCTCGAGTAAATCCCGATTTAGCATCATTGGCTCTCCTACTATAATGGTTCAAATGGAAGTATATCATCTACGACCAACATGTGTAAGTACAGATAGAAGAAGCACAACTTTCTCATGAACAGGTAAAAGTGTTTCATTCAGAATGAACTATTTTTAATTGATGTAGCAACTTTCCGAAAAATATCAGAAATCTGCCCTTCTACACTTCTACAAAGAAAACATTCATGTACCACAAAATAATGACTTTCACATATCAGGCGGAAGACCATGATTCGATTCCCCGCCGGAATACCCTTCTGGTTAATCGAACGTTGAAAGGTAAGGCCTCGTTGATCCATTGCTCGCACAAGTTCCGACTTCTGAGGGTTGACGTTCGTCAGCTGGTTAACGGAAAAGAACAATTTCAGAACAACAACAACAGTAGTTTAATGATGAACAAAGTATTTTTCAATTGATCACTTCAAATATCATCATTTTCATTCGATATCGCTTTGCTGTGATATCAAATACGATGAGAGTAAAGATGAAACAGAATAATCAATCCACTGTTGTCGTTTTCGATGGTCTGTCTTCAATATATTGCTTCTGACGCTTGCGAGAATCTAACAATAAAAGTAACAGACATTTCGGAGCCAAATACCGATCATGATGCTGTGAATATTATTGTTCAACTTCCTCTTCACATATCGAAGGATATATTGGTAAAAATTTGATTAGTCGGAGCAACAAGTTCCTTTTTTGAATGACTTTCTGTCCAACCTCACTGGAATATATGATTGGGCTGTTATGAGGTATCGCAAATATTCAATATATAAATAATACCTCACCAACAATACTTAGAGGTGAAAATTGGGTTGAAAACAAACATGTCGCTCGATTTCCTCCCTTTGAAAAAACAAATTATTATCCTGGATTAAAAAATTGGGGTATCATTTGGATACATGAATGAATGATATGATTATTAGTTATGCTTTGGTTAGGTGAGGAATTATTAGAATTCGAAAACTTATATGAAATCTATGATTGATAATTAAGAACTTGGGTATATTTGTGAAGAGAATGAAGATTCATAAATTATTTTTTGTTTACCGTCTTCTTTGAATCAATAAATAGGTATTACAACTTCTATGGAAGAAGAAAAATAAAAAAAATACAAACACTCTCTGTTGATGGTAACTTGTATATCATTCAAAGACGTTTGATTTATTTACTAAATGGAAAAAAGGGTTCATCTACTCCCCTGCCTATATGGCACGACGGGCACTTGTTTTGCATAGAAATCACTTTTTCTTGCTTGATATGTATACCAGGCATATAAGAATTGAATGAAATAGATAGCATACATACTACATACGAAATATCTACACAAAGCAAAATAGATGAGCTATTTGTAGACAAAATCTCACCCACTAGCACAATTTTTCTTCCCAACCCACTGAAGAGCTCAATAGATAAGTTTCTCTGAGCGAAACGAGATCTTCTGTGGGTTAGAATGAAATATTATCCAGTTGAGTTAGATTTTTTCTTAAAATAGATTTCTATTTTGCTTCCTGTAATTTTGATTCTCCGATTTTTTGTGAATAAGTCAAAATTTGAAGAAATGAAAAGCTCAAACTGTTATTCAATTTCTTTTTCTATTTTTCGAGAAATTGTTATGAGCTGATGCATTGTTTATGAGATATAAGTTTTTCTCCGTGAATCTATACTGAATAATTTCATTGCATGAAATCGTATTTTTTAATTCATACTGAATATTCATGAAACGGAGCCCTATGAAAAAACTTCATTTTTGTAGGTTTTTTCATAATTGAAATATTTCCTTTTTTTCATTTCTTGTTTGTTTGAAATATGCAAATATTATTTCAAAGTCATACACGATTGTTCTAGTGTCTTATTTATTCAAAAAGAATACTTCGCAACAATTCATTTGTTAATGACACCCTATTGAATAAACAAATGAAAATTGCACCTGTTTTTGAGAATATGAGAAATGATTATGAAAAATGATTGAAAAAAGGTTTCTTTTCATTAATATAATTTAATTATTGTACAAAAGATGCATTTTTGAGCAGAAGAACGTTTAGAGAAACGAGTTTTTTCTTACAAACCATTATTATCATCAATGATCAATTCAATTCTCGAAACAAATTTCGAGTAATTCTCTATATGTTTGTGACAATATTCGAACCAATAGGAAGGTAGTTTTCCGTAACTGAAAAAAGAAACAATCCGAAAATAAAAAAAAAATAGTAATTCGAGTTCATCATTTTATCATACCTCAAATTGATTTTGGGAAGTAGTGAGGAGGGAAAAAAGTGAAATATCATCTCAGACCATTAGTTAAAAAACATTATGGTTTTTCGAAATATAAATAATTCTTCAGCCAACAGTAACATATTTGAACGTTGAACGTTCATTCGATTTTCAAAGTTCACTCAAAGAAAAATAATACAAATTTCAAGTCTTTTTTCGATAGTGTAGAGGTTAGCATATCCGCCTTTCAAGCGGAAGACCGGGGTTCGATTCCCCGCCGGGCCACCGTGCTGGGTAATCGCACGTTAAAAAGTAAGGCCTCGTTGATCCATTGCTCGCACAAGTTTCGACTTCTGAGGGTTGAGGTTCGTCAGCTGGTTAACGGAAACGAACAATTTTAGAACAACAATTTTTTTAGAACAATTGAGAAATTCAAGTGTAATTTTCGTTCTCACCCGTTGAAAAATCTATCTAAGACATGCGGTATGTCCATGGTCGCATTTAACTACTTGACTGCCGTCACATGCGGTATTTTTTTCCATATCAAAGTCATAGTACAACAACTATTCCTACGTTCTTCAAAAGCAATAAATCTCTTCTTAGGGGCCGTTCATATAATACGTCACACTAAAATCAGCTTTTTTGACCCCCTCCCCCCCATTGTCACGCTGTGTCACACTTTTTGTGACCCCCCCTAGTAATATTTCGTCACAAAAACTAAGACCCCCCCCCCTGCTGAGTATGATAAATTCTAAATGATAGTACACAAATTCTGAAAATTAAAAATATTTATTCAGTTATTATAATAAAATTTAACTAAATTAATAAATATCTTTCATAACGAACATATAAATAATAAATAATATTTCTATCATTCAGAAGTCCAAGGATTTTCTAAATGGGCCGAAATATCTACAATCGGTATTGCATCATCTTCTTCTGCATCTTCAAAACTACCGTCCATTTCATCGTCATCTAACCATTCTGGAGTCACTATAGATTCGATTAAAAAATCTGACGAGTTCAGGAATTCGTTAGAAGATGTCGCACATGTAGATTCCTATCAAAATCTACTGAAGATTTCTTTCATACCAAAATTTTCCAATTTTCGTTAGAAATCTACTAAAAAAGCAGATTTCTACCAAAAGTGGTCACCCTGGCTAGCGCTCATGTCAAAAAATAATAAACGGCGAACGTCACGTTGCCGTATAGCCCCCATCCCCCCTTGTCACATCTTGTCACACTCAGTCAGACCCCTTCCCCCCCCCCTTGTATGCGAACGTATTTTATGAACGGCCCCTTACTACGTCTGTCCCTCAGGTGTATCTTCATAAATTTTAATTTCTTGAATGATGAAATTTATTTTTGGAAACTGTCAACGAGCACTAACAGAGAGGCCATATTGGAAATTTCACTTATATCATCGAAACGAACTTTTCAAAACCAACCTAATCATTCTTGCACTCCGTCAGAATTGCAACTAATCAAAAAATGTATCCTCGCTCCCTATATGCTTGATATTGGTATTGTGTTTTTATTATTATTATTTTATTATTATTCATCTCCCTCTCTAAAATTATTTGATGCCATGCTATATGGGTTTTCTTTTCAGTACCATGAAAGCATTATGAAATAGTTCCAGTCGAATTAGATTTTGAAATTTTCATATCCAATCCATCGCGTACAAATCAGTTTATAGAAAATCTGTCGCTAATACTCACAAACTGTTTCCCATCACCTGGAACAACCGAAATCATGTAATATTCCCCACACACTGGAGATAATGACATCACTCGAAGATAATTTGATAGTCGTCAATTAAACTTTATCAATATATTACCAGCGGAAGCTCAATACGAGAGTCATTTATGGGCATTAGACACATTAAAGTAGATTAGAGTTGCTCCCGACTGCAAAGGAAGATAATATGTACTTTCTGGAACCGTATGATAAAACCCTTGAGGCCGGGGATCACAGACTTTGATCCTTTGCTTTCATATGAAAATATTAAATTCAGTAGAGTCGAGGGTTACGAGGAAATGAATAGGGCAGCTCATCGCTTGTATGGCGTGGATAACAGAACGGGAAAAGCCGACGTAGTCATTTAGGTTGCTTTGATTAATGTCAGAGATGTTGATGTGACATCGACTCTTGCAGAAATACGCAGGGTGAAGTGCCTGGGATGAATCCAGTGTGATTCTGGAAAACACTTCAAGAGCAAAACCTGTCGACTGCAGCTACTTCACAAGGAGATCTAGTGTTTCAATGCAATATAATTCAATAGTGACCAAGGAGTTAGAATGCGATATTGAGCTGTTATAGTACGAGATCGAGCTGCAGAATCACTACATTCATAACGTAGATGATCAAACTCAAATTTCTTTATACATTTATGAGCAGACAAATATATTGATTTAACTGAACTAATGTTAATTAATTTTCCACAAATTTTTTATTCATTTCGTAGTTTAATGAAATGTCATTCACATCACAGCAATGCATGTAGAAAATTGCCTACTCGGCCGCAACTACTTGGCAGCCAGGTGTAAAGAAATAATACTTTGTTATACTTTTATGTTCCTGTTTTCTTTATCAAATTGAAGCTTATTTTCCTTTCAATGTGATAATATACCGCTGCCAGTGGAATAGTGGCTGCAAGTGAGGGTTTTTAGCCGTTGAGATGCAATGAAAGAGAGTATTAGCATTCGACTCATATTCTACCATGCTGGAAATCTTTGAAACAAAAAATTTTACGTATGATTTTGGTCTTCTAAAATACAAATATTAGGCTATTTGATTTCATATATCAACTTGAAACTCAAAACTCAAAGAAAAAGTATGTGATGTGAAAACCAAAACTGATTCTACGTTCGTGGATACTAAAAGCGCACTTAGACGTCCAGATCTCTTGTAAACGTCCATGGGATATCCTTATGAAAAAGTTATCCTTCTGGAATATTCGCTGAAGCCTACGATATAGTTTTTGGAAACAGGTAATTCTTGGAGGATATCCACAGATATCCTCAGTTTGTGATCAAGATCGATTGAATTCGCAGAGAGGCCACCAAACAATGTATTTAGGTTATGTGCATGGAGAAAGGAGTATTTTACAATCCCTCATCCAAGTAATTTCTACTTCAAGAGGTGAGTCAATTTCTCAACATCTTCTAATTGGAAGCCTTATAACGCATTGTTCTATTGAATGACATCGATTTCAAGAAGTTCACAGGAGCATAAATGAATGAGAATATGTAGTTATTCTAAGAACACTTCTGAGAAGGTATATGGTTTTTGCCATGTTTCAGGAACATGTCTGAGTCGAAAGATGAAACGTTTTATATGGAAAATGATCGGTATCAGAGATATTTCAGACACATATTTTGGATTACTGGCTATAGATGTGGAAAAAACGAATATCGGAACAAAACCTGAATGGAACAAACATATGATGATGAACAAACATATTGATAACATTAAATATACAGTTGTCTGTAAGATTTTCACTTATAAGGGTTTACCAAACCGCAAAACGTCTTTCGCAATGTGTTAGTTGACGAAGCTATTATTTGGCGAAACAGTAAGAAGTAAACCCTTCTAAGTGAAATTCACACATTACGGTTGTAAAAATGTCGAATAATATAGAAATGTGATATTTAAATTACAATTAAAACTCATTTATTGCTTTCAAAATTCATTTATTGCTGTAGGGCTTTCCACGTATCAGTTGCTCCCCTCTCGTGTGAATCTGCATTTAAAAAAAGTTAATGTTTGATATGCCGTTGCGACCAAGTCATCTGATTGTATCCTGGTCGACTGTTATTTCCCCGTTTACAATACATTCATTTTGGAGGAACTGATAATTATTCTTCTCCACATCTTTATAACAGACATGTAACCATTACGTTAGTAAAAATGTCGAATAATGCAGAAATGCGATATTAAAATGAAAATTGAAACTCATTCATTGCTTTCAGAAAAATTATAGGAAACTCTTATATCGACAGAATAGAAGAGAGGATGATGAAAAAAACGAAAGGTGTGTGAACGTACGTTGATTTACACATAAATTCTTTTATACGACAAATGTTGCCAAACCTTTTTCGACATTATTTGTCAGAAAACAATAGCTGAAAATTAATTTAATGATATATCTTTTGGGTATGTCCCTCAAGGGATGTTTCGTGGATGTCAACGAAAGATATGTTTTTTCTATGAACATCAACTCTCAGAGAAAAATGTGAAAAGGATTGGCGAGCCTAGTACCTTTCAACGTGTGATTCGCAGCCATTGAAATTATTAAACAGAGGAATGTAAGTGATAGAAACTATAAGAAAATTAGAGATATTAATTGAACTTTTCAAAAGACCCAATTAGTTCAGGAATTGAAATATAGTGAGGAGCAATGAATTTAAACAATAGAGTTGAACTGTTCGTTAATGAAAACACGGAAAATTAGAATATGCAAATGAACAGAAATTGAATGATATTGAACTGAATATAAACTAAAACGATAGGAAAAAGTTGTTGGTTGCGATTTTTCTCGCAGTGACAATTTGTCAATAAGCTATAAACCGGTCCCGTGCCAGTTATTGAAAATTAATGTGGCAGTTGTATCGCCAAAAGCATATGCAGATATTTCTTCTGTGAAGAATCTGGCACCGACACCTGTTGGATATAATGCAATGCCCTTCGTTGTATTAGCCAGGAAGTAGTCATTTTCTAACAAATGCCAGTCCATTTACCAACTGTGCGGGTAAGTTTGATTCTTTCTGTGAATGGATTGTTGCTGTATGATTCCATAAAATATAATGCTCGCAACGTATTTCATGTTTCTCCATATTCTCTGTTTTTTCAATTTAATCGTTTGGTTATTTGAAAGGCCACCAGTTTATAGGGGCGTCAAATCAACCAATGATTCTACAAAAAAACAAGATCGATGGGAAAGTTTCGCAGTTCTGCAGAGAATCGAATTTGATGGAAAAAACAACATTTTTTCCTTCATATAACAAACTGAAAATAAAAATGTGTTTATTTTCAAGATGGCATTTTAAAGGCAACATGGGTTATTTCGATGGCACATCTTTCACATTATATTTCGTTTTTTGTTTATCTGCTGATGCTTTTGTGAGCTGGAGCATGAATAATGTACAAATCTAAGTATGTCATTCATTCAACCGAGCTGCTGGAAATATGCTTCAAAAACATTAAGAAATCAGATCTGATACGATACAGAGGTTATTTCATTTGAAAGCATTCCAGACAAGAAAGCAAATATACACATTTCGTGTTTATCCTGGACCAGATTGGAGAACATTTCATCTCGCTAAGAGCTGATAGGGTTTTTTGCTCGTCTGAAGCTTTCCGGCATTCCTTCTCCATGATAAAAATTTATTTCACACTCCTCTCCGTCTTTGTTGTTCGGCAAGATCCACGGATTAAAAGACATTCATATCCTAACGTGAGTTATGGTTATAATTATTAAGATGGGAATTTTTACGAGCTATCCGTTGAAGATGGTGGTGTTTTTGTTTGCTCTGCGTTTGATAAATTTCTGCCTCTCGAGAATGAGAAATGAGAGTATGAGGCATAATTGAAAATGAATTCCTATATTTCATAGATGGAATATTGTCATTGAATGCTCCAGGTACTATTTCATTTGTTCATTGTGTATAATAATATGCGAAGTTGTTATTCTGGGAATTTATCTGTTGGTTTGTCGGTATTGAGTTTCGACGTTTCGCCATCTCAATGGGCATTTTCAAGAATTTTACTGCTCCTACTTGGTGCCAGCAGCTGTTGTTTGAAAAACTTCTGTTTCTCGGTCGTAAATTGTAGCGGATATGATCCGTTCCATCAGTAGTCGGGTCAATTACGGTTGTCGGACTTTTGGCTAATGACTGTTCGGGTAATAATGGTCGGTCTGGTTCGTGGCGATCTGCATCCATCAAAGGACCATTTTCTGAACTGTTTTCTTTTTTGTTGATAAGGGCCCTCCAGATATTTGATATGTTTTGAGAGTCGTCTCTTTTGTTGATTTCTCAATGTTTTTCTATCTGGATGGCTTCCCTAACTCGGCGTGTTCTGAAGTGGTTCACCTGCGCTATTTGCTTTGTTGCCTCGAAATCTATTTTGTTTTCCGTCTGGTGGTGGTGTTGAAAGAGGGCGGAAGATGTTTGTTTTGTCCTTATGCTATTTTTCTGTTCCTGCACTCCAGCTAACATTCTCCTATACGTCTGGCCTATATATTGCTTATCACAGTCATCGCATGTGATGCTCCTTGGTTTTCGAGAGGAATCCTGTCCTTTAGTCTCGGTAAGCAGGACGAAATGGTCCTTTGAGGTTCGAAAACGGTTCGTATAGTTTGTTTTCTCATTAGTCTTCCGATTTTGTCGGCGACTCCTTTGATGAAAGGTAGTGTCACTAATTTTCTGGGTTCTGGAGGGTCTTCCGTCTTAGTTTTTCTTGGGTTGATAGGCATTCCATGCGCAAACAAACTCAAGAAAAACTAAAACGGAAGACCCTACAGGACCCAGAAAATCAGTGACACTACCTTGCATTAAAGGAGTCACTGACAAAATCGGGAGACTATTGAGAAAACAAAATATACGAATACAGATATACGTATTTATTATTATTTAGTTTGTCGGTCAAAATTTTCAATTTCATCAACAAACCATCCGACTCTTAATTCATATGGTGGTCGATTTGTAACGTTCTCTTCTTTGACAAAATGGTTAAGGCTTTCGCCACCGAGGTTTTGAAAGCCGTCGTTCTTTGGAATTTTTTCCTGACGTTTCGCTAGCGAGAGTGGCTAGCTTCTTCAGAGGCTCACTCATCTTGACTATTATTCTGATGACTGGAGCGTCCCTTCCATGTTTCCAGACGACGAAGGTGTCATCCACGTAACGTACCCACGAGGTCGGCTTCAAATCAAAGGCGTCGATTGCTTTCTCTTCAAAACGTTCCATGAAGAAGTTGGCTATCACTGGGCTCAGTGGACTTTCCATCGCCACTCCATCCATTTGTTCATAGAAGTATTCATTGAGAGTAACTCCCCGTTAGACATGCTCTAAAAAGTTCGATGATGTCACTTGAGAACAAGCAGGCTATCTCTCTCAGAGAGTCTTCCGGTGGGACGTTGGTAAACAAGGACACAACATCGAAGCTGACCATAATATCTGTCGGTTCCAAAGTCAAGCTTCTAATTTTACCAACGAAGTCTGTCAAAACTTTGACGTAGGAGTTCGTTCCTCCTACATGAGGCTGGAGGAGTGAGGCCAGATGTTTTGCCAAGTGATAGGTAGGTGAACCTGGGGCACTGACTATTGGTCTCAGTAGAATGTTGGGTTTATGCACCTTCGGAAGACCGTAGAGTTTTCTGTATGGTTCCCGACAGTGAGGACGACTTAATGAGTTTGTTTACATTCCTCAACCTTGATGGAGTTGGGTCCTTCTGAGTTTGCGGTAGTTCGTGGATTCTAGAAGTTCCTCAGTTGCTATCGTATTCCTCCGTTTTTAGAAGGACCGTGGCGTTTCCTTTTTCCGCTAGAAGAATCGTGATACCCTCATCAGAGTTCAGACTTCTTAAGGCCGCAATCTCTCTTTTTGGGACATTGCATTTTGGTAGCCATGCCTTGCTTAGAATATTCGCTGTCACAATCCTGATTTCTTCCGCTCTCTTCAGCTTTCTCATACAGTTATCGGAATAATAGTCAAGATGAGTGAGCCTCTGAAGAAGCTAGCCACTCGCGCTAGAGAAACGTCAGGAAAAATTCCAAAGAACGACGGCCTTCAAATCCGAAGAAAAGTGGTAAAACTGTTTTTTCCACTGATTGAAGCAATCCATGAAATTTCGATTGTCATAATGATAAACGAGTTGGAAAAATAGCAGTCTTTGGCAAAATACTTGAACCGAATATTCGATAAATTATATTTCAATATGAAAATATTGAAGCAATTGATTTCATAAATTCAATAGAGAAAATTTGATGAGAAACCGTAGACACTCAAGAAATTCATGTCTTTGGAAAAAGACCGCATAAGTAGAAGTCACCATAGCTGAGAACTCGAAGCGTCCATTTCCAACGCGCACGATCGTGGATTCAAGCCTCCATTTTCTTTTCAATTCGTATTCTATGGAATAATCAAAACCTGTACCAATTGAGTTTGAGTAACATTTTGTGGGCTGAGTACTGAGTTGTTTCCTTTGGAAACCATTATTGTCAATTCAGATTGCATATAGTACACCGTGTAAAGTCATAGAGAAAGCATGGTATTCTACTAGTGTGACCATCAATCAATCATCAATCAATTTATTTGCTTATTATCAGTACAATAGATTTAGCATTTAGTTTGATGAACAATACAGAAAATAAAAATAAAAAAATGTGGGAACTTCTCAACAACAAATTGAATAAAGAAAAATGTGAAAAAACAAACATAACTTTGAAAATAAATGATAACATTATCAGTGATCCTCAGTTAGTTGCGAATGAATTCGGTCATTTTTTTGCAACGTCAGTCACTGAACTGCTCCAAACTTTAACCCCAACTGGGAGAGGATGTACCACAACTGCATTTTTTCGAGGACACTCGTTGTTTTTCAATGCTCTGGATGAATACGATGTGAAAAATAATATACTCGGGTTGAAAAATAAAACCTCCACCAGCGTCGATGAAATTCCAATCAAACTTGTAAAAAGTTGCGTGGCAGAAATAACTCCATATCTTACAAAAATCATAAACCAGTCGATTCTCTCAGGAGAGTTTCCCGATAGGTTGAAACTAGCAAAAACAGTTCCAATATTCAAGAAAGGTGATCCACAACTTACTGAAAATTATCGAACAATTGCTGTTTAAAGTCCATTCTCAAAAATAATGGAAAAATCTGTTTATATTATACTCACGAACTATTTGAATAAATATAAAATAATGACTCCCTGCCAGCATGGTTTTCGTGAAGGTTACTCCACTGACACCGCATCTAATGAACTAGTACAATTTATCCACGACAAGCTAGACATAGGCGAACATGTGATTGGCATTTTCATCGATCTGTCCCGTGCATTTGACACCTTAGATCCAAAATTCTTAGCAACAAAACTTGACTCCTTAGGTATACGAGGATCTATAAATGACTGGGTTTTATCCTACGTTATAAACAGACGCCTCATTGTTAAGGTGGAAAATAGCTATTCTGACAAATTTGATATTCATCTTGGAACTCCGCAAGGAAGCATCTTGGGTCCACTACTTTTCCTGCTATACGTGAATGACCTGCCATCCTATATCTCGGAGGGTAGACTATTCATGTATGCTGACGATACCACGTTTGTTGTATCTGCAAAAACAATAGATGACCTAGAATTGAGAGCAAACATGGTACTATCCGAATTATCTTCGTGGTGTAGGAGAAACCATCTCATAATAAATCTGAAAAAAAACGTGTGTACGCAGTTCTCAGGACCTCGTCAGAAGCACGAAAAAATGAACCTCGAAATGAATAACACATCTATATACAATTCAGAAAGCACAAGTTTTCTTGGCACAAGGGTGAATGGTGATATGAGCTGGATTGATCACATTAACCACGTCTGTTCTAGGCTGAATAAATGTTTCTTTGCAATTTTATCTTTGAGAAAAACTCTTGATGAGGGTTCTCTGATGCAATATTATTTTGCAACTGTACATTCCATAATATTGTACAACTTCCTGGGGTCAAGCCAAACAGATCGTGTTTTTGTAATTCAAAAAAAAATTATTCGCGTAATATTTAACTTGGACTACAGAGAGTCTTGCCGAGACACCTTCAAATTGAAGAAAATTCTCACATTACTAGTAATATATATTTTGAAACTACTGCTACACACAAGAAATAATCTAGAGAACTACAATAAACACTCTGATATACATTCCTACAATACGCGTAATAGTCATAAAATATGTGCCAAGAAGCACAACAATGCATTTTTTGAGAAATCACCGGACAGTGCGGGTATTCATTTATACAATATTCTACCTATGCAACTGAAATCTGCTGAATCTACAAGATTATTCAAGAAAAATCTCAAAAACGTTCTACAAACGAACTGCTTTTACAATCTCCGGGAATTTTCAGACTACTGCCTGTCAAACTGAATATCTTGTCATTCGCCATCTCTTTTATATGTGACCAGTCTTAAAACATTAGTTATTTATGTGATGTATTTTAAACGTAGGTACTTAGATGTCGCCTTATTTTTATGCTGATTTTAAATTTTATCTTCTATTTTTTATTCTTTCTCGTTTTTATTGTACTGTTGTAAGTGGCTTATATGATAATAAACTGATTGATTGATTGATTGATTGAGCATCGTCAAGGTAAGTAAAAATAAAACAAGTTAGTACAAAGTACAAATACAAAACAGACACATTAAAAAGGCAAAGTATCAAAACTTGCAGTTAAGAAATTCACCAACGTCATAAGGGCAGAGATCAACAAGCAGTCCTTTTATAATTTTTTTGAACTGATTTATGTGTAAATTCTTCACATATGGTGGTATATGGTTGAAGAGCCTTATCGCCATAGTAAGAAAGCTTTTATGAGTATTGCCAGTCGATGTTGTAGCATGAGTAGATTGTGGCCATTTCTGGTCAAATATTCATGATTGTGATTAACTTTAGGGGTGTTATTTTGTGTTTTGACATAGACGAGGCATTGAAATATGTATAGAGCCGCAAAGGTTGATATATTGAATTTTCAAAATAGAGGTCTACAGCTATCAGTCCGTTTTGCCCTACCCAGGATTCTAATAGCCGTTTTTTGAATGATGAATATCCTTTCCCAGTCAGTCGAAAGTCCCCATAAAACCAATCCGTATGACAGCTTAGATTGAAATAACCCCATATAAGCTGTTCTCAAAACATGAAAGGGAGCAAATTCATAAATTCTACGAAGCAGGTAAAGAGTGCTGGATAGCTTAGTAGAGAGATCTTTGATATGGTCTTTTCAATTAAGTTTTTGATCAAGTGTTACCCCCAAAAACCTAATGGATTTTTGACTATCCTTTAGCTCTTTTAGTGTAAACGTAATTATGTCAGTTTTTTGGACGTTCAAGCATAACTTATTGGCTGCGAAAAAAGTTTCGATTTTTTCCAACGCGTTGTCAGTCAGTTGCTTTGGATATTCAAGTTCAGGGTAACTCTTATAAAAAGTGGTATCATCGGTATATTGAATGGTATTGAGAGATCATTGACATATAATAGGAACAGCAGGGGTCCCAAGATTGACCCCTGGGGCACACCTGCTGTTACACTCACTGCTGCAGATCTCACACCACTTTGCTCCACGATCTGCTTTCGTTCGGATAGGTAAGATACGATCAAATCAGCTATTTTTCCCCTGATTCCATGGTACGGAAGTTTTTCTAGTAGAATCGAGTGCGACACACAGTCGAATGCCTTCGAGAGGTCACAGAACACGGCTGTGAGTGCTTCCTCCCTCTCGAAAGAATCCACCGCGGCTCGCACCAGTTCAGTTATGGCATGCGATGTAGATAGATTTTGTCTGAATCCAAACTGGGACTTTGAGAGCAAGTCGTTCGAATCCATAAATTGTATTATCCTACTATTCAATGCGGCTTCAATGACCACTACTCACTCCAATGATTTACGTCCCTCGCCTTCGTCTCACGTCTGAAAATTACCGCTCGTGAGTAACGGCTACATGAACTATTATTTGACTTCATAGACAATAATATCAATTACTGTGATTATATTTTATCATCGTATCGGTCGCTGTATGTGGCAAATTATTCAACCGTCCGCGTCGCAAAGTGAAACAAATTTAACTGTGCATTCATCGATGATTGATGATCTGCCATGGCATATTTTTCATCATGATAGCTTTCGATATTTCATCGGGCGACAATCAAAAATTGAAATAAAAAGCGTGCGATTAACGCGTCAAAAATCGAACCGTTCGACCTGAATTCGACAGGAAAGCGTTCATCAAGGTGCCAAAGGACGAATAAAATACAATGTGGAGGTAATGAACAAAAAGGAATATGCTCTGTTGTTATGTCACCCGCGTGACAAAAAACGTGCGTATGACAGTGCCTGCCAGGCGTTGTTCGGTCAGTTGCAAAGTGGATATTTTCAGTCTAGTGTGAGCTTTTGTTCTGGATAAACCATCATTCTTCTGGTAGTTTTGATCCCAGAGAAATATTGCGGTTTGTGCCTTTCTGACACCACCTTTCATTGTGTGAATGTTACTGATGTGGCATTTATTCGAATGCCAATATGTTACAGACATATGGAAGGGCAGATTAGACGTTAGAAAATACACAAGTTCCCAACAACAATTTTCTGTGGCACCTTAAATGGTGGTGTTAACACGAATATTTTCTGCATGGTAGGGCAGATGATTTCGATATTTCACAAAAAAGTGTGAGATTCTGGATTTCTATGTTTCTTGAAGTACTGAAACAGTTGAAAATATTGAACGGATTGTAAAAACATTGAAGTTTCCAGAGAATATTCTTGAATCGAATTACTTCGAAGTCAACAATCAGGTACTGTGAAAACGAATTCAAGCAAAATGCAAAATATTTCATATGCATTGTTGACAACTTTATAATTCTCTATGTCTTATTTTAGAACTTCCCGAGTAGTGTTTCACAAGTCCAATTTCATGGGTTTACTCTCTCCTGAAAATATTTCTAGGATAATATTCTAGGTTTGATCTTAGATGACTCTTTGAGATTTAGGAAAATGTCGAACGTAATATACAAACAGCATATGGAGCTCTGAAGCCACTATATCCTCATGAATGTTATTCACCTGTAGCTACAAAAAAGTTTTATATGAAACTTCGGTTTCTGTAGTGATCAAGATACTGCTGGTAGAGTGCGTGTAGAACTTCTGTATTAGAATCTTATATGGCATAAGAAAATATGATCATGTCTCTCACAAACTAAAATGAGTTAAAATGACTTTCAATAGGAAAATGATTCAAATTCCATGTCTCGTGTCTTTTCACAAAATTCTGTTGTTTAAAAGTCCAACTTATCTTCATCAGAAAATAATGTTCTAAAGTGATATTCACAATCTTAACATCAGGAAGAAAAATCTGCTAACATATCCTGCACACAGAACTTTCCTCTTCGAAAAAAGCTTTCTCTTCAATATTTATAAATCATACTATGCGATACCTTCTGAATTTAAGCAATATAATTCGATAAAATACAAATAACTCAAAACATATCTACGAACAATTCCCTCCAATTTTACTCATCTCCTAATTTTTGTATTTTCAATATTTCTTCTTATTTTTGAGAGTGATCAAGCAGTTGATTTCAATATGAAAATAATGAGTGACCCAAATAGATCAGATTCAAATTAGAAAACTAAGGTTAAGTAGGCTTAGGTTAGGTAGGCAAAATGAAAAATGTTATAAGCAACAAAAGTTCAAGGGTAGAGCACCAATTGAGGAACTCCACCTTGGATTTCCTGTAATTCATGTTTGTTTTCTTTTTTGTCTCTCATCTTTTTGTAATTTTGCTATAGTGTACGTGGATTGTGGAAGAAAGACATTCATTATTATCATTGAAAAACTTCCCTTTTTTCAAACTTTTTAAAGTTTTCAATTAAAACCCATTGTCAGTGAAAATCGTATAGGAAACAATGATAATGCTGTTTATTCATTGAGTTGAACTCTCGATTTCTTGAACGAAGAGATCGGAAACTTCGGTGTAAAACTTAGGACATTTTATAAAAATCAATTATCCTTACACCAAACTAATTTTTCTTGCATTCGACGCGCGTTTCGATAACAAGGTTACCATCTTCAGGAGACAAAAACTAATATCAACTATTATTTACACTCGAAACTGTGCTTTGAACAATAGTTTGCCGTTCTCTTTGTATGGGGTGTAAGAGGTTGATTAACCGAGTCTCAACTATTACGACCATGAGGAATCTCTATCCAATGGATAATATCCTGGAGTTTTCAAAACATTCCCTGTCCCACTCGATGAGAAGAAATGCAGTAGAGTAGGAATGAATAATTATAGAGGCGTCTCGTTCAGAGAGAATTTGAATAAAGTCGATGCGACATTTTCCTCGATAGAACATGTCAATAGGAATGATTGAAAATAATGAACTTCAAGACGTTTAAAAACCTCAATTCCCTTGATATCTCGCATTCTTGAATTTTAACGAATTCAGTTGAAAGAACATCTTCGATAGATTGTATCAGGGGGGCACTTCATGAATCTTATAACGTCACATTTCTGGCGCACCCAACGACAGCTTTATGGGTTGTCGGATATGTTCATAGATTTGTCACATCATTTCCGATAATTCTCAGAACATTTTTCAATTACTGAAATATCTCCAGGGAATTGTTCCAGAATTAATAATCGATTGCGAATGCGGGTGAGGATTTGGGATTTTGAAAACTCCTCTGAAAAGACCATTAGAAACGTAGTACCACATGTATCGATTGGCCCCACTCTATTTTTCTCTGTATTTTTTCATCGAATACGTGTTTCATCCTTCAGAATAAACGTTTCCACTTCTTGGTGGGGATCGACTCATTATCACCCTTCCACAAGATATCAGAAATCGTATTTCTAACAGGGTCATAGGCAATGAACTCTTTCTGATCGTGAGTTGAACTCAAGGCATCAATTTTATGAGTTATATGAATTCTTGTATTCACCCTCACCAACTTGTACAAGTTATTCGATGTTATCATTGAAACGGAAAAGAATGTACTGAAAAAAATATCACATCTACAGGTTTTCTATACACTTTATGAATTTTTTTCCGAGGGAGGACTAATCAATATCCATAAATATGGAACGGCATTCGGAAGTACCATGAATTCGTTATTTTTTAAGGGCTTCCATGAGTTCAATGAATTACCGGAAGAAATAAGGAAATTATCCATTTTGGAAAATTTCAAAACAGCACTTAGAGATTTAAAAAAAAAGTAAAGAAAAAGTTGGTAATCGAACACAAATTGTATAGATCTATTGAATTATTTGGGACATTATTGTTTATTGTCAATCATCAGTTGTTTTTAATTGTTCACTAGGGTACTTATATGTGTAATAAAGTTTTAATAATAATTGAATTTATAAATGTACAAGTTCTTAACGTATGACCTCGTTATTTTTGTTTGTTTTTTTTTGAATACCTAATTATAATTTAGTATCTACTTACTTACATGTTACTTAAACTTGAACATTAACTTATGATAATGAAATCCTTGTATATAATCATTTTCTATCTATATGTTTAGTCTTAATATCATTTTTTTTAACGTATTTGTACTTTTTATATTTCTATGTTTTTTATAGTCTATATTTATGTAGCCGTATTTTTCTATATGTCATTAAGCTAGTGTTATCTTTACCCTCATAGATATGTATATTAGGTGGTTCCTATTTCAAATGAAGATATATATATATGAAAAATATGCCATGGCAGATCATCAATCATCGGTGAATGCACAGTTAAATTTGTTTCACTTTGCGACGCGGACGGTTGAATAATTTGCCACATACAGCGACCGATACGATGGTAAAATATAATTACAATAATGGATAATATTGTCTATGAAGGCAAATAACAGTTTATGTAGCCGTTACTCACGAGCGATAATTTTAAGACGTGAGACGAAGGCGAGGGACGTAAATCATTGGAGTGAGTAGTGGTCATTGAAGCCGCAATGAATAGTAGGATAATACAATTGGTGGATTCGAACGACTTGCTCTCAAAGTCTCAGTTTGGATTCAGACAAAATCTATCTACATCGCATGCCATAACTGAACTGGTGCGAGCCGCGGTGGATTCCTTCGAGAGGGGGGAAGCACTCACAGCCGTGTTCTGTGACCTCTCGAAGGCATTCGACTGTGTGTCGCACTCGATTCTAGTAGAAAAACTTCCGTACTATGGAATCAGGGGAAAAATAGCTGATTTGATCGTATCTTACCTATCCGAACGAAAGCAGATCGTGGAGCAAAGTGGTGTGAGATCTCCAGCAGTGAGTGTAACAGCAGGTGTGCCCCAGGGGTCAATCTTGGGACCCCTGCTGTTCCTATTATATGTCAATGATCTCTCGTACCATATGAACCCTCTCAATACCATTCAATATGCCGATGATACCACTTTTTATAAGAGTTACCCTGAACTTGAATATCCAAAGCAACTGACTGACAACGCGTTGGAAAAAATCGAAACTTTTTTCGCAGCCAATAAGTTATGCTTGAACGTCCAAAAAACTGACATAATTACGTTTACACTAAAAGAGCTAAAGGATAGTCAAAAATCCATTAGGTTTTTGGGGGTAACACTTGATCAAAAACTTAATTGAAAAGACCATATCAAAGATCTCTCTACTAAGCTATCCAGCACTCTTTACCTGCTTCGTAGAATTTATGAATTTGCTCCCTTTCATGTTTTGAGAACAGCTTATATGGGGTTATTTCAATCTAAGCTGTCATACGGATTGGTTTTATGGGGACTTTCGACTGACTGGGAAAGGATATTCATCATTCAAAAAACGGCTATTAGAATCCTGGGTAGGGCAAAACGGACTGATAGCTGTAGACCTCTATTTTGAAAATTCAATATATCAACCTTTGCGGCTCTATACATATTTCAATGCCTCGTCTATGTCAAAACACAAAATAACACCCCTAAAGTTAATCACAATCATGAATATTTGACCAGAAATGGCCACAATCTACTCATGCTACAACATCGACTGGCAATACTCATAAAAGCTTTCTTACTATGGCGATAAGGCTCTTCAACCATATACCACCATATGTGAAGAATTTACACATAAATCAGTTCAAAAAAATTATAAAAGGACTGCTTGTTGATCTCTGCCCTTATGACGTTGGTGAATTTCTTAACTGCAAGTTTTGATACTTTGCCTTTTTAATGTGTCTGTTTTGTATTTGTACTTTGTACTAACTTGTTTTATTTTTACTTACCTTGACGATGCTCAATCAATCAATCAATCAATCAGTTTATTATCATATAAGCCACTTACAACAGTACAATAAAAACGAGAAAGAATAAAAAATAGAAGATAAAATTTAAAATCAGCATAAAAATAAGGCGACATCTAAGTACCTACGTTTAAAATACATCACATAAATAACTAATGTTTTAAGACCGGTCACATATAAAAGAGATGGCGAATGACAAGATATTCAGTTTGACAGGCAGTAGTCTGAAAATTCCCGGAGATTGTAAAAGCAGTTCGTTTGTAGAACGTTTTTGAGATTTTTCTTGAATAATCTTGTAGATTCAGCAGATTTCAGTTGCATAGGTAGAATATTGTATAAATGAATACCCGCACTGTCCGGTGATTTCTCAAAAAATGCATTGTTGTGCTTCTTGGCACATATTTTATGACTATTACGCGTATTGTAGGAATGTATATCAGAGTGTTTATTGTAGTTCTCTAGATTATTTCTTGTGTGTAGCAGTAGTTTTAAAATATATATTACTAGTAATGTGAGAATTTTCTTCGATTTGAAGGTGTCTCGGCAAGACTCTCTGTAGTCCAAGTTAAATATTACGCGAATAATTTTTTTTTGAATTACAAAAACACGATCTGTTTGGCTTGACCCCAGGAAGTTGTACAATATTATGGAATGTACAGTTGCAAAATAATATTGCATCAGAGAACCCTCATCAAGAGTTTTTCTCAAAGATAAAATTTCAAAGAAACATTTATTCAGCCTAGAACAGACGTGGTTAATGTGATCAATCCAGCTCATATCACCATTCACCCTTGTGCCAAGAAAACTTGTGCTTTCTGAATTGTATATAGATGTGTTATTCATTTCGAGGTTCATTTTTTCGTGCTTCTGACGAGGTCCTGAGAACTGCGTACACACGGTTTTTTTCAGATTTATTATGAGATGGTTTCTCCTACACCACGAAGATAATTCGGATAGTACCATGTTTGCTCTCAATTCTAGGTCATCTATTGTTTTTGCAGATACAACAAACGTGGTATCGTCAGCATACATGAATAGTCTACCCTCCGAGATATAGGATGGCAGGTCATTCACGTATAGCAGGAAAAGTAGTGGACCCAAGATGCTTCCTTGCGGAGTTCCAAGATGAATATCAAATTTGTCAGAATAGCTATTTTCCACCTTAACAATGAGGCGTCTGTTTATAACGTAGGATAAAATCCAGTCATTTATAGATCCTCGTATACCTAAGGAGTCAAGTTTTGTTGCTAAGAATTTTGGATCTAAGGTGTCAAATGCACGGGACAGATCGATGAAAATGCCAATCACATGTTCGCCTATGTCTAGCTTGTCGTGGATAAATTGTACTAGTTCATTAGATGCGGTGTCAGTGGAGTAACCTTCACGAAAACCATGCTGGCAGGGAGTCATTATTTTATATTTATTCAAATAGTTCGTGAGTATAATATAAACAGATTTTTCCATTATTTTTGAGAATGGACTTTAAACAGCAATTGTTCGATAATTTTCAGTAAGTTGTGGATCACCTTTCTTGAATATTGGAACTGTTTTTGCTAGTTTCAACCTATCGGGAAACTCTCCTGAGAGAATCGACTGGTTTATGATTTTTGTAAGATATGGAGTTATTTCTGCCACGCAACTTTTTACAAGTTTGATTGGAATTTCATCGACGCTGGTGGAGGTTTTATTTTTCAACCCGAGTATATTATTTTTCACATCGTATTCATCCAGAGCATTGAAAAACAACGAGTGTCCTCGAGAAAATGCAGTTGTGGTACATCCTCTCCCAGTTGGGGTTAAAGTTTGGAGCAGTTCAGTGACTGACTTTGCAAAAAAATGACCGAATTCATTCGCAACTAACTGAGGATCACTGATAATGTTATCATTTATTTTCAAAGTTATGTTTGTTTTTACACATTTTTCTTTATTCAATTTGTTGTTGAGAAGTTCCCACATTTTTTTATTTTTATTTTCTGTATTGTTCATCAAACTAAATGCTAAATCTATTGTACTGATAATAAGCAAATAAATTGATTGATGATTGATTGATGGTCACACTAGTAGAATACCATACTTTCTCTATGACTTTACACGGTGTACTATATGCAATCTGAATTGACAATAATGGTTTCCAAAGGAAACAACTCAGTACTCAGCCCACAAAATGTTACTCAAACTCAATTGGTACAGGTTTTGATTATTCCATAGAATACGAATTGAAAAGAAAATGGAGGCTTGAATCCACGATCGTGCGCGTTGGAAATGGACGCTTCGAGTTCTCAGCTATGGTGACTTCTACTTATGCGGTCTTTTTCCAAAGACATGAATTTCTTGAGTGTCTACGGTTTCTCATCAAATTTTCTCTATTGAATTTATGAAATCAATTGCTTCAATATTTTCATATTGAAATATAATTTATCGAATATTCGGTTCAAGTATTTTGCCAAAGACTGCTATTTTTCCAACTCGTTTATCATTATGACAATCGAAATTTCATGGATTGCTTCAATCAGTGGAAAAAACAGTTTTACCACTTTTCTTCGGGTTTGAAGGCCGTCGTTCTTTGGAATTTTTCCTGACGTTTCTCTAGCGCGAGTGGCTAGCTTCTTCAGAGGCTCACTCATCTTGACTATTATTCCGATAACTGTATGAGAAAGCTGAAGAGAGCGGAAGAAATCAGGATTGTGACAGCGAATATTCTAAGCAAGGCATGGCTACCAAAATGCAATGTCCCAAAAAGAGAGATCGCAGCCTTAAGAAGTCTGAACTCTGATGAGGGTATCACGATTCTTCTAGCGGAAAAAGGAAACGCCACGGTCCTTCTAAAAACGGAGGAATACGATAGCAACTGAGGAACTTCTAGAATCCACGAACTACCGCAAACTCAGAAGGACCCAACTCCATCAAGGTTGAGGAATGTAAACAAACTCATTAAGTCGTCCTCACTGTCGGGAACCATACAGAAAACTCTACGGTCTTCCGAAGGTGCATAAACCCAACATTCTACTGAGACCAATAGTCAGTGCCCCAGGTTCACCTACCTATCACTTGGCAAAACATCTGGCCTCACTCCTCCAGCCTCATGTAGGAGAAACGAACTCCTACGTCAAAGTTTTGACAGACTTCGTTGGTAAAATTAGAAGCTTGACTTTGGAACCGACAGATATTATGGTCAGCTTCGATGTTGTGTCCTTGTTTACCAACGTCCCACCGGAAGACTCTCTGAGAGAGATAGCCTGCTTGTTCTCAAGTTACATCATCGAACTTTTTAGAGCATGTCTAACAGGGAGTTACTTTCAATGGAAGGGAAACTTCTATGAACAAATGGATGGAGTGGCGATGGGAAGTCCACTGAGCCCAGTGATAGCCAACTTCTTCATGGAACTTTTTGAAGAGAAAGCAATCGACGCCTTTGATTTGAAGCCGACCTCGTGGGTACGTTACGTGGATGACACCTTCGTCGTCTGGAAACATGGAAGGAACGATCCAGTCATTGGAATAATAGTCAAGATGAGTGAGCCTCTGAAGAAGCTAGCCACTCTCGCTAGCGAAACGTCAGGAAAAAATTCCAAAGAACGACGGCTTTCAAAACCTCGGTGGCGAGAGCCTTAACCATTTTGTCAAAGAAGAGAACGTTACAAATCGACCACCATATGAATTAAGAGTCGGATGGTTTGTTGATGAAATTGAAAATTTTGACCGACAAAATAAATAATAATAAATACGTATATCTGTATTCGTATATTTTGTTTTCTCAATAGTCTCCCGATTTTGTCAGTGACTCCTTTAATGCAAGGTAGTGTCACTGATTTTCTGGGTCCTGTAGGGTCTTCCGTTTTAGTTTTTCTTGAGTTTGTTTGCGCATGGAATGCCTATCAACCCAAGAAAAACTAAGACGGAAGACCCTCCAGAACCCAGAAAATTAGTGACACTACCTTTCATCAAAGGAGTCGCCGACAAAATCGGAAGACTAATGAGAAAACAAACTATACGAACCGTTTTCGAACCTCAAAGGACCATTTCGTCCTGCTTACCGAGACTAAAGGACAGGATTCCTCTCGAAAACCAAGGAGCATCACATGCGATGACTGTGATAAGCAATATATAGGCCAGACGTATAGGAGAATGTTAGCTGGAGTGCAGGAACAGAAAAATAGCATAAGGACAAAACAAACATCTTCCGCCCTCTTTCAACACCACCACCAGACGGATAACAAAATAGATTTCGAGGCAACAAAGCAAATAGCGCAGGTGAACCACTTCAGAACACGCCGAGTTAGGGAAGCCATCCAGATAGAAAAACATTGAGAAATCAACAAAAGAGACGACTCTCAAAACATATCAAATATCTGGAGGGCCCTTATCAACAAAAAAGAAAACAGTTCAGAAAATGGTCCTTTGATGGATGCAGATCGCCACGAACCAGACCGACCATTATTACCCGAACAGTCATTAGCCAAAAGTCCGACAACCGTAATTGACCCGACTACTGATGGAACGGATCATATCCGCTACAATTTACGACCGAGAAACAGAAGTTTTTCAAACAACAGCTGCTGGCACCAAGTAGGAGCAGTAAAATTCTTGAAAATGCCCATTGAGATGGCGAAACGTCGAAACTCAATACCGACAAACCAACAGATAAATTCCCAGAATAACAACTTCGCATATTATTATACATCACAATGAACAAATGAAATAGTACCTGGAGCATTCAATGAAAATATTCCATGTATGAAATATAGGAATTCATTTTCAATTATGCCTCATACTCTCATTTCTCATTCTCGAGAGGCAAAAATTTATCAAACGCAGAGCAAACAAAAACACCACCATCTTCAACGGATAGCTCGTAAAAATTCCCATCTTAATAATTATAACCATAACTCACGTTAGGATATGAATGTCTTTTAATCCGTGGATCTTGCCGAACAACAAAGACGGAGAGGAGTGTGAAATAAATTTTTATCATGGAGAAGGAATGCCGGAAAGCTTCAGACGAGCAAAAAACCCTATCAGCTCTTAGCGAGATGAAATGTTCTCGAATCTGGTCCAGGATAAACACGAAATGTGTATATTTGCTTTCTTGTCTGGAATGCTTTCAAATGAAATAACCTCTGTATCGTATCAGATCTGATTTCTTAATGTTTTTGAAACATATTTCCAGCAGCTCGGTTGAATGAATGCCATACTTAGATTTGTACATTATTCATGCTCCAGCTCACAAAAGCATCAGCAGATAAACAAAAAACGAAATATAATGTGAAAGATGTGCTTTTATAGCCATCGAAATAACCCATGTTGCCTTTAAAATGCCATCTTGAAAATAAACACATTTTTATTTTCAGTTTGTTATATGAAGGAAAAAATGTTGTTTTTTCCATCAAATTCGATTCTCTGCAGAACTGCGAAACTTTCCCATCGATCTTGTTTTTTTGTAGAATCATTGGTTGATTTGACGCCCCTATAAACTGGTGGCCTTTCAAATAACCAAACGATTAAATTGAAAAAACAGAGAATATGGAGAAACATGAAATACGTTGCGAGCATTATATTTTATGGAATCATACAGCAACAATCCATTCACAGAAAGAATCAAACTTACCCGCACAGTTGGTAAATGGACTGGCATTTGTTAGAAAATGACTACTTCCTGGCTAATACAACGAAGGGCATTGAATTATATCCAACAGGTGTCGGTGCCAGATTCTTCACAGAAGAAATATCTGCATATGCTCTTGGCAATACAACTGCCACATTAATTTTCAATAACTGGCACGGGACCGGTTTATAGCTTATTGACCATTGTCACTGCGAGAAAAGTCGCAACCAACAACTTTTTCCTATCGTTTTAGTTTATATTCAGTTCAATATCATTCAGTTTCTGTTCATTTGCATATCCTAATTTTCCGTGTTTTCATTAACGAACAGTTCAACTCTATTGTTTAAATTCATTGCTCCTCACTATATTTCAATTCCTGAACTAATTGGGTCTTTTGAAAAGTTCAATTCATATCTCTAATTTTCTTATAGTTTCTATCACTTACATTCCTCTGTTTAATAATTTCAATGGCTGCGAATCACACGTTGAAAGGTACTAGGCTCGCCAATCCTTTTCGGCATATCAAACATTAACTTTTTTTAAATGCAGATTCACACGAGAGAAGAGCAACTGATACGTGGAAAGCCCTACAGCAATAAATGAATTCTGGAAGCAATAAATGAGTTTTAATTGTAATTTTAATATCACATTTCTATATTATTCGACATTTTTACAACCGTAATGTGTGAATTCCACTTAGAAGGGTTTACTTCTTACTGTTTCGCCAAATAATAGCTTCGTCAACTAACACATTGCGAAAGACGTTTTGCGGTTTGGTGAACCCTTATAAGTGAAAATCTTACAGACAACTGTATATTAAATGTTATCAATATGTTTGTTCATCATCATATGTTTGTTCCATTCAGGTTTTGTTCCGATATTCGTTTTTTCCACATCTATAGCCAGTAAACCAAAATATGTGTCTGAAATATCTCTGATACCGATCATTTTCCATATGGAACGTTTCATCTTTCGACTCAGACATGTTCCTGAAACATGGCAAAAACCATATACCTTCTCAGAAGTGTTCTTAATGTTAACTACATATTCTCATTCATTTATGCTCCTGTGAACTTCTTGAAATCGATGTCATTCAATAGAACAATGCGTTATAAGGCTTCCAATTAGAAGATGTTGAGAAATTGACTCACCTCTTGAAGTAGAAATTACTTGGATGAGGGATTGTAAAATACTCCTTTCTCCATGCACATAACCTAAATACATTGTTTGGTGGCCTCTCTGCGAATTCAATCGATCTTGATCACAAACTGAGGATATCTGTGGATATCCTCCAAGAATTACCTGTTTCCAAAAACTATATCGTAGGCTTCAGCGAATATTCCAGAAGGATAACTTTTTCATAAGGATATCCCATGGACGTTTACAAGAGATCTGGACGTCTAAGTGCGCTTTTAGTATCCACGAACGTAGAATCAGTTTTGGTTTTCACATCACATACTTTTTCTTTGAGTTTTGAGTTTCAAGTTGATATATGAAATCAAATAGCCTAATATTTGTATTTTAGAAGACAAAAATCATACGTAAAATTTTTTGTTTCAAAGATTTCCAGCATGGTAAAATATGAGTCGAATGCTAATACTCTCTTTCATTGCATCTCAACGGCTAAAAACCCTCACTTGCAGCCACTATTCCACTGGCAGCGGTATATTATCACATTGAAAGGAAAATAAGCTCCAATTTGATAAAGAAAACAGGAACATAAAAGTATAACAAAGTATTATTTCTTTACACCTGGCTGCCAAGTAGTTGCGGCCGAGTAGGCAATTTTCTACATGCATTGCTGTGATGTGAATGACATTTCATTAAACTACGAAATGAATAAAAAATTTGTGGAAAATTAATTAACATTAGTTCAGTTAAATCAATATATTTGTCTGCTCATAAATGTATAAAGAAATTTGAGTTTGATCATCTACGTTATGAATGTAGTGATTCTGCAGCTCGATCTCGTACTATAACAGCTCAATATCGCATTCTAACTCCTTGGTCACTATTGAATTATATTGCATTGAAACACTAGATCTCCTTGTGAAGTAGCTGCAGTCGACAGGTTTTGCTCTTGAAGTGTTTTCCAGAATCACACTGGATTCATCCCAGGCACTTCACCCTGCGTATTTCTGCAAGAGTCGATGTCACATCAACATCTCTGACATTAATCAAAGCAAACTAAATGACTACGTCGGCTTTTCCCGTTCTGTTATCCACGCCATACAAGCGATGAGCTGCCCTATTCATTTCCTCGTAACCCTCGACTCTACTGAATTTAATATTTTCATATGAAAGCAAAGGATCAAAGTCTGTGATCCCCGGCCTCAAGGGTTTTATCATACGGTTCCAGAAAGTACATATTATCTTCCTTTGCAGTCGGGAGCAACTCTAATCTACTTTAATGTGTCTAATACCCATAAATGACTCTCGTATTGAGCTTTCGCTGGTAATATATTGATAAAGTTTAATTGACGACTATCAAATTATCTTCGAGTGATGTCATTATCTCCAGTGTGTGGGGAATATTACATGATTTCGGTTGTTCCGGGTGATGGGAAACAGTTTGTGAGTATTAGCGACAGATTTTCTATAAACTGATTTGTACGCGATGGATTGGATATGAAAATTTCAAAATCTAATTCGACTGGAACTATTTCATAATGCTTTCATGGTACTGAAAAGAAAACCCATATAGCATGGCATCAAATAATTTTAGAGAGGGAGATGAATAATAATAAAATAATAATAATAATAACACAATACCAATATCAAGCATATAGGGAGCGAGGATACATTTTTTGATTAGTTGCAATTCTGACGGAGTGCAAGAATGATTAGGTTGGTTTTGAAAAGTTCGTTTCGATGATATAAGTGAAATTTTCAATATTGTCTCTCTGTTAGTGCTCGTTGACAGTTTCCAAAAATAAATTTCATTATTCAAGAAATTAAAATTTATGAAGATACACCTGAGGGACAGACGTAGTAAGGGGCCGTTCATAAAATACGTTCGCATACAAGGGGGGGGGGTCTCACTGAGTGTGACAAGATGTGACAAGGGGGGATGGGGGCTATACGGCAACGTGACGTTCGCCGTTTATTATTTTTTGACATGAGCGCTAGCCAGGGTGACCACTTTTGGTAGAAATCTGCTTTTTTAGTAGATTTCTAACGAAAATTGGAAAATTTTGGTATGAAAGAAATCTTCAGTAGATTTCGATAGGAATCTACATGTGCGACATCTTCTAACAAATTCCTGAACTCGTCAGATTTTTTAATCAAATCTATAGTGACTCCAGAATGGTTAGATGACGATGAAATGGACGGTAGTTTTGAAGATGCAGAAGAAGATGATGCAATACCGATTGTAGATATTTCGGCCCATTTAGAAAATCCTTGGACTTCTGAATGATAGAAATATTATTTATTATTTATATGTTCGTTATGAAAGATATTCATTAATTTAGTTAAATTTTATTATAATAACTGAATAAATATTTTTAATTTTCAGAATTTGTGTACTATCATTTAGAATTTATCATACTCAGCAGGGGGGGGGTCTTAGTTTTTGTGACGAAATATTACTAGGGGGGGTCACAAAAAGTGTGACACAGCGTGACCATGGGGGGGAGGGGGTCAAAAAAGCTGATTTTAGTGTGACGTATTTTATGAACGGCCCCTAAGAAGAGATTTATTGCTTTTGAAGAACGTAGGAATAGTTGTTGTACTATGACTTTGATATGGAAAAAAATACCGCATGTGACGGCAGTCAAGTAGTTAAATGCGACCATGGACATACCGCATGTCTTAGATAGATTTTTCAACGGGTAAGAACGAAAATTACACTTGAATTTCTCAATTGTTCTAAAAAAATTGTTGTTCTAAAATTGTTCGTTTCCGTTAACCAGCTGACGAACGTCAACCCTCAGAAGTCGAAACTTGTGCGAGCAATGGATCAACGAGGCCTTACTTTTTAACGTGCGATTACCCAGCACGGTGGCCCGGCGGGGAATCGAACCCCGGTCTTCCGCTTGAAAGGCGGATATGCTAACCTCTACACTATCGAAAAAAGACTTGAAATTTGTATTATTTTCCTTTGAGTGAACTTTGAAAATCGAATGAACGTTCAACGTTCAAATATGTTACTGTTGGCTGAAGAATTATTTATATTTCGAAAAACCATAATGTTTTTTAACTAATGGTCTGAGATGATATTTCACTTTTTTCCCTCCTCACTACTTCCCAAAATCAATTTGAGGTATGATAAAATGATGAACTCGAATTACTATTTTTTTTTTATTTTCGGATTGTTTCTTTTTTCAGTTACGGAAAACTACCTTCCTATTGGTTCGAATATTGTCACAAACATATAGAGAATTACTCGAAATTTGTTTCGAGAATTGAATTGATCATTGATGATAATAATGGTTTGTAAAAAAAAACTCGTTTCTCTAAACGTTCTTCTGCTCATAAATGCATCTTTTGTACAATAATTAAATTATATTAATGAAAAGAAACCTTTTTTCAATCATTTTTCATAATCATTTCTCATATTCTCAAAAACAGGTGCAATTTTCATTTGTTTATTCAATAGGGTGTCATTAACAAATGAATTGTTGCGAAGTATTCTTTTTGAATAAATAAGACACTAGAACAATCGTGTATGACTTTGAAATAATATTTGCATATTTCAAACAAACAAGAAATGAAAAAAAGGAAATATTTCAATTATGAAAAAACCTACAAAAATGAAGTTTTTTCATAGGGCTCCGTTTCATGAATATTCAGTATGAATTAAAAAATACGATTTCATGCAATGAAATTATTCAGTAAAGATTCACGGAGAAAAACTTATATCTCATAAACAATGCAACAGCTCATAACAATTTCTCGAAAAATAGAAAAAGAAATTGAATAACAGTTTGAGCTTTTCATTTCTTCAAATTTTGACTTATTCACAAAAAATCGGAGAATCAAAATTACAGGAAGCAAAATAGAAATCTATTTTAAGAAAAAATCTAACTCAACTGAATAATATTTCATTCTAACCCACAGAAGATCTCGTTTCGCTCAGAGAAACTTATCTATTGAGCTCTTCAGTGGGTTGGGAAGAAAAATTGTGCTAGTGGGTGAGATTTTGTCTACAAATAGCTCATCTATTTTGCTTTGTGTAGATATTTCGTATGTAGTATGTATGCTATCTATTTCATTCAATTCTTATATGCCTGGTATACATATCAAGCAAGAAAAAGTGATTTCTATGCAAAACAAGTGCCCGTCGTGCCATATAGGCAGGGGAGTAGATGAACCCTTTTTTCCATTTAGTAAATGAATCAAACGTCTTTGAATGATATACAAGTTACCATCAACAGAGAGTGTTTGTATTTTTTTTATTTTTCTTCTTCCATAGAAGTTGTAATTCCTATTTATTGATTCAAAGAAGACGGTAAACAAAAAATAATTTATGAATCTTCATTCTCTTCACAAATATACCCAAGTTCTTAATTATCAATCATAGATTTCATATAAGTTTTCGAATTCTAAAAATTCCTCACCTAACCAAAGCATAACTAATAATCATATCATTCATTCATGTATCCAAATGATACCCCAATTTTTTAATCCAGGATAATAATTTGTTTTTTCAAAGGGAGGAAATCGAGCGACATGTTTGTTTTCAACCCAATTTTTACCTCTAAGTATTGTTGGTGAGGTATTATTTATATATTGAATATTTGCGATACCTCATAACAGCCCAATCATATATTCCAGTGAGGTTGGACAGAAAGTCATTCAAAAAAGAAACTTGTTCCGACTAATCAAATTTTTACCAATATATTTTTCGATATGTGAAGAGGAAGTTGAACAATAATATTCACAGCATCATGATCGGTATTTGGCTCCGAAATGTCTGTTACTTTTATTGTTAGATTCTCGCAAGCGTCAGAAGCAATATATTGAAGACAGACCATCGAAAACGACAACAGTGGATTGATTATTCTGTTTCATCTTTACTCTCATCGTATTTGATATCACAGCAAAGCGATATCGAATGAAAATGATGATATTTGAAGTGATCAATTAAAAAATACTTTGTTCATCACTAAACTACTGTTGATGTTGTTGTTCTGAAATTGTTCTTTTCCGTTAACCAGCTGACGAACGTCAACCCTCAGAAGTCGGAACATGTGCGAGCAATTGATCAACGAGGCCTTACCTTTTAACGTGCGATTAACCAGCAGGGTGGCCCGGCGGGGAATCGAACCCTGGTCTTCCGCTTGATATGTGAAAGTCATTATTTTGTGGTAGATGAATGTTTTCTTCGTAGATTTCGGGTCATTAACCTACCACAAATCGAAAAAAATTGAGAAATAATATTAGAATCTATACAAGTGTAGAAGGGCAGATTTCTAATAGTTTTCGGAAAGTTGCTACATCAATTAAAAATAGCTCATTCTAAATGAAACACTTTTACCTGTTCATGAGAAAGTTTTGCTTCTTCTATCTGTACTTACACATGGTGGTCATAGATGATACACTTCCATTCGAACCATTATAGTAGGAGAGCCCACGATGCTAATTCGGGATTTACTCGAGCGTCATAGAGACCTATCGAGTTGCGAAGCTTAGATGATAAAAAGAAAAAAAATGTTCTATAATGAATACCTTTCCATCAGTGGGGGGAGCGGTTATAGACATTCAAAAATGTAAAAAAAACTGTTGCATGGACATACTCGAACGCGTCATCAGATGATGATATTATCTATGTCCTACATATTTTCAAAAATGTTCGTATGCTAATCTGATTGTTCCCATGGTGGGGGTGGTCGTACGTAAGGGTTGAAAATGAAAAAAAAATCTCGTGCGCGTCAGATTTTCTGAGGGGATGTTAAGTGAACCTGAAAAAAGCTCTTATATAATAATCTGAGGGTTTGGATGTGACGCAGACTCGCGGCCGTTATTAGAATGTGAAAAAAAAATCGTCATTTTGAAATACACAAGCGCGTCAGATTAAGATATATATTATATGGTTCATCTTCACGCCCTAGACGTGCAGTCTCATAATCTGACGATTATCTGGAGGGATTCGCCTATTCTGCCAATTTGAATGTTCTTTTCATTTTTTTAAATAATTGAACTTAAGTTATTGAAAATCTCAGGAAGGAACATGCAAATGGAAAAGTGTATGTTTTCATTAGTAGAATACTTGTATTTATAAGAAAATAATTATAAGCAATTAAATTTTTAAAACGTTGAATATTCGTTGTAAACAATATCATGCCACCAACGAGTCTGTGTGATCAACTGGCATGGCAACAGAAACCAGAGTGGGGACGGAGTGAGAGGGCAATAGATAGAGAAAGAGTGAGAGAGAAATAGAAACGTGGAGAGGGGAATATAGGCATCACGTAGCTGCACCTATTGAACTTCATTGATGAATTTTTAATATTTCGGCTTCTAGAATTCGTCAGATTATATATTTTTATCAATTCTTGAATTATTCCCTTCAAAATAAAAATAAAATTAGTCACGCTCGAGAATGTCGAGATGACGTTTTTTTACAACTTTGTACCCCTCCTTCTTCGTAGGTCATTCTAGAATTGTCAGATTGTTGGAAAAAATTTGTTTCAGTAATTAACTAACTGACCCTACCTCAATCTGACGCACTCGAGAATTTCAGATGATCATTTTTTATACTAATCTGAACCTTTATCCTTGAAGGGCGGCCATATAAATATAGGGCTCATATATCGTGGAACTACTTAACCGGGTACAAGGTATCCCCCTGTATAATCCCGAAATCCCCGCTTGGGCTCCCCTATTATCAGCAATGGCAGATAAAGAAAAATGAAATATCACTTACAAACGTGATTTACACACTGACGTCGTTAGTGAGAGATTTAGTGAATCACTTAATTGTACTTACCATCATTAATCACGAAGAAAGTGCACAACGTAGCTATAACGATCATTAAAAATAACTTACCCTGTAAAATATGCATGCTTCATTTAAGCGCTAGAGACTAGCTAACTTTGAATAAAACGACGCTATATCATACCATTCACATTATCAAATAATGCGGCTTGGCATCTCTGCCATCGTTCGCGGTTTATCTCTATCCGAATTTCAACGTTGTCATAAAACGAATATGACTTTAATCTAGTTGAAAGACGCTTCAGCATCGCTTTTCAACTAATCAAGGGTGAACGCTCCACAGAACATCATATCAGCCGTATCCTGGTTGGTTAATTATTTCCTTGGAAGTGATGCGATTTGTGTCAGTTCTCTGAGAAACGAGTGGAAATCCGATGAGATGATATAATTGAGTGGTGGAATATTTTACTGTCAAAGACAGAACAAACATCATTCACAGAGAATAGGGTTTGGTTATAACGATTTATTTATCCATTGTCAAAAGCATCATTCCATTTTTGAGCAATTAAGAATGGGCGTCAACGTTCCTGTAGAGCCACAAGATAAGGAATAGAAACTCTTTTGATGAAGACTAGAATATGCGTAATATTGGTGGCACACTGTTTCCTCATCATGGGAGATTTGGGTCTTTATAACCAACTATATCTAATAATATTTTCATCACTCGAAGAAGATTGCAGATACTAGCGATCAAAACGTGACACTCGACTTTGAACTAGGTTTAAATATTTCTCCATATTGACTCACATTTCTTCATTATTTTGTTTCATTTCACCATTTCATTGGATATTTAATTTTTGTCAGAATAATTTTTCGATCAAATGCATTTTTAATTCTAATTTTCCGACCATAATCAATTATGGATTTTGATATAAATTTTGACACAATTGTTTGCAACAAGTTCCATTAGAGTTAACCATTCAGACAATGGAAGTCCGAATTAATACCACCCAACATGGAACAGTGTCAACACTTTCGAGCAAACAAAGAGCCAGGGCAGGAATAGAATGAAAGGAAGTCTATTTTCGCCAGGATTGAATGGAAAATACTTCAAGTTGTTTACGAGAAATTGTCAAATGACACTGTCCAGTGAGGAATTGCCCCAGCAAAATAGGCACATCAACAGGGAGTAATGCAAAATATCGCCAAGATTGCAGAACATCCGCTCTGTGAAGGGCAATGAGGTCAAGTTTCCACATTTTGTTCAAAACAAGCCAATGGAAGATTGATCATTTTCATCAGAAGTATCAGTGACTTTATGGATTGTGGCCCTTTCGATCTGCCTTCAGTCTACCTACAACGTCTCAGGTTCTCCAACGTACTTGGAAGATATACTCAATATGATAATATCCTCGTCTACGATAATACTTAATGTTTTCATTGTTCTTATTTCTTATTCATTTACATCCATACAAGGCTCGCTTACACATATTAGACGATTTTTTCTGGCTCCATCTTTTACAGTCTGCCCTGAGAGAGTAAGTACTTGAAGCTGAAACAAATCGTAATCTGCTGAAAAATATTACGCGTTATGTGATACTTCTTGTAGAACCAAGAACGTGCCTTTGGGGATACACACTGTATACTTCCAAATAGTATGCTTCAAAAATGTTCTTCTATTTCACAATGAAACTATTTCAAGTTGCAATGGCCATGCTATAAAAAGTTGATTTTTATAAACTTTTTACACAATACGTCACCTTCATTTTTGAGCGTTGTTTTTAGGTGTAGCGGATGCAAGGCAGCCTGTGAAAAGCCGTCCAGAAAGATTATTTTTGAATTCAACTTGATGAAAAATAGTCCAGAATAGTAATTTACGTAACAAGTCCGGAAAATACTGTTTTTTTGGACGAGTGGACAAAATTCTAGGACGAGCGTAGCGAGTCCTGGAAGTCTGCGAGTCCAAAAAAACTATTTTCGGTCGTGTTGCGTACACTATTTTTTCGGCAACCGATCCACTTCCCGGACGATTCTTCTTTGAGAAGGTAGCATTTTCCCGGCCTAGTCCGGGAAGTACGTATTTCCCGGACTAGGCCGGAAAAATGCTACTTTCTCAAAGAAAAAGCGTCCGGGAAGTAACCACTTCCCGGACGGTTGCCGAAAAAATATATTACTGCCGCCCGGATTATTCTAGTACAATCAGCCTAAGAAACGCTATAAGTATACTCAGCTTTCAAGAAAAGCACTTTTTTCATTCACTGTGAAGATATATCCTATCTATGCTATTTGATTCAAGTTTTATTTTACTCTCTTCATAACAGTTGTGATATATTTTTTGATTCGGAACAGAAGACAGCTAAAATATAATTCCTCAAACTCCATTTTCTTCACAAATATACCCAAGTCCTAACGAAGGACTGACCCTGTTGGTGCAGTTTCGAGTACCATACCTTACTAGTTGATTTGGAATTGACTACTTCAAATAACCTCAGCACTCCACTGTACTTCTGAATGAATGAAACAGATAATTTTACTGTAAAACAAGTATATGTATTGATAGCAGCCTAAGCAATATAGCAGCAGTTGCTTCCACACCAAGAATTCAAATCATACGTATCATTCATCCACTACTATCTAGTACATTATTCCCAATGACAAATGTTGGAGACTCTACAGCAGAAAAAGTTCACAACGCTGACACATACTTTTTTCAGATAAAAAACAGATGGAGGAGATGTGAATTCCTCTGCGGTTTTGAATTCGCTGATCTAGCTGGCTAAATCACAATATTTCATGATTTTGCACAAGGTTATTTGGGAATCCATAGTTTCAAAACGTGTTGGTGAAAAGGTGAGATTAGAATATTCTCAGATAATATGATGCGCCTTGGTGGCACCATTCCAAAAATGTAATTATAGTGTTAGTCATTAAAACAGAATCTATGGCACATTATTATCAATAAGTGGTAAATAGATAAAGCAATTGGTTTAGTGATCATGACCTCCTAAACGAATTTCTTCGAAAAAAAAAATTTATAGCACCATGTTTCCATTGAACTAAAAAATTCATTTGTTTGTTGAATATATATGGAAAGATCGAATACACAAATAAAAAGGAAGGCAAAAAAATAGAGAACTACCCAAAGAAGCCCTCGAGAAGCTTGTCTATGGATGGTTTCAACATTATTAGATGAACTTCTTCGCATGCTCTAAATGTTGCTTTTCTATATTGACGAAAAAAAGGTACGCAATTCTCACTCAACAATATATATATATATATATATATAGATATATATATATATATAGAATATATATATATATATATATATATATATATATATATATATATATATATATGTGGTCCACTATGTAGTTAGTGAAGTATTTGCCTCGTTAAAAAAAGTATTTGTGTTATTTTAGAGTTCTGTTAAATATCGTTGCAACAAACAAGAGGTTGACGGTCACCTAAAAAAATACAAATCCATGTAAATTATACAAATTCACTTTAATTTGATAAGAAATACTCCAAACCGATTTGATAGTAGCTAGTTCAAATACATATTGAATCAAAATAGTAAAAATATGTATCATACGGGGGTAATTCAAAATTTTCCAAAAAAAAAAAAAAATCGAATAGCAGGCCATGACTTCGTATCTGAACATAACTTTCAATTCTAAGCAACTTTTCTTCTCAACATATTTCTATATTTTCTGAAATAAGGGTACTTTACTCTTGAACGAAATTTATATTTTTTGGCCTATCCTGTATGGTGATTGTCATAAAGCCATTTCAGGTACACTTGGTATAGTTTTGGAACATGCACCAACTTTTGTCAAGAATAAAATTTTCTGAGAAATCGATAATAAAAAAGTTTCCCATTTGTTGCAGACTTAGTGGACCACACTGTATATATATATATATATATATATATATATATATATATATATATATATATATATATATATATATATATATATATATATATATATATATATATAATAATCATGGGATCATTTTAATCACAAAGATAATTCATTATTTCAGCTTTCATTTATGAACTCATCACGTTTAAAGCACCAGACACGTGTTCATAACAACATATCATGTTCACGCCCAAAAACGGGGTTTATTTAATTATCGAGGTATTTCAATTATCGAATTACACTTGCCTATTAAATAATATACCCACAGTACATCCGAATGATGAATTCAATAATTTGTGTTCGTGTCATCGTAAAATACGGTTATAATTCCAATCAGAATTGTAATGTAATGCATTTGACAGCATAAAATGATTGGTTCGGAATGGACTCTCCTTTTACGGGTGAATTCGATGGAAAATATAGAGAATGAAGATGGAATACGCCATGAATGTTGATAAGCAACCATACCGGAACGAATTCATCGTATTAAACATTTCTAAACTTTCAATTTGTCATTTATGAAGGAATGGTAATATTTTTTTAGGTAATGGCTCATTTGGAAAACATATATATTCCAAATTAGTGGCAGGCGCCTCCGGAAATGTTTTTTGAACGATGGGATATGTAACATTTGTCCCGATAAATTTGATCTCATGACTCCATTCAATATAATAATAATGATAATAATAATAAATTGATTTGCATCATCAAAAAGAATATACATAAAACAATACAAAGTATTTTCAAATAAAAAGAATGAACCGAGGTTGCGTAGTTACATGGCTGCGGGTGTAATGATGAAAAGTCTGTAAATATTGTCCATTTTTATGAAATAAAACCAAATAATCAGGGGCACCCATTGAGGACCCTAGGGTTGCGCATGGGTTTCCTGAATATTGAGTCATATGAAGCTTAGCAAATCAATCATGGGGGCTTCATCTACATCTCATATGAATAATATGGTAATCAGTGAGCTGAAAAATAAAATCAACTTAATAGTTGCGATGTGTGAATATGATAAAATATATAAAGGTGATAGTGTGAATGTATAACATGAAATGTACAAAATATACAGAAAACAAACAAATCAGTCGAAGTGAGATAAATAGGTCAGAAAATACAATATTTGAATTAGGTGAATAACATAAAATGTATAAAATGAGTAGTGATAAAATATATAAAATGAGTGTATTTTATGGCGAAAACAAAATGATTGTAGTGAAATAATTGAAACAGATATATTAAACAATCTGACTAGACACATACGTAAAATAAATATATCTAGTGTTGAAATATTCAATGAGAGAAAGTAATATTCAACAATATGGCCCAAAACAGCAAATTCAGCGAATTTTCGTTTCAAATTCTTGATAAATTTGAATTGAAAATGATTTTTTTAGGAAATTTGTGTCCAACAGTTTGTGTATTGGAATTGTATGTATAGTTACATCGAGCAATTGTTTCACTCTGTCATCCAGTGGCTCGTTGGTCTTTGAGAATGAGGGATAACGAAGAAATTATGTGCACTTGAGAATTGCCTCTCATGCGTAATAGGCTACTTATTCTTCTTGTTACGTAATATACTATGGTGATTCGCAGAAAGTGTTTTGTGTTGATACCATGGTTGGTGGCCTACGGGTCGTCTATCCAATCTTCAAGCTCGCTATATAAAGCATCAGTTTTTCTCATTACAACACAATGTACAGGGTAATACGACATCTAGATAAAGTTTCAATCGTGTCTGTATCATACAAAAATAATTTAATTTTTGTTTAGTCTAGTCTAGTCGAGTTTGTAAAATAGTTTTGTTTCTTCTTATCTTTTTTGGGTTCTCAACCTACCATAATCTGAAAATATAAGAAATAATATTGAAGCCTATACAAGCGTATCAACCTATTGAGGTAGATTAAAAACATGCCCTTCTTCCCTTATAGATTTCAATATTAATTATTATTTTTTCATATTGTGGTAGATAAACAACCTAAAAAACTTGAAGAAAGAATCCATCCAGCACAAAATAATAACATTCAAAAATCTTTTTTTCACTCATCAAATTCCATCTGAAAATGTATTCCATGCATAATTTGTCTCAGTTTTATTGGGTGTTGGAACAGTATGAAAAAATTTAAAATCATAATTTTTTTCTGTCATCTTGTATTTGAATAAACGTATATTTTATAATGGTTGAAAAATGCATTGGAAGTTATTTTTTACCACCTACAAATATTTTTCATTATTTTACTGCAAAGTGCTTAAAATTATCTGATATCAAAATGGTTTCATTTTTTTTGTTTAATAACTAATTTTGACCTACCTACCAATATCAAAATAACATCTATGGATTTCGTAATTGTATAAGAACGACATTTTACAAGTTGCCGTGCATTTTCTACCCAAAATTATAGCTCAAAGTACAAAAATCATGGAGATATTATATTGAAAATTCCTCATTTCAATTTTAAAATGAACAATTAGTTCATTTCGATTATCGTAGATTCATTGGTTTGATTTCCAAATAAGTTTTTTGTCGCAAATTTTTTGCTAGGTAGTGCGACATTTAATGCTGATGGTACTTCTCCGAATCCAGTAATTAAGTCAATCAATATTAATGAAAATTATCGGAAATCAGAAAAAGTAATTATCACTCCTGAATCCATATAAATACGCTTTACGAAGTCGTAATACCCAGTCATCGGAGTCTAACTCAAGATATATGAGCCTCTGAAGAAGCTAGCCACTCGTGCCAGCGAAACGTCAGGAAGATATACCAAAAAGCGACGGCCTCCAAACCCGAACCAAAGAAGTGAAAACCTCGGCCGCGAAAGCCTTAACTATTTTTTCTGCCTATACGCTGTTGCTGAGCTACGACAGATCTGATTGGTCTCTGCCTAGCAACAACTTATGCGTTCAGCGAACGTGTGGTTCAAGAATAGGGCCCCAGTATCCTCACTCCAAACAGGAACAAAATAAATATCTTCCAAATTTTACCCGGAAAGGCGGCTGTAACATTTATAAATTCATTCAAATGTTCTGTGGTTCCTAACAAGTCAAATCCCCCATGAAATAATATTATCAAATCGCGTTAGACCCCACACACTACGTATTTCATGAAATAGGCCGACCCTCTGTTATATCGTCGTTAACTAATGTGTAAACTGGTAACGGGTCTACAGCGTTTTAATGAACCATATCTATATATCATGGGGTTAGTCATTTTTAATGAGATACAATCCATTGTGCGATTTCCAAATTAATAAATAATGATGCTCTAAGTAGAATTAGATGTTCAGTAGATTCGGCGATAATTCCTCTTTATTATGCTAATGGTTCACCTGCGAAGTTGTAGTTAACCAGCTCACTGGTTCGAGATGAGATTGGATGAGAGGGAAACCGTGTGCAAATCCGGTTCTAGTCGTCCGAAGGAATTATCACTTTTGACGTGAAGATGAGTTTTTGATATTTAATACTGCAATGGAAGGCATATATTATCTGTATCGAACTCTTCTGAAGAGCTACCGGACCCATGGAACTTTCATGCACGCTTCTATTGCCCTCAGTTTCCATGACAACGAAATAAATTTCAGAATCAAAATGGTGATAATATCCACAAAAGCAAACTCTTAACATTTGAACCCAATCATTTTATGAACTCATTCATGGCTCATGTTTTTTTTATATGCAGATTCACACGAAAGGGAAGCCCTGTAATGTTCGAAGAACATCGCGTAAATCAAGGGACAGGAGATACGAATTAATATTTACTTTGAATTTCTGAAATTTGTAAGCCTCAGGAAAAACCTCTTTTGGCAAGGAGTTCCAGAGCTCAGCTGTTCTATTGAAAACAGATCTCTGAGCAAGAGAGTTTCGACAGGTTTCGAAATTCACAACAAAGGGGTGGAAATTCTGTACTCGTATCCGTATAGATATTGCCAAGGGGGTAACGATTGATAAAAATTCGGAAGAGCATCGACCGTGAAAATATCTATAGGAGAGAGACAAGTCTCCGACCCTTCTACGATGTTCCAATGAAGTGAGCGAGTCTGTGAGCGAAGAATCACCAACAAGACGATTCCATGACAGGTCGTATCTGAGCCTTGTAGATCATTAGAAGCTGACGAGAAGTAAAGTATATCTTCGCACGAAATAGAAATCCAAGTTTCTGGGAAGCACTTTTAGCGATCGATCTCACATGGTTTTCCCATGAGAGATTATCACTGATCGTAATTCCTAGCATCGAGATTCTTGATTTTGTAGGAATAGTTACTCTTGATGAATATTGGATGAAGAGATCGGCTTCTTTCGAGAAGAGAGCTCAGGTTATCCCAGCGTTAAATCGATTGATGTTACCCCATTCTATTATTTTAACCAAGTCGTCGTTGATTTTATCGACGTGAATGTTCCTTTGAATTTTTCTTTCTCGAGCTGGTATGGGGACTCTGGAAGAGAAACTGTTATGAAGAGTACTCTCGTCCGCAAAAATATGTTTTGAACAAAATGTTTTCTCGAGCAAATCATTGATATGAAGCAGAAACAAAGTAGGCGCCAGAACTGAACTCTGTGGAACACCTGTATTTATCGGGAGAATATCAGATGATACTCTATCAACAACCACATACAGAGACCTATCAGACAAGAAACTCTTCAACAAAGCACACAATTCAGGAGGCAAACCATACTATTTCGGCAATTTTTTAGCGCCGAACAACTGATAAAATCAATATGGTTGGGAAAATTTCCTGTTACAACAATCCACTGAAAGGGGAATCGTTGAAATGATCATTTCAATAGAAAAACAATTCATAGCCACCTCACAAAAACTCGCCCATCAACCAGATGGCATTATGAGTGCGTCAAGTCTTTTATAGAAAAAGTTGAAATATCACTAGATGTCAGAACAGGTTAGCCAACATCAATTGGTCAGCAGCTGAGATCTTCTTCAAGTATCAGTTCAGAAGAAAATCCAAGGAAGCTGCCTGCATTATCTCACAATGACGCATTCAGTATAAACCAAGCGTGGGAATTTGATATGGAAATTCATTCAACAAATTAACCATATCCGGTATGTCAAACTAGAACATTTCGCCGATCTATTTTACTCTCACGAAGAAGCAAAATAATACCAATTCCTCCTCTTCCTCCACTAGATAGAATTTTGTCATTATATATAATCACACTTCGGGATTGTTTTAGTTCATTACATGAAGACGATTGCATATCCTGAAAATCTAGAAGTAGTAACTGTAGTTAAATTAAAATATCTTTCAATTATTTTCTTCAATGGTACTCCTTAACATTTTCAACCTATAATTTTATTCTTATCGATTCTCATTTCCTTGGATCATTTTGTTCGTTGATAGTTTGTTTCCTTTCTGAGAATTATAATAGGGAAGCCAAAGAGGGGATTTCGGGATTAACTGAAGCGCGGAAGATTAATATACAGGGGGAAAAAAATTGATCATCTGAAATTCTCGAGCGCGTCAGATTAAGGTAGTGTGAATTAGTTACATCCTGAAACGTGTATATTCCACTAATCTGACAATTCGAGAGTGACCTAAAGAAGGAGGAGGGCTACAAATTTGTAAAAACTCAACTTGTCATTCTCGAGCGCGGCTAATTTTATTTTTATTTTGAAGAGAATAATTCAAGAATTGCAAAAAATATATAATCTGACGATTTCCACAAGCTGAAATAATAAAAATTCATCGATAAAGTTTAATGCGTGCAGCTACGTGATGCCTTTATCCCCCTGTCCACATTTCTATTTCTCTCTCACATTTTCTCTATCTATTGCTCTCTCACTCCGTCCCCACTCTGGTTTCTGTTACCATGATGCCATGACAGTTGATCACACAGCCTCGTTGGTGGCATGACATTGTTATTGTATGCGTATATCCAAGGTTTTGAAATTTTGAAAATTTAATTGCTCGTAATTATTTTCTTATGAATTCAAGTATTCTACTAAAAAAAATTACTCTTTTTTATTTGCATGTTTTGTTTGAGTTCAATGATTTAAAAAAAATAAATTGGCAGAATAGGTGAATTCCTCCAGATAATCGTCACTACGACGTCTAGGGCGTAAAGATGAATCATATAACTACAACTATAACACAATGAAAATATTGTGCTATCAGTATGTACCTCTTTGTTTTATCAAGTGCAGTTTTGTATTAAAGCCGTAGAATACAGTATTTGTGATATTTTAGATGATAGTTTTCAAATAACTGTGTTCATAACTGAATATAAAGGAAATCTTTCGAAATCTAACAATAACTCATTAAGATATTGAGCTTCAGTATATTATCCAATCACAACCGATTGAGATGGTCCGGCAGCATCTAGATACAATCCTGTTAGCGTAGTGTTTGTTTGTTTGGGAATACGAGACGATACATTACATCGATCTAATATCAAATATCGTGGTAGGCTTTTTCACATCCCCTTGTTCACCGACTGATCTCTGTCCGATACTGAGAGAGGTCTCAAGAGTGCAAGATTTCCTGTATCCTCTGTAGTCCAGTCGGATAGTACATGAATTAGGACGACTACTTCTATTCAATAGCCTTGCCAAATCGCCAACTTTTTTGTAGGTAGTTTGTACCTCAAAGAATTTAGTGTGAAATTTGTCAGATCGCGAAATGACGACTTTTGGCTGAAAAAATTATTTGATTAAACAAATGTCCGTATTTTGATGTTATTATCTTTGGAATGAGTTTTTCGAGAAATGTAATGGAATCTATAAAATAGGTCCTATACAAAACTCACGTAGAATTTTTAGTTTGGTGCTGAATCAGTGATAAACAACAATTTTTCGAAAGATTTATTAATAAAGTACTGTTCTGAAACTCATCCACCACCTGAAAGAAACTGTTCTGAAGAGATATCCGGTAGTCATATCCAGCCATGTTATATAGTTATAGTTATATAGTTATATATGGGCGTGTCGATATAACACTTCACTTGTTCCACAAGGCCGAGAAGGTGCGAAAAAACAGGGTAATTCTTTCAAACATGTACATTCAGGATTTAACTGAAAAAAACAGATTTTTTTTAAATACGTTTTTCGAGGATATAAAATTTCGACTTATAAACAAATAGAAGCTACACCTTAACCATTGATGATGTTTCTCAAGATTCTCATAGGTCTTAGCGAGACGCGTAATTCAAAAAGTAAAGTCTCGATATCTTTATTACAAGACGAGATACAACCATGTTTGCGTTTGTTTGATTTATTACTGTTTGAATTAACACTTTCGCGAAATTGAAGTTCGTGGGCATTCGTAATAGTGTTAGGCATAATCTTTGATATTATAGAAACCGTTTTGAGCAGTTATCTACGCGGCTCCTCTTGTGCGGCTACTATTTCCATATCTTCCTTATAAATTGTAATTAACAATTTTTTTATTCAACGTAGTTTTTTCCCACGAATTCAAAAAATGCTCATGAAAATTAATATTTTCCAAGCCTCACGCGGCTCAATAAACTATCATCATATATCCCTTATAAATTGTCCTAAACATTTTTTTTAATTTTACGTATTGTCTCACGAATTCAAGAATCTTCGTGATAATCAATATTTTTCCAAAAAAAATTTATAAAAATAATTTTTAAATTCAATGTTGATGTTGAGAGGCCTGTAAACAAACGTGAAAATGATTGTATCTCGGCTTGTAACGAACCTTTTTTTATTACGCGTCTCGCTAAGACTTCTTTCTTTTCACGTTTTTCTCGTTTATATTCTTTTCAAGTGTTTATGGTTGCTGTTCTTGTATTTGTTTGATTTCATAGTGATAATTAGATTTATTATGAATCGATTTACAAAGCTGAAAATAAAACGCTCGTGTAACGTGTAGGTTACTTATCCCTCATATCATCGGCTCGTAATCACATTAAAACTGCATTTTTTTTCAAAACTATGAAGAATAAAGTACTTACTTATCTTCGGTTCCTCAGAAAGTAGAAAGATAAAATATCGATACGTTCCAGTTTCACTCACAACTATTGTTTCGGAAGATTCAAAATCACATCACAATCACTGAGTTTTTGATTTATTTTCAATTAAATTGAAGACAAAAGGAATACCTAATAATCAGTCAAAATGTGATGCCTACATAATTTCTAGCATTTCGCGGGAAAGTAAGAAATTGCATGCAAAACATGAGACCATGAAATAAACATAACCTATAAATCTATAAATAATCGAATGGCCGTCTAGCAGACGGATATCATGGCATCACAGAATAAATCAAAATCACGTAAGGTCCGCCTCTGCTGGCAAACTCTCGAAGGCATCTCTTCAGTTAAAATTGATCAAAATCAAGATAGCGATAAATCGAGAAAATTTGCTTACAATCTATTAGGGATAAGTCAACACACCAGGGTTTTTATTCATCTTGGTCCAAAGATAATGAAAATAGTTACAGCGATCCCACAAATTTCACACTAAATTCTTTGAGGTCCAAACTACCTATTTAAAAATTGGCGATTTGGCACGGCTGTTGAATAGAACTCATGTTTTAGTCTACTGGCCTATTATGTATCCTCTGAGCTAATGCGACTACCGAAATACGTTCGGAATAAGTAATGCTCAGCTGTTCGTTTCGGAGTTGAGAGAAAATGAAGAAAAGCAGCCACACGGGAGAGTTCTGTGGTCTGAATGGAATCTGCAGGTAGCAGGGGTCTTCTCGATCCTTGTCAGGAAACTGCAGTGTCAGCGGTTAGTGTGGCGGTTAATAGAAATTCATTGCTGATATTTCAAGGGATTATCATGCGGAAAGGTAAGTGCAAGTAATTTATGGAGGATAAAACTGGAGGTTACGAGGTTCATATTGAGGAGAAATCCCCTGTGGAAGTCGAAGAGAACACTTTTTTTGAATAATGATTACGTATAATTTCATAGAAAGGTTCCTCTGGAAAATACGCACTTGTCAGTATATTTCATCTCTATCAAAAATGTTAGTTGCATGTCGGGTTGGAAAACATCTTCCTTGGCTGAACTTCGTTATCACACCAGAATTTTTTTTTATATGCAGATTCACAAGACAGGGAAGTTCTGTAATGTTCGAAGAACACCAGGTGTATCAAGGGACAGGAGATACGAATTAACATTCGCTTTGAGTTACTGAAGTTTTCAAGCCTCAGGAAAAACCTCTTTCTGTAAAGAGTTCCAATGCTCAGCTGTTTTATTGAAAAAAAGATCCCTGAGCAAGAGAGGTTCGAGAAGTCTGCAAAATCACAACAACGTGGGGGGGGGGTACTCTGTAGTCGTCGTGTCATCTGTGTAGATATTGCCAAGGGTGGGACGATTGATAACAATTCAGAAGAGCACCTACCATGAAAATATCTATAAAGACATGCCTGGGTTTTCGAAGCATTAAATTCCACCGAGTTTATGTTACCTCATTCTATTATTTTTACCAAGTCGTCGTTAATGTTAGTGACGTGAATGTTTCTTTTAATTTTTGTTTCTCGAGCTGGTTTGGTACTTTTGAAGAGAAACTCCAACAACAGCCACATACAGAGACCTATCAGACAAGAAACTCTTCGATAAAGCACACAGCCGAGGAGGAAAACCATAAGACGGCAGTTCAGAAAGGAGACCCCGATGCCAAACTCTATCAAACGCTTTTGAAATATCGAAGGCAACAGCTATCGTTTTTTCGAATCTCCCGATTGAATGCAGCCAAATATAAGAAACAAAAGCCAATAAGTCACTGGTTGATATTTGATAGCGGAATCCGTATTGTCGATCATTGATTATTTTTGATTTCTCTAGATATTTGATAAGCTTCATATTGATTGCTTTTTCCATGACTCTGGAAATGATAGAAAGCAATGCAATTGGTCTATAATTACAAGCTAAAGTTTTCTTCCCTTTTTCAGAAACTGGCTGAACTCGTGCTGTCCTCCAGGAGGAAAAACTCCCAAGTTATACGAAAGGATGAATAATTCACAAAGTACTGGTGTCAATTCGGGGGCACATGCTTTCAGAACAATTGCTGGGATTCCATCAGATCCGCAAGCCTTATTCGTCTTCAGGTAGTAGAATTTCCAGTTAACATATTTGCAAATATATTTGCTTTTCGTTGAGCAGTGGTGGCCTGTGATCCATTTTCTTTAGTAAGGGGGAAATGAACTATAAGTAAAATTTTTATCGACAGCTTTAGCAAATGGCCCAAACGAACGAGAACCGTTTGGACATTCAACAAGTTTTGAACGAATTTTCTGAAAATGTGTTCTTTAGCAGCTTCAATTGTTGCACTACACCTTATTCTTGCGTTAAAATCGTCTCCAAACTGGGGTCTTAGCACCAGCGTTTGAATGCCGCTTCTTTGGATGTGACAGCCTCAGAGCAGCTTTTATTGAACCATGATTTCTCAGACTGTGGTCTCTTTGTACTACTTGGAATGAATGTTTCCATTTCCAGAAAAATTGTATCAGATATTTCTTGGGCACATTTCAGATGTTTTTCGATTTTATTTTATTCGGCAATCATATATTGGAAATAATCAATTTTACTTTTCCTAGAGATCAATCACCCTAACAAAATTGATACTAGCATCAATTTTCTTCTCCTGAAGATGATAACCTTGTTAGCGAAACGCTCGTCGCGTGCAAAAATATCATTTTGGTGTAAGGGTAAGTGATCTCTAGGAAATTTTATTTGTTGTGACTGTACTATTGATATGGTCTAACCAGTATTTTTATTGGCTTATGGAATAAAATGAAATGAATTGTCATTCTTTGTAAATATCATTTTCCTGCGTAGAGGTTAAATTGTTTCATAAATCAACTTTACTTTAATTACATGCGTTCGCCATACCAATCATATTTCGTAAATTTCCTTATTTTATCACGAGGGTTGCTGCAAACAAGGAACGATTGGATCTCATACAGAAATATCAACAGAATTTTTTACAATAAAAATGGACTGAGCGACGAGGGCGTAGTCGAGAAAATGGATATCGTGCTATTTTTGAAACTAGTGATATAGTTATTGAAGAGGTTTGTGCTTTTTAAAGGAAAACCTAAATACCTATATATCCCGTTTGGTAGTGATATAATAAGTATTGACTGTGATATGCTCTCAGGAATAGCTCGTTTTGTACAACCGCGTTGGTGTATATACGTTATTATTCAAGCACGTCATTAATTCAGGTGGGCAGAATGACGTTTCGAATAAAAGAAGAAGACGAGCAAGAAAAGTTCCGAGAGGTCGGCAGAGTGTTTTGCCTACTTTGTCTTCTTCTGGGTGAATAATTCGTCACTTCTAAACCTAAGCATGGGTTAAACAGGCAAATTTTTGAAGAATTGTGCATAAAAATTATCACGCTAAATTTGTCAATATCTGAATAAACATTTGTCGATAACATGGTTTGATCTAAAAAATCGTTCACTGCCGTCCGGTCTTTCATTCCACCTTCTTTCACGAGAGAATGAAGGAAAAGTGAAATTTTCTCCTACTAGTTCGCCGGGCTCCATATTTTCAAGGGGACTTGAATGAAAATTCGCATTAACGTTCAGAAACTGTTATGAAAAGAATTCGGCAAGCCTTCTAATTTGGACTATCAATCATTTGTTATTAGTTATTGAAGAATGGCGGTAATGGATCAACCTTTCAGAGTTTTCGGTGCCCTAATATGCCTAAAAATGTTCCCGCGTGAAAGGGCGCGGCTTTACGGGCCGTTGATGAATCCGTTATGACTGGCTGGAATGTGCAGCCTGCCGAAGAATGTACCTATATTTTAGGAGTTTCGAGAGGAACTATTTGACCTCTAGAATTAGAATGATGATCAGGAACTTAGGTATTTTTGTATAGAGAATGAAATTTGATGAATTGTCTTTTGGCTTTTTTCTTCTCTGAATCTTCTATGAAAGAAATAATATTAAAAAATGCAAACACTCTCTGTTAATAGTTACGTGTATATCATTCAGAGACGTTAGATTCATATACAGAAAAAAAAGGAAGAAAAAGTGATTTCTATTAATTGATTAATTGATTTACAGAATGCAACAAAATGTACGCTAGCAGAAAAAATGGTGCACCAAACACGTGCGTAATAGTATATTATACACCGAGGTGGGAAGTGATTCATTCCTGTCGTGAGGTTAGCTATGATCTCGAGACAGGAATGAACTTTCCTACCGAGGTTTGTATACTATTTTATTGACAACCAGCATATTTCGATTGAAATTAATAAATCTCTGTTTCATTCTGAACATATATGAAATATTACATTTAACGAAAAATTACCAAGAGCGCGATTTTCTCAAAATAATCAAGTAGATAGATATATTTTTACCGTGACTACGGGGTATACAATTGTCACCAATATAAATAAATGTCAGATAAAGTCAATAAATGACAGGTGAAGTCTAGAATAGTTGAATTGAGGGCGGGAAGTAGAGGTGTGTAATGTGACACTTCCCAACCTTCAATCACGTTAGTAATGACAGCATTACATATATGGTTGTTAATAAAGTGACTTTTCCTCCTGTGATTGCTGGCCGAACTCACTTTCCACACTTGTTGGGTAAACCACTATTTCAAAACTCCGTTAATCAATCATCTGAAATTGGTTTCAGTGCAAAATGCATCTGAGGTATGTTCAATGTGAATATTTTGTATGAGTTCAAGAAACTTATTTTTAGCTTTTCCCACTTTGGACAAAAAAACTGAAAACTAAGTCCCTTAAAACTTCTTCCTCTTCGCAAAATAATCACGTTTCTGAAATTTGTATATTTTTCTCGAGTCGAATCCATCTATTACTTTCTTGCATTCAACTCAGTTGATGACTTCATGAAATCTCGCTGACTTTTTGACCCTGATATTCACTTCTCGCAAATATCATTGAAAGTTTTCGAAAAGTACAGCGATTTCTACAAAATTTGTGATAAAACCACTCAGCGAAAACACCCAATTTCCCAAGTATGCCTACTTTCATTTTAGAACGAGGTGCCATAGATACTGCATTATTTTATAAATTTCAAGGTTGCATCGAATAACAGTAATTACAGGATGGATGTCTATAAAAATATGAATCAACTATCTTATCAAGTATAATAAAGCAATCCGCTTAAATATTTGCACCCATAAAGGAAGTCTCATTATACTTACCAAAACTACACAATACATCACGTCATATGAAGAGAGTTACTATTTATAGAAAATATAAACAGAATTATCAAAGTACTTTTTCAAGAAAATATGATGTTGTGAGAAACTTAAATGACACTATGATTATTGCGACTGATGAACACTACCAGAAGAGTTTAATTTATTTGAATGTGGTTGAAAATATTTTTGCTGAGGAGTACCAGCTGTCAAAAATTCATCAGATCGATAAACTCAACAAGGATGAAAGTAATAAAATATCGAGAAGATAATTAAAATGTACAAAAAATCAAAATAAGTATTGGACAAAGAATGTATTGGATCGAAACACAAATTCAAAATGAAAAGCTTCAAACCAACCAAAAAAAAAACATTTTTCATGTGAGTGTACCCACGACGTTCAGATATTTGAATACAGCTAGCTCAGTGTGAGAAAGTTTTGCATCACCTATTGAGCAGTGAACCTAACCTACAACCTTCACTTCGCTGCATCCACTCCTGTCTCTGAAAACGTAAAATAGTGATTTGAACTCGGATTTGAAGCAAAATATGCTGTCATTATGGGTAAGTACCCGTTTTCGGTGAGCTGTTCGGTTGTGCTTGGACAAAACCTGTTTCAGTCCCCGTTTCAGTCATCATCCAAGATTCACTACAACTCCGGTTTGACTGAAAATCATCACAGGAATATGGTTGAAATATTCTTCCACAAAAATACCATAAACACAATATGAGTATCGACGCCGATACACTCAATGTTGTGTTGTCTGATGTTACTTATAATTCGTTTCGACCCCTAACTTCCCCGCCCTTATTTTTACTTTTGAAATAATATTATGTGGGTTTAAATAATAACTAGAAAAAAATCGAGAAAAAATACATTTCAATTGCGTATTATGTGACAATAACAAAGATCCGAGAAAAAATATTCGAGACATTCGAATTTTTTGCATATCCCCCATTGTCTTCAAAACATGAAAGGCTTCACCAGTTTTTCTACACACATTATCATTTCAAAAATGATCTTTGAAGTTCGGGTGGCACATTGAGCCTCATCTTGACGGTATGTTGCATGTCATTTCTGTACAAATTCAGAACCAGAGAAAATTTTCATATTCATATTAACTTGAACACCTCAACACAAAAGAAACAACAATATGCAATATTGTGAATTTGATGAAGTGTCATGCAACATTTTTCAGTAAAAATATTTGTTAACATCTGAATTATGGATTAGGTATGAACCTAATGAGTTTTTGGGAATTCCCTAATAAAGATCTCCAAAATAATCAGCAGTAGGTACAATAAAGAAATATACCTCGGTGTTGAAAACCACTTTTTGGTTTTCTCTTTCTTGAAAACGAAAAAGCTTCAAATTCTTATAGTATTTATTTACTCATAGGGCGAATTGGTATATTTCTCCCTCGATTTCCACGGTACGTAATTGCAATGGAAAAGAAAATTTACTGATCATTCCGTCAGTTACGTATAGTATTCTTTGGATTCTTTGTGAATTGAAAGATTGAATTTGAGAAAAATGTAAAAATATGGTGACATTTCGGAATCTACTCTGCTTTCTTTTTCAAGCCCTCTGAAACAATTCTCTCGGAGATTATAGTTCTGTGAGTTAAATCAAAATATGACACGTGATACCGGCACAGAACATCAGGACTACGATGTTGAGGGGGCAAATTTTAGTAACCTTGAAATCATATGTTCGGTAAAATCATGCTTCGAGCACTGAGAAAAGTCACAACGTTCCCCACTAAAATACAGCTTATCCAATCCATCTTGGCACAGAACTATTAACATTCATGCCCGGCAATATCTTACTTAAGATAAAAAAAACACCCATTATGTGTTCTCTGTGTTGAAATTCATTCCTAGGTGGTTTTTTCTTTCGTCATGGTCTACACTATCAGTGTGCATCTAGAAAAGTATCTGAGTTTGTGCCAAGATGGATTGAAGAAGCTGTATAAAACGTGCCACACACAGGAAACTAATTGAAAACAACATCAGTACTTCATTAAGGTATGAACGCAGAGGCGTCTTTACCTATAGTGCAGGGTGTGCGGCGCACACGGGCGCCCGGTCTAAGGGGGCGCCGAGCGTCTAGCGCCCTGACACCAATGCGCCCGCGCGCCACACCATGCCGACAATCATTTCTAACACAGTCGAGTTAGTTTTGAAATTAAAATTCCTGGGGACGAGCGGCGGTCACTTTCAAAGGCTTGTGTGCGCGTGCCGCACTTTTGTTTTACCGCTATACCGTAGTTTTGCGAAATAAGCCTCAATGCAATTGGATTAAGTATCATTTTTTGAGTAAACATGTAATTATGAAGTAAATCGGCTTTCCTTTCGATAGAAAATACATAAAAGGGAAGATTAGGTTTTTTGCTTCCACAATTATTGCGACATTCCTCGAGGTCGGAGGTCATCAAAAATAGCTAGTGGAATACAAAAACAAAACATCGAGTGATAGATAGTACCTAATATCGAAGTTTCGTCATACCTGTAGGTACGACCTAGGATTTTTCATTTGTTTATCCTACTGCAGAACAAACAACGGTAAGTTAAAATGCTTCAATATGACCTACTAGTATACTTAGGTATGAGATCTTCGTCAACAACCCATATCACGTCCCCACTAGTGGGACACAGACACAGGTCTCTTTCCGCATCGCGGAAAGGCTTAGGCCATACCTATTCCACACACGGGGACTGGGGCCAAGTCCGGATTGGTGGATACGCATCTGTGCAGGTTTCCTCACGATTTTTTCCTTCACCGAAAAGCAGTCGGTAGTTGTACCTACTTAAATAGTTACTAGGTAGGTACCGCGACGTTGATTGATGTTTCATATCCAAATATTATTATATTATATTATAAATGCGAAAGCAACTGTCTTTCTGTCTGTCTGTCTGTGTGTTGAAAACTTTCACGGCTTAACCGCTGAACCAATTTGGCTGAATTTTGGTATGGAGTCATCAGTTAGGATAGCTTGAGTCCTGGGGAAGGAAATAATTATGCTGCTTCTTATTCAGGAAAAGTGCACAGATCCCGGGGGAATCGCTATAGGTATACGAATTCCTCGCAAATGAAGTCACGCGCAGAAGTTAGTAGTAGTCCAAAGTCCAAGTTGCAACTATTTCTCTGGGCCTATATAATATTTCCATAGATTGTACTTAAAAATCAAAATTGAAACTAGTGACATTATTAAAGATTTCGCTAACGCAAAAGCTCGAGAAGTAACTTTTTTGTAAATACATTTATGTCTAAGATATATGCTTGTGTGGCGAGCGTCCTGTTATGTTACTATAAGTAGTTTTTAAATTAAATATTTTTGAAAGAACTACAAAGTTGTGATTTTTTTCATTCTCAAAACACCTTCCTTCCCATAAAAAAATTTTGCTTTCCGAAATAATTTTAAATTGCACAATTTGCATACGAATTTCGGATTGAAAATATGGGGTCTTAACAAAGGTATGCACTTTTTTTGAATTGTGGCTTCTACTTCTGATACTGAACAACTTTCCCCAAGCAATGCATGGTCAATTCTCAAAAAAAATTTGGACTTTGTATGGAGACTTGGCCAATCAGCTGATCGATCTCCATACTAAGTCCAATTTTTTTTGAGAATTGACCATGCATTCCTCGGGGAAAGTTGTTCAGTATTATATTTAGGTGTCACACTTCAAAAAAGTGCATACTCTTGTGAACACCCTGTATAACTGTTAGTACTTATTCCATTTTGACCCCGCTCCTACTAGACTAGAGGGCGCCAGGGTACTGATTGCACACAGGCGCCACAAGGGCTAGAGACGCCTCTGTATGAACGGTTGAATGTTCTGATGAATAATTTAAAGAGGCATTCCATAATTTTCTACAAGTTATCCAATCATTATTAATAAATAAAATACCAGTACCTTCTTGGTACAGCAATCAACTCAATCTAAATTTCACAAGTGGCAGTGACAAGTATTATTCATATTAAATTGCGGCTGCGATCGAGCAATGTGGCTTTGCTTCGCTTCAGTATAGTTCTGATTTCTGTGACACTGCACTGGTATGAGTAACTCGTCAACAGTTCTACCAAGTGTTGATTTCGACACAACCTACATCGAACTGAATCTTCCCAGTTCAAATAGCCTCTTTAGAAATGGCATCCAACATTGATCTTTGTCCAATGAGCAAATGGAAATATCCTAACAATTAGAATCTCCGAAAGAATCTTCCCAAAGGACTTGAAAAAGGAAGCAGAGGAGTTTCCGGAACGTCGCCAAGGGAAGTATAAAATATGTTTTACATTTTTCCAAGATTCATTCTCTAAATTCAGATAGAATACGAACGTAACAGTCAAAATAGTAGGACAATCTCAATTTTTCGTAAACTTGCACTTACGTATCTGGGCAAATATAACAGTTTGCCCTATAAACAGATATCAAGTATAAGAATTCCGAGAAGAATTCAAAGTTTTCTAATCTTCAGTCCCAAAGAACACACATCTTGAACAAGTATTGACTGATTTCTTGATCAATGTTCCTTTCTGAAAATGCTTCTCAGGTGGATATGACTCACATTAATCATTTTCAGACCGATGTTGCTCTATGAAACTATGAGTGATACAAATGAACGTGAGCCAATGCTCCCTCCTTCTGTCGCTTCATCACTTTCCCTTAGCTCTATGAAATCTGTATCAGGGTGGATTATTGCAACAATGATTTTCACGTTGTGATTTCCACTAAGAAGATATTGATACTGTATATAGCACTCTATATAGAAACTAAGCTTGAGGATTCATAATAAGATGCTTGAATGTGATTGGATGAAAATAAGGGATGTTTTGAAATTAGCCTCTTTCATTGGTGGGACTTGAAGTGTCAATTTTATTATAAATTTTCACAGAGTGCTCAAGTACTGAAGCAAATTGTAGATTCACTTTGAACAGTTGGATTTTCTGGAGCTTAATGGGAAGTAAAAATGTTGGTTTATAAGTGGAATAGTCCAATGAGATGTTATTATTTCATAGTGAAAGAGCAAGTTAAAAACGCAGTGGAGATTACTGTTGCATAAATCTACCTTCAAATGAAAAGGAAAATTGAATGTTGAATCATTTTTGTACGACACTAAGTACTTTCGGCATGAATGGTAATGGTTCGGACTTCCATTGTCTCTATTATTAACTATATTGAAACCTGTTACTAAGAACGAAAGGATGAAAATACAAATCAAGTGAGAAGATTAAATCAAAACCAAATTTTTATGGTCAATAATGAAATTGAGGAAAATGATGTTGTTACACAAATCGAGATATCGAATATGAAATATGAGTCAAAAAAATTTTTATATAAAAAAAATAAAACAATATCGTGACAAGAGAATCGAGGTATCTAATGTGAAATACTAGTTAATAAAATGTCAATTTCACATTCGATAACTTTTTTTCTTCCCATTTCATTTTTTTTCATAACCCAGTTGAATGCTCGATTGAATGCTGTCATAACATGTTTTATACAGCAGCATCGTTCTGAAGATGACTCATAATGACTTCACTTGATAATTGAAATGGTTCGAGTTTGACAATATGTATTATTGGAACTGGAGAATAGCCAAGAGCATGTTCTAAGTATCAAGCTGGCCTTAAATTACCTTAATTATTTCGAATAATCATTTACTAAATGAATAGAAGGTCCACCTCTATCCATCAATTATCCAAGAAACTCCACAAAAAATAACAAAATTTGTTTTCAGATTATTCATTTTATTACAATCAAAATATGTTCACATTGGGCACGTGTTGACAAAAACAAATCTTATCACAAAATTTCAAACTCGTATCGACGACTGAGATACTAATATCTTTTCGTCAGCACTAGATGGAAGGTTATTAGATCTCCTCGTATCTTACATACTCAAGTATAATACATTGACATAAAAATAGCGTTTATTGGAATATTCTCATACATACAATCCGAATAACGTGTATGAAATACACATATATGGGTTCAGATATTGAAATATTGAGGACTCGAATATGTGCGAAAAACTTAATCGGAGATATTCAAATAAGGAGAATACTTCGTAGGTGTATAATCGAAGTCCTCTGTCATCTTTCATCACAGCTTATATCGAAATCCAAACATATTTGAGGTACTGTTTTTTGAAGTGGATTTTTCGAAACTTTATGAGCGTCGTGAAATTCAGATTATTTTGTTTCGAACATTTACATCAATAGTTTCGATACCAAAATGATTATGTCGGTTGTTGATTTCTAGAGATTTAACGATTTTACCATAATTAAAGTCGATCATAAAGTGATAAATAAGTTTGGAGACCCATTTTTTGGCTTTCTTCATCTCTGAATCAGAAACTTGAAATTAAAACTTCTACGTAAGAAGTAAAATAAAAAAACTTGTTGATAGGTACGTGTATATCATCAAAAGACGTTTAATTCATTTACAAACAGGAAGAGTCCATCTGAAACAGCTACCCTCCTTTCGACTGGGTTGCATAGACATCACATTTTCTTCGAGTTTTCTTGCTCAATTCATATAACAAGCATATCAAAATTAAATCAAATGGATAGGATAGAGAATATCTACACAAAGCAAAATAAACTGTTTCAGATGGACTCCCTCTTCCTTTCTGTGAAAGAATGAAACGTCTTTAAATGATATACACGAACCTATTAACAGAAATTGTTTGTAATTTTTTTCAATTCCACTTTCATAGAGGTTGTTATTTCTATTTTATGATTCGGAGAAGAAGAAATCGAAGAAATAATATCTCAGAGTTCATTCTCTTCGAAGTTTCTGATAATGATGATAAAAAGGAATAGAAGCTCAGACACAGCCCTCTTCATTTATTAAATTATTACTTCAACTATGATTTATGGTTGTTTCAACTCAAATCCACTGAAAAATCCAGCATTGTTGGATCATTTCCGAAATCCTTTCTCATAAGAAAAGAAGTCTCATGACAATTTATCAAATTTGTCTTTTTTTATTGTCAGTTGATAAAAATAATGACTAAATAGGTGAAGTGAGTGAAAGGAAGCATATTTTTAAATTTTACGTTCGTCCTATTATCTCAAAAAATTAATGTCTGTCTCAAAAACTTGTTTTATAAGTTTGATTAGGACTGGTCAATGAACCTTGATGAAAATTTATATTCAGGAATACTTTATGTATCATAAGCATTTGCTTAAACTTAATTCACTCCCACCCGAGTACACAACATTATTTGAGCAATTGTAAAAAATGCAGCAAAAAAAACTGTTGGAATATTTCCTTTTGATCCATCTCACTCATGACTTGTTTTCAAATTGTGTTGTTGAATTAGATTCTATTTTCCATTAGAAATATGAATGACAGCTTGGTTCTCGTCTCTGGTTGAATACAATAGTCTACTGGTAGAAATGTTTGAATCCATGCAGCTGCCACTAAATCACAGAACTGAAACCTGCAAAGTGATGTCCTTTTATTAGAATATCCCGCTCATGTGGAAAATCACAGGAGTTACAATGGAGTACAAACAATATCCATTCAATATCTCCTAATTTTTCTCATACATTTCGAACATTTTAGCTCAGTTGCCAGATATCAACAGTTCTAGTACTTAAATGGAAGTTGAAATTTCTCTTCATTGTATTATATCAGATATTTATTGTCTTATAACTATATATACATAAAGCGTCACAGATCGGAGCATACATGAAAGTGAATCACCAAACAGTGAAATCAAAACAACGATCAGCCACATAAGTAAATTGGATACAATCAACTACCTTGATTAATCGTTGTTCATCAAACAACAACACAACAGAGAAAGGCAGGTCAAACCACAACACCATTTGCAGCAGTCATCATCCTGGGATTGGGGCTGTTGGTAATGTTGGGGCCCCCCATATTGTGGTTGCCCGTAGGCAGGTTGCCCCGCATAAGGCGGTTGTCCACCATACTGGGGTTGCCCCCCGTAAGGCGGTTGTCCACCATAAGGAGGTTGTCCTCCGTATGGTGGCTGCCCTCCTCCATAGGGTGGTTGCCCTCCATAGGGGGGCTGCTGTTGAAACGGTGGTTGCGGCTGGGGTGGATATCCTTGTCCTTGTCCCCCGTAGGGGGGTGCGCCATACTGGGGAGGAGCCTGGGGTTCGTAGGGGGGTGCGTAAGGGCCAGGAGGAGGAGGCCCATTCTGGTGCTGATAGGCCATTCTCACGTTATTTCTAGCCTCAAATCTGACGAGCGAACACTAAATACCAAAGGGCGTGTCACTTAAAATCGTTCTTATTTCTCGCTTTCACTACTGCATCCGCTATGTCGTGGTAAAATTACGTACTCCGAAGTCAGAGTTCTCCGCTGGATTACACTGTACACTCACTGAGAATTATCAACTGTTTCGAATAACACTCACTAGCTTATCAGCGAGAGAACAATTCTGTGAAATATTGAAGATAAAACGGAATTATTCACGAGGAATGCGTCGCTGACTAAAAGCAGACTAACAAGAACAGCACGCCATGATGGACAGGGTTGCCACGTTTCGGAATATGAAAGTCTCTGGTGTCCGAGCGTGTGTATGGGTATCATACAGAATAGGAAAGGACTCATGTTTCAGAGATTCGATATGTTCAAAGAATTTTCCAAAGTATCCTAGATCATATTGAAATATAGGAGGTTCACCAGATATATTCAATATGACTTCCAATAAAAATCAGTTGAATTTCGTCATAGCTATTTATCACCAAATCATCGTGTCAAACTTCTGATATTTCAGTTATCTATTCACTTAGAGAATCCCTGGGCTCTTCTGAACTTCCTTTATCTGCTCTTAATTTTCTATAAACAGCTCAATTACTTTCAATCGTTTCTGCATAAATATATTATCCTGTCTTGATTCTTTATACACCTAGTGATGAGAAGTAAAACAGGATACCTATTACATAAATACCCCATGTTACTTCAGTTCAGTACAATAATATTTCACAGTACTTACTATAACTTGAGATGTCACAGAAAATTATTATGGAAGAGAGATTGAAATAACTTGTTGAGTCCGTTTTACAAAACCAAAGTTTTTTCATGAATCATGTTATATCCATGAACATATTGACAAACAGGAAAAATCTATCGATATAACCAGAATATTAGTTGAACCTCTTTGCATTCGGAGAGAGAATATTCTGGGGAATTGCCGTTCGATTTGGCAACACTGGTCAGAGATACGAAGGGGAAATTACGTCTACGCCTGACGTATTCGCAGACCAGTTGTTAGGTGTTTGTTCCATTATGAAAATATTGCGTCACGTGATTTGAAGGTCCTTTTGTGACCTCATGCAGGTAGTAATAGCAACTTTTTTGGGGTTTCACTGTCACTGGTCGAGTGAACTGTTTGTTAATTACTAATTGTGTTTCGTTTTCGTTGCTTTCGAGAGTAATGAACGTAATCGCTTTATTTATAATGAATCACATGTTGAATAAGGTATAGTCCAATGATGTCATCTGAAGACGAAACTAGAACTTTTCAGATGGGAGAAATCGGATTTTTTTTTGTGGAAAATGCGCTGAAAACCGCCGTCTTTCAACCTATCTATAACGAGATGAGAAGCCAAAAAAACGAAAACTGTAGAGTTCTCTAGTTTGAACTTGAAAGTTGTTGGTCACATAAAAAAAATGACATTAAGTCGATTTCTTCAATATCAATTGATAGGGACCACCTGCAGAGAGATATCGGTTATTGATGTCAAAACTAATACCAGGTCAACTTTATGAAAAAGACGATTTTTGAATATGCAATATTTTATTTCTGAGACCGACAATAATGGTCAAGGAAATGTAACTCCACGGTTGAAAACGTCATTCCCCAATACGACAGAGAGTACTTGGCAAGAAGATACATTTCAATGATCCAAATCTCTCTGAAACTATTTTGCATCTCATGAAAAAATATCAGTAACATTTGAGTCTATTTTATTAACCTGATGCTGTCTCTGTCAGCAACAAAGAGCTTATTTCATTGAACTAGCATCCAGATTTTCGTCTGAGAAATTCCTCCGAAATCTGTCATACTGACACGTACCAATTGAAGATGAAATTACAGAAGACGAAATGGTCTCAGAACATTTGGTGTTCCTACCTTTATGATTTGATAAATGCTGTAATTCTCATATTTATCTCAGGGCTATCGTACCCTATTTCACTTATATCACCTGGTGGTTACTCTCAAATGGATTGTAAGAAATTTTGTATCCTTCTGTTTATATTCTATTGTTTTGTATTATTTGGAGAGCATTGATGTTGATCAATCCAATAAACTAGTTGGGAAAGAGCACTCATTTTGAACAAGGTGAATATTTTCTATTTTCCAAAATGGCTTCTAATCATTTAACGCAACTTTTTGGGGTAGATCAAGAGTCTACCGCTCCCCATTTCTTCAAATTGTGGAAAAATAACAACCCAAAAAAGTACGACGAAAAAAATTCATCCCCCACAAAATGATGAAATAGTACTTCTGAAACTCATGATGAGAATAATATTAAAGCTTATAAATGTTTTATATAAAAAGTCTGGAATGATGAGTATTTTCTTATGTATTGCCAATTTTATTGGGAGAATATCTAATATCAAATCCATAACATTGAATTCTATGAACGATCTATAACAAAATAATATTATTTATGATTGGCTATACGATAAGACATCAAAGAATTTCGATATATTGTTTTCGCAGTGAACATATTTTCTTGAAACAATAGAAACCTTATCTAACTCCATTATTTTATAGTGATCAGAATAAATCAATTGATCGATTCATCAAATATCCAGATTTCGTATCCCAATGAGGTTCTGCAGAAGAATATTGAATATCGAGAAACTTGAAGTTTGAGGAATTTTTTTTTGCCTTTTCTTCCCCGAAACGAAGAATAATAGGAAAAAACTTCTATGAAAGAAGTGAAATAAAGAAAATGTCACTTACACTCTCCGTATATTGTATTTCATATACCAGTAACTTTAAGGCGAGACAGGCTGTCAAATTTAGTTTATGGTTTTGGCGAACAGTTCAACACAAAACTTTATTCCCAAAAGGAATATTTCCTTTATTCCATATTAGCACCAAACCTGAACCGGCAGGAAGTCGAGGGACATGATCAAACAGTGATGTTTCATCAACAGTCGGACCAAATTGTGAGAGGAGTATTTTGTATACCAGTAAGGTGGAACAGGCTGTATTGTGGTTTGGCTGGTCAATTAGTGAAGGTGTTGATTGGTTACATGGCTGTATTTATAGAGATATATCTATAAGTTCCTGAGAATGACTCGTTACACAAACGGAAATTTCATTTTCCATTTTGAGAGGACTCTGCCATGGTTTCCGCGCTGAAATATTCGATTTTTTCCTTTGTCATTCTTATATTTCACCAAGATGCTTTTTGACCATATGTGTTTTATCTCGTCAGGCATAAATGACTGATTGAAAGAGGTCATTTCACTCGAATGTATAGTAGGCGAAACCGTGGAGAAGGAAGGGGCAATTTCAATTTCTAAATCTGCCATTGATGTCATATGATGCGGATGTAAACTCAATAGCCACTTCTTGATTATCAATATATCTTCAGTATTGTCATAAAATACTATGTAATTATTCTATTCTATCTCTGTGTAGCCGCCATACAACATGACTCAATCCTAATTAACGTCTCTTAAAGTGGGTACAAATTGACTGACGCGACTAAAAGGTGTCGATGTCATCAGTGTCTTAATTTCATAATGCTAGTCATTCACCCCATTATATTTAATTGGCTCATTCTTCGAGGCACCAACACGAAACGTCGTCAGTATCAATTTACAAGCAGAAAAATGTCACTAATTGGTAAACAAACCTTTGTAGCTATCAAATAAGTGAAAAGGAAAAAAATATGCTCGACATTGAAAAGAAAATCGAACTGCCAGAGGCAAGTGACGCTTGCAGCTTTCACAAAATGCTAATTGAAGGCAGCTGTGAGGACAAGAAGACTTGTCAGATGAATGGAATGAAAACAAGCTTTACTTGAGCTGTTTTTCTGAGTTTGGGTTTTTTTGTTGTTTCTTGGAATTATCCAGAATGGGAATTCATTCGTGAATATTCATTTCTTGGAACTCTGAATAATAACAGAGTCTGGTAGGTCGAATTGTGATACAGTGTGAGTTGCAAGGGGTTTCCATTGAAGAGGTTGAGAGCGAGGGTATTAAGTATGAAGCTATTAATGATATTTGTCATTGAAGTTTTGGATTCTTACGCAATTTCACCTTTCCGGTCAGGATACAATGTAATGAGGTGAGGTGTTATGAACCAAAGTTTAATTTTTTCGAAAAATAAAAATACAGGCCATTTCACAAAAAAAAATCCGAATATCTGCACGGTATTGAATATGGAATCGATTCCATCATTCAGGTTATTTCATCAGAATGGGACATTTTAGAGATATTCAAGAGTTCAAGTCATATTTTTTTCAAAACATTCACCCGCTGCACATGGAAATGATAGCAAATATAAGATTTTCCCAGGGAATGAAACTGTACCGTTTTCGAAATTTAGAATAAAAACTCGCAACAGTAGTAAGACACAAGTATTTTTTCTCAATTATATTGCTTGTATTATAGCATAAATATTGAAAAAAATTAGATTGAGTGTAATAATAATAATAATAATAATATTTATTCACCATTTCGGTACTCATGTACATATGGTAAGTCAATACAGGTACTACACAATATATATAAAATTGAGAACATAATTTGTCATATATAAAAAAAAACAAAAAAAACAACATTACAGCACATGATATAATAGTATCACAGTTAAATAAGTATCTTAAAATTAAGATTTTCATCGTAAATAATCCTGGACGCTATAAAAACAATTTTCAATTAAGAATCTTTTGGTGCTATTCTTAAATATTACATAAGATTCAGACTCCTTAATTGATTTAGGCAGTTTATTATAAAGTGTGACCGAATTATATAGTGGAGAATTTTTAAATTTTGTCGTTTTGTGAGAGGGTATTCTCAACATATCACCATGACGTGTACTATAATTATGAGTAGCCGCATTCACTTCAAACGATGCAAGATTGTTTCTTATATAGGTTACACATTTCAATATATATATGCATGGAACTGATAACAAGTTTTCCCTTATGAGTATGGGTTTGCAGCTATCACGATATTCCATATCAAAAATTAATCTTATGATACGCTTTTGGGCAACAAATATTCTATTAAAATCTCTACCGCATCCCCATGACATAATATTTAAAGAAATATGTGGATATGCCATTGAAAAGTAAATTGTTAACAGGCTTTGTGTATCTACGCACTGTTTCATCTGTTTTATTGCAAAAAATGCTGAGTTGAGTTTCTTGCAGACACCATCAATATGTAGATCCCAACTCAGAGATTCATCCAATATAGTTCCCAGAAATTTTACGTCATGTGACAGCATTATTTCATCAGTGAGGTCAATTTTCACTGGAATATTATTTTTCCTATTATAAAATTCCATTGAGACAGATTTAGATGTATTCAATATCAAATGATTGCGTTGGCACCATGAAGTGAATCTATCAATAACCTCTTTGACCCTTGTAAGTGTATCTTCTAGAGTGGCCCCAGTAATTGTCATTGTGGTATCATCTGCAAACATGGTTATATAACAATTATCAATATATTGCGGGAGATCATTAACAAAAATCACAAAGAGTAAGGGTCCCAATACTGATCCCTAGGGAACTCCTAGTGTTAGGTCATGTTCGTTGGACATGATATTGTTATATTTGACGCTCATTCGACGCCCACTCATATAGGATTTTAACCAAGACGTTACGTTATGCGGAAACCCAAGCCTAGTCAACTTCATATATAGAAAATCTGGTGAAATAGTGTCAAATGCCTTCGACAGATCAAAAAATATACTTATTACAAAATAATTTGCATCAATTTCAGAGTATATGTTATTGAGAAAGTTGTAGGTCGCTGTTTCTATAGAACGATTTTTTCGAAATCCATGTTGATTATTACATATCAAATCTCATGAATTACGTTTCTAGTACCAGTAATGGTATCGTTGTGTTGAAACGAATGGTCATCTGATCTTCATCAAATCAAGGTTAAGTGGAAGAAGATGACGATCAGAAATTTATCTTTTAGATAACGGAATTCGGTTTTAATTTTCAACAATATAACTTTTTTCATTTTCATGTAACGATATTACTATTGAGAAGAATTAAGACAGTAATTATTATTATCAAAATTTTATATCTCCTATAGTTGCACATTATCAACTGAATACTATAAAAGTTTGAATCCACATCAATACAATGCACATTTCATTATGAATAATACTCTTCATGAATATTTCAACAAATCAGAAGATGTCTTGTGATTTGATATTAGTTTTTTGGCTTTTTTCTTCTCCGATTATAAAATAGAAATAACAACTTCTATGAAAGAAGTAAAATCAGAAAAATTTTACAAACACTCTCTGATGATAGGTACATGTATATCATTCAAAGACATTTGGTTCATTCACAAAAAGGAAGGAAAAGTCCATCCAAAACAGCTGAAGTGATATATTACATCAAACAAAATATTAATCCCTGTTTACGTCACAAAATTTCACACTATAATTCGCTAAAGGTTACCCCTACAGGAAAAAAATTCCTAAAAATACTTGAGTTGCGATGGTAACGCGTAACAAAATAAGCATTCCATTGGTGTAACATTATCATTATTTTCGCTTTTTGACACATGCGTCTAAGTAGACGAATGACAATTCGCGAGTGCAGGTAACCAGCCTTTTCTTCTAGTTGCATACTGTACTTTTTCCTACCCCACCATGCGGTAATTTCTGCTGATATAGCACAAATTCCTTCCCTCATATTCAAGACACTGGAGGACAGCAAGTAGGTGAAATTATTGCTCGCTTTATGAATATAACTGATATATAACTAATGATTCTTGATCAGCTTCAGCAAGAAAGAGAACGTTCATTACTTGCAACTCTTACAGGCAATGTTGAAAACATTAGAAAAGCTGCACATAAATCAGGTGAACTACTAGCTACTAATATATTTTCTATGAAAAAATATTCAGCTGATTCCTTCACTTTTACAATTTTTCTATTTCTCATTTCTTCCTTCATAGTTTTACTAAAGAAAGCACTTAAATTCAGTGATTAAAACCCTAATCATATCATCATTATACTTGTCATAAAACTTAAAAGCAGACTCATATAATTGTTCATCAAACATTTTAACCAGATTATCTGATGTTAAAAAACTAAAGATATATGACATACTTTGAAATATTTCGTGTAATTAATTGTACAATCAAAATAGCTCCATCAACTCTCTGTGACTGACAGATAAACAAAGAAAAGACAGCCGCAGCTGTTAAGTTACACACACTCCTGATTTTCTACAATTTCAGGTATTTTTTTGTTTTGTTATTGAATGCCTTCTGTTGCGCCCCCTTCTGCATTGCGCCCCTTTGCGCCGCCAAGGTTGCCAAGGCGTTATTTACGCCACTGGAATGTAGTAATGAGATCAGATCTGTCACGGCAAACATATCCCATCTTTTAAAAAACAAAACCGGAAGCGGCTGCCATGAATTTAGAATACACGTGCATTCTAAAAGAGCCAGTACCTAACAGCTGTCAAATACTTTTAAAAAAGTAGGAGTAGAAAAAATATTTGACGTCACTTACCTACCTAGAAGAAGAATCAACTTTTTTTGTTGAAAAAGAGGGGTCGTGATGATCCATTTGATATGTTATTCAATTCCTTATTCAACACTGGTTATCTCTTGAAAATCGGACTAGCCATTCCTGAGTTATCAATAATCAAATTCATCTATTTTAACGATGGTTTTTCCTAGGCTCGGAGCTCGAATTTTGGAAGGTAGAAAGTTCAATTTACTCTAAAGCTGGCTATAATAATCATGGTGGTTGAGTAGAGGTTATTGAAACAAGTTGAATCGTTTTTTAAATAAATTTCCATTGTTATCCTGAAGATTATGTGAATTAATATAGAGCTTGTAAGTCAATAACAGCAAAAGCAAATTTCGAATATATATAAGCGTTGGATAGAAATTTTGAAGAAGTAGGAAACACAGTATCACAAGGACCTCTTTTCATCAGAAAACAAGTTGATAGCGCCCTCCTGACGGCGAGTAACGTAATACTGTAGATTTCTACATTAAAATAGTATTTGTTCCGTAGTTTTATGGATTAGTAACCCACCACAATCTGAAAAAATAAGAATTGATATTGGAATCTATACAAGTGTAGAAGGGCAGATTTTTAATCTACTCCGAAAAGTTGCTGCGTCTATTGAAAAACAGTTATATCTGGGTAGAACAAGTCCAACAAGTCATATTATTTTTTTATATACGAGGAATATATTATATACGAATAAGTTGCTGACTAATTGGACTTGTTCTTTCCAGAAAAAACTGTTTTTTGATGGATGCAGCAACTTTTCGGAGTAGATTAAAAATCTGCCCTTCTACACTTGTATAGATTCCAATATTCATTTCTATTTTTTCAGATTGTGGTGAGTTTGTAACGGAAATTCCGTTCCATTGTTCAAGTTTTTAAAATTCTGTATCGAGGCAATGCCGGAACAGTAGACACTTCCTATTCCAACTTCGAGTGTAGATCGCTTGCGCGAATATGAGATACGAATGATTTGCTTCGATTTTCGAGGGATCGGCAAGATTAGCGGCCCTTTTGCATTCGATCTTTCGACGAGTTGATAGGTTTTGGACTGGGTTGGAAGCAGTGATTATCTGGTAAAAGACCTATTTATCTCTCATTATTATTTGAATTGAACAGGAAAAGTGGATTGAATATCTTGCTAATTATTTAAATGATACCTTGTAATTTGCAGTGTACCGAATTGCATGGTTAATTTTTTTGAGGCAACAGGTGATTGAGGTTAAAACCTTATATTTCCATTTATTTAAATAATCTTCGCATAGAATTGGATTTCAGTGTAGATTCCAGATTCGGGATCTGTCCGTTCGAATATTGAGGAAAATATTTTTGGTAATAAGTAAAATATTGGTTCTTTTCAAATTTAATAACTGAAGCCATCTTATTTCATCTCATTTTTAAATTTCCTTCGGGGACAGGAACTTGATAATCGATATCGTGCGAACAGGAAATTTTGCCTTTTCATCTGTTTAAACAGTGTCTACTCTCTGTACCTTTTCCAGCAATCAAATAAATATTATTCCTGGGACCTGTGACTGACTGAGAGTATCCTGCCCATTTCTATCTTAATAATCATTACCAAGAACTTGTAGAGGAAACCGGAGTTGACTGCTAGCCACAGCCGGAGAAGGAACTATCAGAGGAATTCCTCAGGTGAGCATTTATTTTTTATATATTATGATCTACAATTTCTCTTTGGGAAATAAATGCGAATCTGAGAGAATTTGTTCTCTGTCTCACTCTGCTGTGCAGCGTTCGACCTCATGGACTCTACAATTATTTTTTTATTAAATATTCAATCACTAGCCTGTGCAATTTATATCTGAGGGTCTACCAGGTAGTTTCTCTCTCCTGCCATACCTGCAACTACAGCTCGTATTGAATGTAAAAGTACCTTTCTCTGAATTCATTAGTATCTGACATTTACTTGTTTAGGAGTTGTCCACCTAAACCTATCTTTCTTTGAATTCATTGATATCTGGCATATATAGCTAATACCTATCTTATATCTTTAATCTTATTAACATCTTAGTATCACATACCTTTCTGTCAGAAGGTTTGAGAGCATACGTGATAAAATTTGCATCTCTAGCGTCTATACGAATTTTTGACAATTTATCAGAGATCGATTCATTTTTTTTCCTTCACAATAGTTGCATATTGATATTGGATAGATTTTCAATGGAAAATTGATTTATTATCAGTCAATTATTTGCAGTAGTATTGAAAATAATTTTTTCTTGAGAATATACATTCTCTGGTTTAATTTTTTATTATTAAATTTCTATCAACCTTTACTTGGTTTTAAAAGTAAAATCGTGCTCATTAAGGTTCAGAATATACCCTAAGGTTCTAAGGATATCCTTCGTTCCCTGAAAATATTGTGTATATATCTATTCTGATTCATTCCGTTTGCTTCGCATGCCATTGAGGAAATCCAATACTGGGTCGAGGATTGGTAACAACAAAAGTATCCCGTTGTCCAGAGAAGATCAAAGAGGCTCAGTTGATAAGCACAAGCAATCGTCCTGCTTCGTAGAGACCAGTTAGCAGCTATTGGTCATCATCGTTGTCAAGCCAGGAACGACTCCAAGTGACTTTTATCAACGAGCCCATCAAATTCTAGCTCAACAGCGCTCTGTAAGGACCAGCTTCGTACAAACCAACCACCCAGGTATTAACCAGCCAGGACCACGTTCGGTTGAATCAGATTTAGAAAAAATTTGTAAATATTCTGAATTTTCATAGCCTTCAGCTTTCATTTATTAGCCTTCAGCTTTTGTTCAGTTATTAGCCTTCAGCTTTTGTTCATTTATTAGCCTTCAGCTTACCATTGTTTTTTTCTTTTATAATTAAAGTTGTTAATCTTTGCTGATTATTTGTTCTGTTTCCTCACCCAAGCTAGACAATTTTTTTGGTAGTAAATTCTTTGAATTTTTAATTATCCTAATTTTCATCATAATTTCATTGCTACCTGGCGCCCACTTTCTGAGCCAGTCAAGTCAACTATGAGATATTGGTAATAGTCAAATGTAATCTGCCTTCGACTGTTACCAATCATTTGTTGAACCTTACTCACACCCTCACCGTATCAAACTGAGCAGCCTATCAGCACCTAAGTGATAACTTCCATTATTTTAATATATACTCACATTTGCATTTTGAAATTTTGGAGGGTTGCACAATTGGCGCCCAACGTGGGGCCCGAACTGGACGTTGTCACCAGTCAGTATACCGAAAGTCCAGAACACAACCCAGCCGAATCCAAATCCAAAAAATCGAAGAAAAGGCAAAACAAACAGGACCACTAAAAACTTCCTTTTCAGAATGGCAAAAATGGTTATCTTTTGTAAAAGAATTTTTGCATCCTGTAAATATTAATCCTTTATTTGTTAAAAAACTTAACGATAATCGTCCTTATCTTAATGTTAACGTTTGTGGTCAGCAACTTCTTGCTCTTGCTGATACCGGTAGTACAGCTTCAATTTTAGGTTCTGCAGGTTTTAACCTTTTGCAGAAATTCAATATCCCAATTCAATATGAATCTATAGTCCATGTTACCACTGCAGATGGTAAGCCCCAAGATTTTCTTGGTTACGTTTTAGTCCCTGTTTCTCTCAATGGTGTTTCTAAAGAATTGAAAGTTTTAATAATTCCTTCAGTAACTCATACCCTTATCTTAGGTATGGATTTTTTCCAGCTTTTTAAAATTGAAGCAAATTTCAGTAACTTGTCCTATGTTGTACCGAACTCTATCTGCACCGTGAATACCATCCAACCATTCTCTGAACTGAATGGTTCCCAGAAAACAGAACTTCAGGAAGTTATTGAATGTTTTAAATCTATAGCTCCCAAGGATAGACTTGGCCGCACTCATCTATTGACACACCGCATAGATACTGGTGATGCAAAACCCATTGTTCAACGACAATATCCTTTGTCTCCTACCATGCAGGAACACTTGAACAAAGAAATTGATGAGATGCTGAAGCTCAAGGTCATTCAACCTTCTCAATCTCCCTGGTGTAGTCCCTTGTGGTTGGTCCCTAAACGTTCAGGAAGTTTCCGTGTGTGTTTCGATGGTAGGAAGTTGAATGAAGTCACGGTCAATGATAATTACCCTATGCCTCTTATTGATAGTATTCTGAATAAATTACGGGATGCTAGGTATCTGTCTTCAATTGATTTGACCAAGGCTTTCTTTCAAATTCCTCTAGAAGAATCTTCTAGACCAAAGACTGCTTTTGCTGTATATGGTAGAGGTCTCTTTGAATTCACAGTTTCTCCGTTCGGTTTGAGTAACAGCCCTAAACTGATGGCACGGTTAATGGATATCGTCATTGGACCTTCCTTAGCTCCATTTTGTTTTGTTTACCTGGACGACATTATTGTGGCCACCCCTACTTTTGAGCTTCATGTTAAAACCTTGAAAGAAGTATATCGAAGACTTAGGGATGCCAATCTTACTATTAATTTAGATAAGTGTGAGTTTTGTCGGCCTTCTCTTGTTTATCTTGGTTTTGTTGTGGATCAACAAGGCTTGAGAACAGATCCTGAAAAAGTTTCTGCTATTATCAACTATCCGACTCCTAAAAACACTACTGAAATTAAACGTTTGATTGGTCTTGTCAGTTGGTATCGTCGCTTTATTAAAGATTTTTCTTCTATCTGCTCCCCTATATCTGATCTTCTACACGGTCGAAAAAAGGGTCAATCAATAACTTGGACTCCTGAAGCAGAGGCTGCTTTCAATGAGATCAAATCTCGTCTCACTTCTGCTCCCGTGCTTGCTAGTCCTGATTTTACAAAACCATTTGTAATTCAGTGCGATGCATCCGACACAGGTGTAGGATGTATCCTGTACCAAGAATGTGACGGTGTTGAACATCCAGTGGCGTACGCAAGTAAAACTCTTACTGCTTGTCAACGAAAATATACAGTCACTGAAAAAGAACTGTTAGCTGTCATTTTTGGCATAGAGAAGTTCAGGAGCTATATCGAAGGAACCAGGTTCACCATCGAAACTGATCACGCTTCCCTTATTTATCTTCACAATTTATCTAACCCTTCTGGACGTTTGACTAGATGGGCGTTGAAACTGTCTCAATTCGATTTTACCATCAAACACCGTAAAGGTTCCTTAAATGTGGTGGCAGATGCCCTATCCCGTTCTGTTGCTGAAATTTCTGTTATCGACGTTTCTACCTTTCAGCCTGATGACTGGTATACTTCTTTGATTAAGAAAATCGAAGAAAATCCAGCAACTTATCCTTCTTTCCGTGTCGAAAATGGTATTATTTATAAACATATCTTTTCCCGCCACAATATAGTTAGTAATCTCACTGACTGGAAAATAGTGGTACCTACTGCCAATCGACAGGAAATTTTAAAATTCTACCATGATAAGGAAACTGCCGCTCATTTAGGAATATCTAAAACTCTTTCTCGTATCTTAGAACTGTACTACTGGCCTCATATAAGAAAAGATGTCTATAAGTATGTTAAGAAATGCCCTGTTTGTGCTGCCTGTAAAAGTTCAAATTTACCTCAAGCTGGTCATATGGGATCCTACAAAAATATCCATTTTCCTTTTCAATGTGTTTCCGCAGATTTATTAGGTCCTTATCCCAGGTCTAAAAATGGCAACCAATATGTTTTAGTTGTTGTAGATTGGTTTACCAAATATGTCTTGGTTCATCCCATGTCTAAAGCTACCTCTAAAGGTATAACTAAGTTCATTGAGAATAATGTTTTCCTTATTTTTGGAGTACCTCAAATATTTGTTGTTGACAATGGAAGTCAATTCATTAGTAAGGAATTTAAGAAATTAATGGAAGATTATAGGGTTCAGAAAATTTGGTATAATGCCAAATATCATCCACAAGTCAATTTTGCTGAAAGAGCCAATAAGGTAATAGTAACATCAATTCGCTGCTATGTCCATGAGAATCATCGAACTTGGGATTCTTCTATCTATAAAGTTGCTCAAGCTATTAGATTGGCAAAGCATGATGTAACTGAGTATTCTCCTGCTTTTTTGAATTTTGCTAGGAATGTTCCTGTTACAGGAGATTTTTATGGGAAAATTTCAGATAATGAAAATAACATTCCTACCGTTTCTGATAAATCTCAGCGTATTGATGATGTCCAAGAACTTCCGAAACTGTTTGTTGATGTTCGTAAGAAATTACATCAAGCCTATCTTAAGAATGCTCGTCAGTACAACTTGAGAAAACGAGAACTTAAATTTCATGTCGGTGACAGGCTTTGGAAGAAAAATGTAACTCTATCTTCAGCTCCGGATAATTATTCTGCTAAACTGGCTCCTAAATTCATACCTTGTATCGTTTCTAAAGTTATATCGAACCTAGTATATGAACTTAAAGACATGGATGGTAAAAACCTAGGTCGTTGGCATGTAAAGGACCTAAAACCTGCTTTTATTGATAACGATTCAGATTTAACGGAGGAAGAATATTTCAGTGCTGATTCTGATGGGTCAGATAACTGATTATCTGTTTCTTCTCTACTCTATCTTATCTTATAATTATCTTACCTATCTGACATATATCTCTCTATCTTTTCATTTTGGGCTCTGTGGAGGGGGCCTAAGAATAACTCCACCATGGCATTACCAGATGTCAAGTAAAAGTCTTGAAACTGGCCACTTACAGAAATAATGACATCTTCAGGTAGAGAATTTATATCGATGTACTTTGTTATGTTTACTTCATTGCCTAACGTGTACAGTAACTTATCTTATTCATTTCAAGTTCAATTAACTTATTTTACATATCTTATTTTGTCAAGGTCATACATTTGAGAGAATCATTAATGTTGAGGTAGAAAGTAACTGTTGATTATAATTATATTTCTTGAATTTATTTATCGTTGATAATTCCTTATGGAACCTTTGAAATTTCAGAAAATAATTCTTCAACTACTTTTGAAATGATGAATACTATTCTGTAATTTTTTCGTTCAAGTTTCTTGATTTCTTTCTTTGGAAAAACTCAGTAAGTAAATCTTTCGACATTTTTGGTTAAGATTCATCTCAATATTTTTATCTTCTCTCATTATCTCTTATCTTGTTATTGGACAGTTATTTATCTTTATTGTGAAGTACTGGACTTCTATACCGTAACGGTCTAATAATGGTTCAGTGGAATACTGGTTCCATTGGTATTACCTTTTTCATCAGTGAAATGCTGTTTTCATTGATACTATCTTAACGTGATTTCCTTGATGGAGTCTAGGAAAGGTCGATGACTTTGGACAAAATTTTTGTTTTTATACCTTGATACTTGTTACTGTACTATGTGGTTATCTGATGTCATTTATTTCTTGACGATTGGTCAATTTTAGAAAAACATCCAACAATTTTCTGTATCTTTTTATTTTGGCTCTGTGGACAGGGGCCTGAGAATTCTGCCACCATAGCATACACCAGATGGTAGGTAAGAGTCCTACGACTGGCCACTTTTGATATTACATAACATCTAGTAATTTATTTGCCATTGAAGATTGCCTCAGAATATTCAGATGATGTTAGTCATGCAGTAGCTATCTCACACTTTATCTTTCTTGGATCTGATATTCCATATCTTTGTGCCTAGGTGGCATGTTTTGACCAGTGGTGGTCGTATCTAGGAATTTTCAGTTCCGCTACCTGTGAGATAGTTGTACTCGTGCTTTCATTCTGAATGTACTTTGGTAGAGTCAATGGTGATTATTTACCTTTTTATTGAGAGAGAAAATCGACTGACTGTGTTTTATACGTTTCATCCGTTACCATCTTCACAGATATGTATCTAGTATCTATCTCCCTATGGAACCTGTTACATTTTTCTGATAGTCAACAGTAGTAGACAGTGACAAACCATTCAGTTGTGCATTTTGTGATTGGAGTGATGTTTTTGAACTTTATATCTTTCGATATCTCCTTAAGGAAAATCTGTTGTTCAAGAATCAGACCTCCATTTTCATTGAATCTAGCATTACAGGCGGTTGTCATTTTTGTCTATTCTGTGTTCGATGACTTTTCCAAAATTATGTAGCATTTATCTTATATCTTGATGAATTGATTTCTTGTAGATGGTTGAAAATAACTGTTTTCTCAAGCAAACCAGTCAAGTTGAGTCCTCTTGATACTTTTATTATATCTAAACATTTCTTATCTTTATCTTTCTTGTATCTTTATCGCTTCATCTATCTTTCTTGTATCTTTATCTCCTTATCTTTCGTCTCTATCTTAACTTTCTATCTTTTCTCTCTAGGGTATTTTTGGGGTTAATTGTTTTGTTGGTTATGGGATGGCAGCTCCCTTAATGCTGGACGATCTTGTGGTGGGTTCGGCTTGGCGAGTCGTTTTGGCTGTTAAGGTTCCATGCTAATTCATCTGGGGTATCGATGTGGTCATAACGCAAACCTTCCACGCTGTTGGGAGTTTGGTTTTGCCAACGTAGTCACCATATTCGATGTCTTAGTAGTCTTGGTTGGAATTCTGATAGCGGGTTCGATTCGATGGGTTGGGTCCACTCCACAAGGATCAGGTGTGAGTGAGTTGGATAGCAAACTTGGAGGTGGTTTCTATCTGGGTTTTAACCTCCCATTCATTTGTATTGAATGTTGTGTCTGCTAAGGTACCAAGACTTAAGGCGGTTTGGTGTCATGCATTTCAATGCCTTCCCCATTTTTTTTTGTCTGTAGGAGACCTGGTGTGATGGGCGCGAGCATAGTTCAGTCCGGCAGCTTGACTTGTCGAGCAGAGTCCATGGAAGGGTGAACTTGGGGGGTGTCGTGTGCGCTAGCGTGGAGGCCTAGGCCGGTCAGCGTGTGAAGCTCGCCTAAGAGCGGTCGTGCGGCACTACTGGGGGATCCTGAGCTCCATGGATTCGTCGCGACTGAGGACTTGTTCGCTGCATCAGACTCAGGAGGATCTCCGAATTTTTTTTGTATGGGCTTTGTGGTTTAGCCACTTTCAGCTTGGTAGAGCTACATCTTACCCCAATTGAAGTGGACAATTGGCTATCTCTGTCTTATATACTTTTTTATCTTAACTTCATTTCCTTTTTTGTTTCCACACGTGAATTCTTGTGGGGTTTCTGTTAATGTTGTTGTGGTTGGGGTGGTGCTTCAACATTGAACTCGGGGACGAGTGGTATCAGATGTTTCGATGGCGCAGCATTTTCATCTAGCAGCGAAAAGATCATCTGATCTGAGTTCGGTGTTGGATGATCACTCTCAGCTTCCGCTTCAGGGACAGAAAGCCTGCAACAACTCACAGGCACCAGTTTAACAAAGTTATGTTGACTGTTTTATAGATTGAAAATTTTTCGTATGGTACTACAAATGCAATTATTCATTTATCCACTATGAGTTCACTCCCTGTCAATTTACTGGTTTAGTACTCGTATGCTCGTAAATAAAAAATTTGTAAACTCCTAGAGTTTTCAAATTTTTTCACCGGGAAGAGGTGGTGTGTAACGGAAATTCCGTTCCATTGTTCAAGTTTTTAAAATTCTGTATCGAGGCAATGCCGGAACAGTAGACACTTCCTATTCCAACCTCGAGTGTAGATCGCTTGCGCGAATATGAGATACGAATGATTTGCTTCGATTTTCGAGGGATCGGCAAGATTAGCGGCCCTTTTGCATTCGATCTTTCGACGAGTTGATAGGTTTTGGACTGGGTTGGAAGCAGTGATTATCTGGTAAAAGACCTATTTATCTCTCATTATTATTTGAATTGAACAGGAAAAGTGGATTGAATATCTTGCTAATTATTTAAATGATACCTTGTAATTTGCAGTGTACCGAATTGCATGGTTAATTTTTTTGAGGCAACAGGTGATTGAGGTTAAAACCTTATATTTCCATTTATTTAAATAATCTTCGCATAGAATTGGATTTCAGTGTAGATTCCAGATTCGGGATCTGTCCGTTCGAATATTGAGGAAAATATTTTTGGTAATAAGTAAAATATTGGTTCTTTTCAAATTTAATAACTGAAGCCATCTTATTTCATCTCATTTTTAAATTTCCTTCGGGGACAGGAACTTGATAATCGATATCGTGCGAACAGGAAATTTTGCCTTTTCATCTGTTTAAACAGTGTCTACTCTCTGTACCTTTTCCAGCAATCAAATAAATATTATTCCTGGGACCTGTGACTGACTGAGAGTATCCTGCCCATTTCTATCTTAATAATCATTACCAAGAACTTGTAGAGGAAACCGGAGTTGACTGCTAGCCACAGCCGGAGAAGGAACTATCAGAGGAATTCCTCAGGTGAGCATTTATTTTTTATATATTATGATCTACAATTTCTCTTTGGGAAATAAATGCGAATCTGAGAGAATTTGTTCTCTGTCTCACTCTGCTGTGCAGCGTTCGACCTCATGGACTCTACAATTATTTTTTTATTAAATATTCAATCACTAGCCTGTGCAATTTATATCTGAGGGTCTACCAGGTAGTTTCTCTCTCCTGCCATACCTGCAACTACAGCTCGTATTGAATGTAAAAGTACCTTTCTCTGAATTCATTAGTATCTGACATTTACTTGTTTAGGAGTTGTCCACCTAAACCTATCTTTCTTTGAATTCATTGATATCTGGCATATATAGCTAATACCTATCTTATATCTTTAATCTTATTAACATCTTAGTATCACATACCTTTCTGTCAGAAGGTTTGAGAGCATACGTGATAAAATTTGCATCTCTAGCGTCTATACGAATTTTTGACAATTTATCAGAGATCGATTCATTTTTTTTCCTTCACAATAGTTGCATATTGATATTGGATAGATTTTCAATGGAAAATTGATTTATTATCAGTCAATTATTTGCAGTAGTATTGAAAATAATTTTTTCTTGAGAATATACATTCTCTGGTTTAATTTTTTATTATTAAATTTCTATCAACCTTTACTTGGTTTTAAAAGTAAAATCGTGCTCATTAAGGTTCAGAATATACCCTAAGGTTCTAAGGATATCCTTCGTTCCCTGAAAATATTGTGTATATATCTATTCTGATTCATTCCGTTTGCTTCGCATGCCATTGAGGAAATCCAATACTGGGTCGAGGATTGGTAACAACAAAAGTATCCCGTTGTCCAGAGAAGATCAAAGAGGCTCAGTTGATAAGCACAAGCAATCGTCCTGCTTCGTAGAGACCAGTTAGCAGCTATTGGTCATCATCGTTGTCAAGCCAGGAACGACTCCAAGTGACTTTTATCAACGAGCCCATCAAATTCAAGCTCAACAGCGCTCTGTAAGGACCAGCTTCGTACAAACCAACCACCCAGGTATTAACCAGCCAGGACCACGTTCGGTTGAATCAGATTTAGAAAAAATTTGTAAATATTCTGAATTTTCATAGCCTTCAGCTTTTGTTCAGTTATTAGCCTTCAGCTTTTGTTCATTTATTAGCCTTCAGCTTACCATTGTTTTTTTCTTTTATAATTAAAGTTGTTAATCTTTGCTGATTATTTGTTCTGTTTCCTCACCCAAGCTAGACAATTTTTTTGGTAGTAAATTCTTTGAATTTTTAATTATCCTAATTTTCATCATAATTTCATTGCTACCTGGCGCCCACTTTCTGAGCCAGTCAAGTCAACTATGAGATATTGGTAATAGTCAAATGTAATCTGCCTTCGACTGTTACCAATCATTTGTTGAACCTTACTCACACCCTCACCGTATCAAACTGAGCAGCCTATCAGCACCTAAGTGATAACTTCCATTATTTTAATATATACTCACATTTGCATTTTGAAATTTTGGAGGGTTGCACCCAGAAAACTAGTGAACAAATATTGATCCACCACAATATAATGACGTTCAAACAGTAAAATAGTATATTATGCAACGATCATGTAGTGGTGGTTATTAATACACGAGCATTAACAGGAATAGAAAACGAGCAGAAGATGAATTTCATATGGTTTATGTAAGTGTATTACTAACCATTACTTGGGAGTTGCATACGATAAATAATGAAGAACTATAAGTGTTATATTTGTATTGAACACAATAATAGTAATTAATCGTATTCCTTTGAGAAACTGTGCGAAATTGTAATCTAAAAAATATAACAATAAGAAATAAAGAGACGAAAAAAGAGAAAAAAAAAAAAAGGGGGATGTTCGAGACTGTTTTCGAATCTGCACGAGCCATGGGAGCCGTTTCTTGAGGGCAAGGAGAGGGGGAGGCGCCCCCCCCTTAAATTTTGATTTTTCAGTCCATATGCAGCGTAAGACACAATATCGACATAATTTCTCAATTTTTTACAAACCACACTCGTTAGTATTGTTCAAAAGTATTTTCATTCCAATTTAGTGCATTACTTTCATTTTTTTTTATTTGCACCCCCTACCATCTTTTATAACGACGCCCATGCACACGAGCTACCTTACTGAGGTTTATCAAAAATAAAGAGATACCGTTGATATACTTTTTTGTACACTTTCTTAGATTTTTGGGGTGAAATATTCTGTACTGCATTTTCTACTACCTCCGATATGTGAGGAGGATTCAATGGTTATTCTCCTATATCGCTGATATCAGACATTTTCATATATGGGTTTCTATCGTTTGAAAATCTGTATCATAATGGATCTCAATATGAATCGGATTATGGGCAAATAAGTGTATTATCATAGTACGGTCGTAAATAAAGTTTCAAAATTAATGTGTTTTCTCGTAAACATTTTCCAACCTTGATATGAGTTGACTTTTCACAGCCATACGGTATGGATAATCTACCTGCGCAAGTCCGAGGAGATTTTTCATTTGGTCATCGAAATCAAAAGACAAAAGAAATCATTTCAAAGAAGCGATCAGACCTTGAATACGGTCAGTTTTTGAAAAAAATAATAATAATATCAATGGGATTACTTCTCCTCACCTACCACCCCTCAAAGAGTCGTAGAAAAACGAACACGTGAAAAAAACACTAGCCCTTGTCTGAGGAGATTTTTTATCGATTCTCCAGACCAAAGAAATCCACTCCGAAGAAGCAATCAGACCATGAGTAAATTCCATATTATCGAGAATGGGAGGCAAGTAATTGGTTGACGTGTGAAGTAGTTGTCGCAGTTTGACTTTTCCAATTCTCTGTCAAATGAACCGTATCCAATTTTCCGAAGCCGTTCTCTGAAAAGTTGGGCTCATTACGTTGATGGAAACTGTCGCTCACCTCCTCTTTCTCTCTCTCCCTCTCTCTTGTTTCACATTTTCCACCGTATAAATTACATTCTCGATGAAGTAGACAGTCAACATATGGATGGCGGTGGAAATAATTTCATTTTACGGCGGAAAAACTCGTTATGAAAAATCTGCTGAAAGGGATGTTTAATTGGGTTGAATTCGTCTGGCTGGATCCGCACGGTTCCCGTATGAATTCAATAACTGCGCTGTTTCTGAGCGGGCGGATATTATTTCTTGAGGCGAGGCAAATTATCCGGTAATCATTTTTCAGGGAGGGGGAGGAGCTCATTCAAAATCATTCGGAAATGTCATCATTCCTTTCCTACTTCCAGGTTGAAAAGTTACCCTAATTTTTCACTCAGGAGTAGAATTCGGCATAAAACGCATAACTTCTTTTTCTTTCATTCAAAACGCCGTAATCTCACTTCCAAACAGACAGAAGAAATATACAGGGTGTAACTGAATGAGTGTAAAACATTTAAGGAGGTGATTCCTCATCGAAAAAAAAATAAGATCTTTCATATAAAGAAACTTCATTGGAGCATCCCTTGTTACAGCCCCTTAAAGGAGGTACATAATATTTAACGTAACAAATTAAAGAACAGGACAACAACACACAATTAGTATTAATTCAATTTCGAAAATTCACACTCTGAAAAAATAGGACTGAAACTGACAGCGTCATACCAATTATGGTATATATTTTTTCTATACAAGTTCACACGAAGGGGGTACAAAGAACATCGTGAGAGGAGAAACGAATTCTTATCTACTTCAGATGTTAAGTCAGGTTTGGCCTTTGTGATAGAGATGGGTCTCTAAGCTCACAAGACTTTCACCAGAAATGGGAACACCCTTTTTGATAGAATCCAGAGGTTCCAGATTTGAATATCAGATTTGATGCCAAACTCCATACATGAGAACTGTATCCTAGAACAAGTCGGACATTTTCCGTATAGATCATCGGAAGCGGATCCAATGAGTACTTTTCTTCAAATGTCTAAAAGTTGTGACGTTTTGTATCAGACAATCCAGATAGGTATAAAATAAATTGATATCGCGGCATCTAACCCCAAAAAACTTTCGTTTAATTTTTTCAAAATACTCCGTGATGTCATGGTGAAACTGGTGCGCCCTAAGTGTTTTTCTATCCATCATTAAGCATTTAAATGGAAGATGAAGATACACGAATTTTACACTGGATTTGCCGATGAAATGTCATAGAACCAGTAAGAACAAAAACTAATCGGTTTGTTTATTGTTCGCCACCCAGACATCACGTGATCTGCAATGCCCAACTGAATATTTGGGTTAACGTTCCTTTTCTACGTTCTACTTAAGATGCCTGGGAAACCCTGGTGTATCTACTTATACCTGAATAATTTTAGGATAAACTCGGCGAAAACCGATTGCCTGATTTTTGAGATCATAAAAACTCCAGATAGCTATTGTAGATGGCGATCAGTCATATACCATATGAAGCTTGATTTTCACTAGAGAGAAATGTGCAACCGAATATTCTACTACTGTTTATTATTTGCCTACTGAGATTTTGACAGCCCTGACAGCCAATCAAATGCTTTTCAGAAAACGTGGATGTAACGTGGAAACCTACCGTTAACATCCTGTCAATCCTGTCACTGTCACCTGCTACCTCTAGAAGTTTTTAGTGTTTTTATATAACTTTGTATGACTAGACTTTGATTCCGAGAAAATATACTTTGCGTATTCACCTGAGAATTTACGACAAAGTTGTCTTCTGTTAAAAAAACATGCTAGTGTATTGAAAGTGATAGACTGTCTTGGAATTGGGGATACACATCAGTTATGCAACGGTTCAAAATACTCATCACATCGATATTTCCTTTATTTAAACAACACTTTGTTTTCAATCTCTCATTGATAAGAGCTATAAATATTTCCTCCTAGATATAAAACTTTCGCTCAAGCTGAAACGAATAAAATGAGCTACGATGCTACATTCATGTTTTATTTTAGGGCGATTTGTTTTGTACATACCTTAGGTACTGAATGAAGACGAATATCTGGATCACCAGATTTTGATTGTCCACACAAAATATAAAATCTTCTACACATCGTGAAAGAGTACTTGTGATAACTTCAAAACTCATTCTACTTATATAGACTTTCAAACACTGTTGAAATAATTTCAGATAGTTTTCATTGACAACAATGAACCTCAAAGTTACGTCAATCTGACAAAACCGACATTTGGCAGATTTTTGAAAATGGTCATATAACGCCCCATATACAAAAATTAGAAAGCTTTCGTAATCGTCGATTGTTTTTCACCAAGAAATTCTAAACAATATCGAATCACTAGATACACCAGGGTTTCCTAGGCATCTTAGTTCTACTATTTCTGACGCCGGTGATAACTTCTTCTGTCCAGATAAAAAATTGTCAATTTCCAAGTTTGACATACAAAAGATGCATTTTCGATATTCTAGGACCGGCCTAGATACTCGTTGAAAAAGATTTGTTTGTTTAAAAAACTGATAAGAGATGGAGTTCAGTAATTGATTTCAACTGAGCATTGAATCGAAACTTTGTGACTGATAAGTCTAGGTAGGTTGATATTCCAGCAGGAATCCGTAGTCCAAAGTACGAGAGACTTACAGTTCTACTACATTTCAGTAGAATGTGAACATCGAAAATCCTCTTCAACGCCAATTTTCTATCGCCCCTTTTATTGCCATTTTTACTAGCAGCTTAATTAATAGCCTGCAGCAATTTCAGCAATTTGATGGCTCTTCACTGTCTCGCATATGAATCCAGATTATTAATTGCACACTGTAACTTTAACAGAAAAATGAAAAACCATGCAGATCGTTGTTGCAATAAAATCATTCCGCTCATGAAATTTGAATTGAACAAGAGGGTAACGAATTGGTATGATAAAAGAGGAAAGTTTTGCTTTACGTGCTTTCATATATGTGGGACGAGAACTATCAATTAGGCCATGTACCAATGACTCGTAGAAAAAAATTCTGAACCAAATCCGTTTCGGAATTAACAAATTCTTCTTCTTTCTTAAATATTCGTTATTGACAGTTTGTGAAAATTCTGATATTTAACATGAAATTTCATCTTTCACGAGGATTAGCTGAATGCGATTCATATTGTGAACTGTTATGAGTGCAAATTTCTTCAGGCAGCATCATAAAAGCAGATTCCTTTCATTATCGCTTCCTGCCATTGCTCTCTCTTGTCATAATTCCATTTTACTGTGTGATACTGTGCTCTGATGATTCAATATCACATATCTGTCTGTTCCTGATGTACGTTCTGTGTTCACTCTTCCGTACTTCCAAAGGTATTGACGTTTCACCGATATATGTTTGACCGCACGAACAAGGAATGTCATAAATAAAATTTTTGTGTTTTCTGTTGTGTTATTTGGTTTAGTATGTGTCAATATTGAACGTTGAATATATATTGTTTTGAATGTTGTTCTAACACTATACTTGTTGTTTGATGGCACTTCACTGTCTCGCATATGAATCCAGATTATTAATTGCACGCTGTAACCTTAACAGAAAAATGAAAAACCATGCAGATCGTTGCTGTAATGAGTGTAATGAAATCATTCCGCTCATGAAATTTGAATTCAACAAGAGGATAACGAATTAGTATGGTGAAAGAGAAAAGTTTTGCTGTTCCGTGCTTTCACATATGTGGGACGAGAACTATCAGCTAGGCCATATACCAATGACTTGTAGAAAAAATTTCTGAACGAAATCCGTTTCGGAATTAACAAATTCTTCATCTTAAAAATTCGTTATTGACAGTTTGTGAAAAATCTGAAATTTGACATAACATTTCATCGTTCACGAGGAGTAACTGAATGCAATTTATATCGTGAACTGTTATAAAGCAGATTCCTTTCATTATCGGTTCCTGCCATTGCTCTCTCTTGCCATAATTTTAGTGTCATTCCATTTAACTGTGTGATACTGTGCTCTGATAATTCAAGATCACATATCTGTCTTTTCCTGATGTACGTTCTGTGTTCACTCTTTCGAACTTCCAAAGGAATTGACGTTTGACCGATATTTTTTTGACCGTACGAACAAGGAATGTAATAAATACAATTTTTTGTGTTTTCTGTTGAGTTATTTGGTTTTGTATGTGTCAGTATTGAACGTTGAGTATACAGTGCGTTTCAGATGAAAGTATCCACCTTTAATAACTTTTGTAATACTGGTATGTAGGAAAAATTTAAAAACACGTCAATTTATTGAATTCATTTTTGGAAGTACAATAAATAGCATAGTACCTACAAGTATTATACATTTTTGAAATCAACTCAAAGAGGAGTATCCAAATTTTACATAAAAACTATGAGAAGTAATTTTAAAAAACAAGGGATGATGCTAGGGGTGAGGGGGTGGCTTTTCCAGTAAGTTCAAATAAGCCATAATGCTTGCCCCTTTCAACATAAATTGACGTGTTCTTGGATTTTTCCTACATACCAGTATTACAAAAGTTATTAAAGGTGGATACTTTTATCTGAAAAGCACTGTATGTTGTTTTGAATGTTGATCTAACATTATACTTGTTGCCAATCCATTTCATCTTTTCGAACAATCCAGAGACATGAGGTATAATGTTCATTATTACAGGTTGTATATTTTATGTAGGTTGTATGTCTTCATTTTAGAGAGTGTTTGGACTATTTTCAATTTCTGTCGATGTTTTTTCTATAAAATTATCGGGATATCCGTTTTCTTTCGGTACTGATTTCATGAAGTTGATCTCTTCATCAATTTTTTCCAATGAATTGCTCAGAAATTTTTGTTCTACCATGAAAACATTCGACTGAACCTTTTTTACACGTGTGTGATGGTTTGAATTATGGTGGAATATCTTTGCTTTCGATGTACACTTGTGTCTACATGACGTGTCGATTTCTTTATCTCAAAATCTACACACGAAATTTCATTGTTATTTTCCGATTCTAATGTGAACTCCATTGTTGGATCTTGTTTGTTGATATGTTCAAAAAAAACTTCGAGTTTATCTTGACCATGACTCCATATATAGCAAAAATATCATAATAATAATATCATTTATTGCCCAACAGGAAACACCCACTCACAGGACATAATTAAATACATCAGTACTGATTAGTAGTAGATACAATAACAAATTAACAAATCATGTTCAACCTTAACGTGATATATGTATAGAACATCCTAATAATGTTATATAACTTTGAATGTAAAACAAAATAAAGAAAATGTTAGTACAACTATTCACGGTGATACTCTGTATAAAAGTGTTGATAACAACCGTCTCTCTTACAACACAAAATAGAAAATAAACAAAAATAACTAAAAATGATTTGATATCACTTTAACATTTCCATTGCAAATTTTTTTATATGATTCGCCGAGCAAGTATTAATATCGCAAAAGTGGCATATTGAGTTGTAGTTTTCACACATATATTTAATTGGAGAATGCAATATTAGGTTTGTTCGTGCTGCAGAGCAGTAAAATGTAAGATTCAGCCGTGACTGAGCTCTTGGTACTCTAAAGTTCAGTTCTGACAGGAGCAAACTGCAGTCTGCTTGGCTATGCATTAGTTTATGCAGGAAGGTTATTGAAGCACATCTTCTCCTTTTCTCTAAAGAAATTAATTGAAAGTGATTAAGAAGGTTATTGTGGTCAGAACCTCTAGCTGGATAAATTCCAATGTTTTTGAAGTACAAGAATTTCAAGAATTTTCTTTGAACTTTTTCAATTGAGTACTGATGACAGTAATTGTAGGGACTCCAAATGATTGAGCAGTATTCAAGCTTTGATCTAACATATGAGTAGTATAATATCTTCAAGGCGTTTATGTTTGTAAAGTTTCGACAATTTCTTATGATAAATCCTAACATTTTATTAGCTTCGGAAACTTTTTTGTTTATGTGATTATGTGAATGCCATTTTAGAGTCAAAAAATACGCCTAAATCATCGACATATCTCCACCATACCTTTGAACCCATAGTCATCTCAAATTCTTGTTGATGAAAATCATTCTAGAATTCAAAATGTTTTTTCTGTACATACTTTTTTACATATGATAGGATTTGTATATATGATTTCAATATTAATTCATATTTTTTCATTTTGCGGTAGGTTATAAACCCAAAAAACACGAAGAATGGATATATTTACCACAAAATAAAATCTTTCAAACAGTAATTGTTTCAAAGTTTCTGGAAAAACAAGAATTGAAATATGCCCCCATACTTAAATAATCATATTGTTTATTTTACATAAGAACTTGAATTTTTACTATACTCTTCCACTTATCACTTGTATTGATGAAATTTGTAACAAACTGATCTGATCATATAATGAAAATGAGGTCCTCCAATTTTCTCAAATAGAGTAAATTTTTCAACTGAGAAAATAGAAGAAACACGCATATATTTTTGTATGAAAATATACATACTAACACAGCAGTGTGACCAACTAAAAGCTGCTAAAATGAAATTCCACGCTCGCTGGAGTAACATAAAATCATTCTATCTATAAAAAAACGTGAACTTGAATGCATTTGTATGAAAACCAGAAGTTTTCACGAGGCTGACTGCCTCTACATAATTCATGAGAATGTTTAACGCCGTGCTTTAAGACAAGCGAATCCTAAAATATTTTCACCGAAATTGTGTTATTTCAGTATTGACGCTTTCCAGTGAAGAGATTATGGAAATTTTCTGCTGGCGAAAGAATGAGTCCCCATAGAACTCTTTTGAGTAAATAAATTTGAGATTCTCCGTTTCTATGAATATGTAAGAAGCCTTAACGGTTGGAAAACGTCGATTATATTTTTATGGCATGCCCTAGAGGTGTTTTAATTAAAGTTTTGACGCTGTGGCTGTTATGCTGATTTTTTTCTAAAGGAATAAATCTTCACTATGGTTTGCTTTCAGTGGGGCACTTCTCAAAATCATCTGGTCTTTCTGGTCGATATATTTAGTTTTCTCAGGCTCCAATTGTTCGAAGCGCTCTGCTTTGTTGGTGCGGCAATAGATGTTACTTTCAGGTATGAGGGGGTAAGTTTGAAATGGGATTTTACGTTAACCAGCTCACGTCTCCCAAAAAACATCAATGTTACCTTTCATCGTATGATTCTTATCAAGGAAAGGAGTAAAAGCCTGTTAATCTTCACCGTGATGGGATGATTCTGCTTTGAGAGGCATTGTACAGCAAAAAACAAGTTGTGGTCCAGTTTTTTTTTGGCCCTTTAATAGGAGTTTTTGATCCATCGATGTAGTTGTGAAAAAAAATGTATAGAATGCAAAAACCATTGACCGCTATTTCTCGACTGGGAAGTTTTTGCAAGAACCTTTCCAAAACCTGGAACTGGAAGTGGCCAGAATAGCCCGTTGTCAGTTTTATTATATTCCTTCCCAGCGTCACATACCTTCTCTCGAGTTTGGAGCGGGCGGCTTCTTTTGTGACTTAGTTATACCTAATCAAAATCTATATTAAACAAATGATTTACAGTTGCCTCTCAGAGTTCAATGTTTCTGCTTGAGGGTACACCGCATGACCTATTTAGGAGCTATTTATTGAATAGGAAACAAAAAACAAAAATTGGGGATATTCTGAGCGAAGAACAAACCATATCGTGCGGAGTACCGCAAGGAACGGTATTAGGACCAATATTATTCAATATTTACTTGAATAATCTCTTCTCGTAATATTCATCATACAGGGCGTAGCTGGCCCATCAACTGACCCGCAAATCAAAAAGAAGCAACAGCGATTCGTCGAGTGACTCATGCTGTTCCATTTGTGGTAATACGACGAAAAATCAAAATAAAAAAAAGTCATCTTTTAACTGAAATTTCAGCAGCTTTGCTGTTCTTCAATACTTCGCGTCGAAAATACTATGAAATTTTCACAAAAATTTGTTATACGAAACACCGGAAGATTTGTTTGCAGAAACTTCCATTATCATACATCGTGTTACAGAAATTACGTTTCATTACCAAAATCTTCTAGTAAAGAAAGAGGTCGACCAACAACAAACATCTCAAAAACAGTTACTGGCTGCTTTTGACGAATTAATGGCGGATATAAAAGACGGTGTTTCGACGACCGCTTTTGGAATTGACATACTTGGCTCAACGCATGACTGTACTCGCTGAAGTAGAGGATGTAGTTCTAATCGTGATCTCAAAAAGATGCTGATCAATAATTTTGGTGACAAGGTTTTATTCTTATATCTTACTGAGAGGAAGCAATCTTCTTTGGTTTTCATGGCAGGAAGTTCATTAAGGAAATGGCTGAACGTGTACGTCGGCTAGACTGTAGCAGAATCGTCATGTGTGCTAAAGAATTATGGAAGGAACTATCCACTACTGAACTTATACCAAAGGACAAGTTGTGTGATGAAATTCTTATAGAAGATGCCGCGAAGAAATGTACATTCACGCCGAAATGAAAGACTTTTATACAAGCCTCATTTAGCAGTCAAAATCTAAAACTGTCAGGCAATACACTTCATGAAGCATTAGCGGTGTTTAGTAATATATATCAGTGTAACGAACAGAATATGACACCGCAATATACAGCTCTAACGGAGCAGCTATCAGTCCGACCTAACAAAGGTTAAAATATTCTACACTGGGTATAATGCTAATAATAATGATAGAAATCTCAAATGGAACCATCACGTTGATTATTTAGTGAAGAAGTTAAGTGTTCTTGGGGGTTGAATAAATCATTTAAAAAAAGAACACCTCACACACTGCTAAACCGAAACTAACTGAAACGGACTACAAATATTTATATCAAGTCGTTCAACCAAAATCCCAGCTGGCTGCAAAGTTTTTTTTTCTTGTTTGAAAAATAAACTGCAGCTCGTTCGATTCCTCTGCAAGTATTCTCCAACTTTTCAAAAATCAATGCTGAAACAGAACTTTTCATTACCGGTGGTATGAGACTTTAAAACCTATTACCTTGGAGCTCCAAGGTAATAGGTCTTCTGAATTGCTAGACTTGAGTCCAATCACCTAGAGCAGATTGAAGGATTTTGCATATTTTTGTTGCTGTTCGTGGGGATCGACAAGTTTTTAAATTGTGCGATTTCGATTTTTTGTCTCACATCCACTTTGGCTGCTTCGAATAGTAGTTGTTGGGGTTTGGTTTGGGTCGGCAAAAACTCTTGCTGGGTTCTTCATGTTCTGAAATTATTAGAACTTTGTGTTTGTTTAACATTGCCTAAGGGCTGCAATACCGAACTTACTCGGTTATGAAAGACGAGATGGAAAGTTGTACCCGGTGCAGATGGCAAAACCACCTATGCCAATTCTTTGATCAGGCTTTGCAAATATAATGCTGAATGTCTGACAATGTTTTGCACTTGTAGAAAAAGGATGCATACTATATATAAATTCAAGAGGATAGCAGGCATTCTCAATAAAAAACAAAGAATAATGCTATGCAAGAGCCTGGTGGAGTCTCATCTCAACTATGGCATCATTGGCTGGGGTGGAATTTGTAAAACCTACCTGCGTTCCCTTGAAGTCATACAGAAACGGTTTCTCAGATGCACCCCAGAAAAAGAATACGACTTTTCTAGCAGTCTTCTCTATTTGAAATCTGAAGTTTTTGACATAAGACAATTATATTTCATAAATGTAACCACAGTTCAATATAGAAACAAAAATGAATTGGTCAAATCAAAGCATACTTATAATAGACGGCATAAACAAGGAATAGTGATACCAGTAATGCATAAATCAGTAGGTCAAAGAAACTACCATTACTTAGGACCTAAACTATTCAGCTCTCTGCCAGGAGAACTGAAAAATGAGTCAAATTTTAAAAAATTCAAAAGCAAATTGAAAACTCATGTGAAAAGCCTACCCCGTGCTGAAATAAATGAAAAGATCGAAAATTAAATACTACAGTATCTACTGTTATATTTGTCCCTTCAAATGTTTACGAAACTGTCACTGTTTAACTCTGATCGTTGTCTTACTCTTCAATATATAGCTCTTACCGTAGCATACTATCTATCACATTGAATTAAATTCCTATACTTTCAGACCACACTTCAATCATTCAAAATAACTACTTTTTATTGTTTTATATATTAAATTATACCCAAGTCTTCACCTGTGTGTGTATATATATGTGTGCATATGTGTGTGTATGTATGCACCTTAAATAGGTATTTTATATGTTAATCATTTTATTTATATGATATTTGAATTGTGTACTTTTATTGTAAACCTATTTTCATTATACTTAGTTCCTTACATACAAGCAGTTCACCACTGCTTCGTAAGATGTACTCAGTTTATTCACTATAAGGTCACTAACTACCTAACCTTACATTCCCCTTGTATTGCCAAGGAATTGTATTATGATGAATAAACATTTTATTATCATTATTATTATTATTATTATTATTATTATTATTATTATTATTATTATTATTATTGTATAGCGAAACACGTGTCGCGGTTCAGTGAACCCTAACATGTGAAAATGACACAGGAAACTGTATATTATTTGTTCAATCTTTCCAATGAAAATCGTACTGATTACTGTTTCAGTATTTCTTCCATAGAATTTATGATATTCTCAATACAGTTCTTTAGTTTTACACATTTTCATACTGAATTGGGCTGAAGGTATTGGGGATCAACATAATTTCGAACTTGTGTATGAAAACACATACAGAATGAGCAGAATTTAAAAAAGAGGTATTCCTACGATTTGGTAATGATTCAGTATTTCGAGAGTTCTGGAGAAATATATTCGTTATTTTGAAATTTCAGACAATCAGGAAAACACCTTCTTAGTTATTTGCATCGATATCCTGAAAATCCACAGTTTTTTTCCTACTCATTATTCGAACAGATAATCGAGAGATGAAAAAAGAGATAAGATATCTGTTCATGAAATTGATGTATTTCAAACCCTGGTCAACTTGCAACCATGTGAGTGTCGCCATCTCTTTTTCGATAGCCAGAACAAAACTACACCGATCCGAATTGATATCATCATCAGTTTATCGTTGGAAGGAATATAATACTTCTAGCTGCCACGAGAGGATTCAGCGGCAGAAAATAGTTTTTTATACATAGTGAATGTTGTATATGGTTATTCTTAGCCCACTTTCAGATCATAACGTGTCCAATCATTCACTCAAAATAGGAATAGGTCGGTATCAACTTTTTATGCAACCAGACGCGAAGCAAGCATACCACATCCGCAACAGAGGCCGCAAAATGATATTTTCGCACAAGTAATGTACACTATTTTTCTTACGACTACCTATGTTATGTAAATATCATCCTATCCGGTACCACTGTGGGTTTTTCTAGATTTCCCTACAGATCAAATAGCGAATATGTTACTGCAAAAATCAGTGAAACCCACACAAAGCTCTGCCATCTGGGTGCTTTCGTAACAATGTTTAACAAAAGTGAAATATAAATGAGAATGAAATGAAATAAAGTGCCTGGTAGTTGTGAGATATGATTGGGGTTTAAAATGCATCAAAAGCAACATATCATTCTCAATCTTAAACTAGGCGAATGACATTCACGAAGAATGTCAAGTAATCAGTTGGCGAAACTCAGTCGGAAAACACAATTGGTTGAAATTCGCTTTGCAACAAATATCCATTATATAATATTTTTTTCAATTGTGAAGTAAATGATATACACATCTTGGCAGAACTAACATTTTTCAAAACAATTTTTTTTTCTCGATGCATGTACCTATGAAAAAAGTGGGTTTACATCCCGAAAGGAAATATATCAGTAACAGACCGATTTTGTTCCATTAGACAGCAATATATGGGGCATCAATTTTTTTGCACTATTATTTTAGTATATTTGTCCATTTTTTGCGGCGTTATGTTACTGGTGGTTATTTTTCAATTCATTCAAGTTGTTTTCTTTAATTTGAGTTAATGTTATATATTTCTTCCTCTTCATTTCAACGCCCCTATCTATATTTATCCAATTTCATTAGATCACAATAGCTACGAGTTGAAATTGAATTTGAATTTTTGAATTTTGTAAGCCTCAAAAAAGCCTCCTTCGGTTAGGAATTTCAAAGTTCAGCTGTTCTGTTGAAACAAGATCCTTGAGCAAGAGAGGTTCGACAGGTCTCCAAGCTCACAAGGGGTGGGAATTCCGGACTCGTCGGTTCATTCGTGTTGATACTGCCAACTGTGGAACGATTGATAACAATTCGGAAGAGCACCGACCGTGAAAATATCTATAGAAGAGACAAGTCTCTGACCCTTCCACGGTGTTCCAATGAAGAATCACTAATAAGACGGATTGCCTTTCTCTGAATAGACTCAAGAAGTTCCAATGAATGTTTTGGTGCCGAGCTCCACACATGGAACTATATTCTAAGACAGGCAGTATTTGTGACTCGTAGATCATTAGAAGCTGACAAGAAGTGAAGTATTTCTTCTCACGAAATAAAAATACAAGCTTCTGAGTTGCACCTTTAGCAATTGAAATAAAATGAAATTATTGCATTAAAAAAAAGGTATGCCAATTCTTTCCAAATCTTTTAATCCTGAATTCATTTCAATCGTCCTTAAATTTCTATGACATCTTACTATTCATAACTCTCTTCGAATTCACTAAGAAAACAATATGAAACGATAACATTCAACAAAATTCATTTTGATCCCTTCCGAATCGTTTCGAATTTTCCGTACTGTTGACTTTTCTTGATGCATGTTCCATGGAAATAGTGGGATTATATTCCAAAACAAAATATATCAGTGCCAGACCGAGTTTCATGGGTGAGCTACTGCAATGTTTACTCTGTCACAGCTGAATAAAGCGTATGAAATGATCTGACGTGTGTCGTGAAAACCGTTTCCATTTCCAGCTGAAATTGAATTTCGCATGCAGAAGTTATTTATGTCGTAATGAGGCGTGGAAAAGAATTCTCGGGAGTGACGCTAGGCTGCCATGGAAATGTGCGAATTTCTGGATGCTGTCGTATTCTTTAGGGAAGTGGATGAAAATTTATGAAATTTCAACGTTTATTGGAGTTGTATGATGATTGTTGATTAACATCATTCGAAACGTCGAAATTTTGACGACGAATCGTTTGTACTTGTCTTGTAGGAAGGTAGGTACTGGTCTCGACAGTAAAGAATCATTGTTGGTTTCAACCATTTATTTGGTTATCATGGTTCGTTGTTGTATTTTGTTCTCTTTCGAAAAATTGTTTCAGATCACGGCAACATTCGAAATCCTGTCTCTGAAGAAATCAGTTACATCGATAGACTCTTATTAATATAACAACACTGAAAGTTCTTCCCAGAAACATTTCGTGCGGAGAAATACTTCACTTCTCGTCAGCTTTTAATGATCTACAAGGCTCATATACGACCTGTCATGGAATAGAGTTCTCGTGTGTGGAGTTCGGCACTATTGAGGCTTCTCGATTCTATTCAGAGAAAGGCAATTCGTCTTGTTGGTGATTCTTCGCTCACAGACTCGCTCACTTCATTGGAACATCGTAGAAGGGTCGGAGACCTGTCTCTTTTCTAGAGATACTTTCACGGTCGATACTCTTCCAAATTGTTATCAATCGTTCCCCCTTGGCAATATCTACACGGATGACTCGACGAGTACAGAATTCCCACTCCTTTGTTGTGAATTTGCAAACCTGTCGAACCAATCTTGCTCAGGGATCGTTTTTCAATAGAACAGCTGAGCTTTGGAACTCCTCGCCAAAAGAGGTTTTTTCTGAGGCTTACAAACTTCAGATATTCGAAGTGAATGTTAATTCGTATCTCCTGCCTCTTGATACACGAGGTGTTCTTTGAACATTACAGGGCTTTCCTTTCGTGTGAATGTGCATATAAAAAAATATCCCTGCAGACGAAAATGATAAATCCGTGAGCAATGGAGATATATAAACATAAGAAAAACTTCAACAGGAAGGAAGAGGGACTGACCCTAAACAAAATTTGGCATCCCGTTCTGAAGACATTGACGATAAAGCCAGACAGAAGTACAGAATCCGACGTACGACAGAACAGGGTACGACCACAAGATATAAACAAGCAGGTACCTCAAGGTTTGGCATTAGTCATAATAGATCACAGGAAAGAGTTCAACTAAGACCACGCCGCTGAAGATGGCTGCCACCGATACATCCGAAAACTCCGGAACTCAAAATTCCAGGACACTGCCTTCAAGCCCGAAGAACTTGCGATGTATTAACACCGGCTGTGAAAGCCTACAGTCTTTCAATGATCAATCTGTCTTGTTTCTTGAGTACTTCTTCGATATTCAATGAATTAATGGAAATATGATGGTAATATTTTATGAATAGCTTCGAAGATGAAGATCATTACTGATATCTATAACCAGTGTAAATTTTCAAGCATAACTGATACACTGCTATAGAGAATACATTTCAAACTCAATCGCAGGCTTCGAATTTGCAACTCCTCCAATGTTTATATTTGATTTGTTTCAAATAATATAATAAGCTGCGATAATCAAAATTATGTTGAATAATAGAAATGTAGATTATTATCTTCATAGAAGTTGACAAGTACGAAAAAATTCTAGTGGAAATATATTGAAATGTATTTATACAACAATCGAATATGAATGAGGAAATCATGACTTACCGAAAACTTGAAGGTCTGCTAGCAGATAAATCACAAAGAGAACGTTGATTTCCATATTCAGAAGAAGGTCTATCTGAACATCAGAATGCAATATGATTCATACCGAATATGTCAGATCGAAGCAGCTTGGGAATGGAAATATTCTCTGAAGAACCTGAAATAAAAGATATATACATGTATATAAAGTGAATATAGCGGATATACGTATCTTCGGTCTAAAAGGTGAACCTGTAAGGTTCATTCGATCAATTTCACAGTTTATTTCAATAAACTTACTCAAAATGTTCAGGTATATCACCATAAATTTGAATAACTTCATTTTTGAGTTTAAAGAAAATGAAAAGACGATAAGATTGGAACCTTTAGTGTAGAAGTGCAACTTTTGAATAAATCAATTACCCTAACACCAACGGATATCTTTCGCTCTCGACTGTTTTTTATTGTTATTAGTTTCTCAACAATAAAATGAAAAGCAGCTTGAAAGAGATAGACCTTATTTCACCATTCATACGATCATGCGAATCCCAAATCAGTCTCAGATTGCTTTCAATAATTATTATACTATCATCGTCCAAAGCAAGCTTGATGGCACACTGGACTGGAACATTGAGCACAGATGAGATACGAAATTGTACAAAAACAACTGAGATTCTTCGCTAATCATTTGACTTTCTTCTCTTATTGAAGTTTTCTTTTATTTTAATATGGATTCTTTGGAATATGAAAAGGCTCCCTAACTCAAAAATATGATTTTTCCATTAATTTGGTGATATAAAATTATGGGTGGTTCTTTGTTTCCTTTCAGTTGATTGGTTGAATGTACTTTGGGAATAGGCTTTCATCCGACGATGTCATATATGACATGGCTCACACAAAAAAAAAACAGATATTGAATCACCTGTATCAACAAAACTCTTCGACAAAAAAAATCTTTTCATTTGTGGCTCACCCATCGCGGTTTGCTGTGAAGGTTCGAATACATCCATTCATCTTCAACCCAACTTGACTTAACCTTGATGGTAAGAACATGAAAACGATAGTTTCACAACCAAAACTAGGAAGAAACTTTCCATTATATGAATCTGGAACTGGAGAAAAAAAACAGACAATTGTAGTTCCAAAACACGCCTAAAGAAGCTATTTTTCTACGACTGTTACGAGAACAGAAAACTAGTTCTCTTTCAGAGAATGTTCTGATGGCTTACTTTGGAAATATATCAAATTAATTTGAATCTTCCACTTTATGGGCACACTATAGTATATTGAAAACGAAGCTTAGTATCAATGATGGCGTGTATATTAGTAAATATTTCAAATTGAGAGCATTTCTAGAGCGGAAATCAGATGGATAGAAAGCCAAAAAATCTAAAGTTTCTACAACGAAGGAGATTGATACGTTCATCAAAGAAGCCCCAGACAAAGAATACCTTATATTAAAAGTAGGTTCCACAATAATTAGTTGATTAATTATAATTTGTTTATATTTTCTAATTGCAGGTTGTACTTATCAAGGGAATTATAGGTGCTTGTAGAAGAGATGAGATGTAAAAAATGAAAATTCACGATTTTGAAGATTTAGGTGCCGCAGTTTTGGTCCACATTCCGAACACTACAACAAAAACTCCTAAATTTACTGTAACGGGAGAGAGAATTTGCTAACATTGTGAAAGAATATCGGAACCTGCGACCAACTAATGTCAATGATGCTTATTTTTTTCTAAAAATATCAGAAAGGAAAATGCGCTGTCCAGGAAATTGGAATAAATATAATAGGAAATATGGGAAAAAAACTGATTCATACTCGAAACTTCCGGATTCTGAGTTATACACCGGCCATTCTTTCCACCGATCTTCAGCTACAATATTGATAGATAGTGGCGAGGAGATAACGACATTAAAACGGCATGCTGGCTGGCGCTCAATAACAGTAGCTGAGGGTTACATCGAAGAGTCCCTGACTAGTCGAAATAAAATAGCCAATAAAATATTAGGGTCGATCAATAAGTTGTCAGATCTTTCATCGACATCAGACACGGAAAATGTCGACAACGTCAACTTTTCCCTAACAAAAAACAGGTTCTAGTTCCCCAAAATTTGTTTTCAATAATTGTACCAATGTAACATTGAATATTGTTAATAAAAATTGAGAAGATTTTTTTTGCGATTGTCGTAGTAGGTGCTCAACACATTCAACTAGTACTTTAATTCCGTCAGTTAATGAAAGAACATATCTCATGTTGTTGTTTTTTCACTTACACTGTATATTATAACAGTCGTAGAAAAAGTATAGTGTAAAACTCGCACTGCAGTGCATGGCATCACGTCGCATCGCATTGCAATGACGTATACCACTGCTGATATATCTACAGTGCCTTCGGGCCAGAGAATGGTACTTGTCATTTATGTGATCCGAACAAGTCTCCAAAACTCCAAGAGAATGTGTACACAGGGTAGAAGATACACAAGTGGCTTTACAGCAGTACAAATAAATCGACAAATACCATTATAAGGAATAAAAACCACCCCCATAAAAAATTGCATGATGCTATCACTACTACAAAAATCCCTATGTATAGTGGTTTTCACAATAAATGGTATTGACTGAAGGATTATAATAAAACCAATTAGACCCTTAAGTTGTAAAATCCGAGATGCACATCATAAATGTAAAAGGACCGGATTCCGGTAATTTTGTTTCTCAGAGAGGGATTATAGAGTGTGGAGATTCAAAACTTCATGGCTGTAAATGACATATATTTTGAAGGAAAATTATACAAAAAAAGAACTTTTACAAGTGCTGCAGTCATTTTCTTTTTAAAAAAACGTATGTTTGTGATACAATTGCAGAAGAATTGGGACATACAGTATTACGACTACCTCCCTACTACTGCGTGTTCAATCCCATAGAGCTTATGTGGCACCAACTTAAATCGAGCGTGCGCGGAAAAAATACTTTTCCGACTTTAAGTGGTAGTGTGGTAGAATTAATTAGGAACTGTGTGAATGACATTCCTACCGAGAGTCGGAAAAGTTCTGTTAGTCATGTCATAAATGTTGAAAACTCGTACCTTTCTTTAAAATCAATTGTGCCAATTATAATCAATTTAGATGAGGATAGCGATAGCGACTTTTGAACTAAATATAGAATAGAATTGTAACATTTGAATAAATTACTTGTTTATCTCCTACATTATGCAAAATTCAATTTTCTTAAGTTCGACCCTGTAGCACATTTGCATCTTTTACCAGATGATTTTCTACACAATGGGATTAAATCGGGTAGTTTATTGCAGTTAATAAGCCAATACCATTTACTGTGAAAAATACTATATCTGAACGAATATAAATCTCCGATGAACACTATACCCTTGAAACCACTCTTCGGCGTTTTTCATTACTCCATCACAAATACCAAATGTCTGGTGTCGTGTTCTGTAAAGAAAATTAATTATCTTGTTCTCGTATCACACGGGAACATCAAATGAATATCTGGTCGTATTACGTCTTCGGATGTAAGATATATACGATTGAAAACGTGACTGATGTTATCAAATTATTTTGAGGAAAACGTATCGAATTGAAATAACATTCCGTCTTAGGGCCAGTTTTATAGGTTCAGTTTAAACTGGAGTTCAACCTGAAGATTAAACTTCAGTTATCCATTAATTAAAACTTAGTTTAAACCTCGCACAGCAGTTGAGTGTTTTATAGGTTCCGATTATAGTTGACAGTTCCTAGGAAAATAATGATTAGTGAGTTGATAGAATTGGCACTATGGTCTCATGACTGTCATGTTTATTTGCCGTATATTTTTAAATTTCGTTATATTTTCCAGTCTACTTGAAAGGCAATTTGTTTTTTCTAACGTGCAGTGATATTTTTAACATGTCGAAAGACAAGAGAGCCGAAAATTTCACAGAAGATGAAACGACTCTTCTGATTGGGTTGGTGAAAAAATGTAAGAATATTTTAGAATGTAAGAAAAGTGATGTCATGTGTAGATGGGGATGAGGATAAAAATCCTGATCTACCTGGTTCACCTGTCAAAGAAATTCAGAGTGAGATCTTGTTCAAACCCTTGAAGAAATTATGTTTTACGAAAATTTAAACTTCTATGAGTAATTGCTTTCCATTTCAGTTCCACAAAACGGATTTTAAAAAAATAAAAGAACTAACAACGGATTGTAGAATTGAAATAAATTCGTTGTCAGAAGCTAAACAACAATTAATTGGTTTGCACCAAATTATACTCAAAGAAGAAATGGAGTGGAAAAAAGAGAAGTACGAAACAAGAATCCAGATTATGGAAGAAGAACATCAATTAAATATTGAAAAACAGAAGTGTGAATTATCACTTTTGAGGAAAAAACTTGATAGAGACTAATTATTGAAGTTCTAGTGAGCAATGGATTAGAAATATTTTCTATATTTCCTTCATTGAAGAAATATTTATAATGCTTTTCGATTTGTCAAAGGCATTTGACACGGTGTCATCCGAATTTCTGAATAATAAGTTGAAAATGCTCGCTTTTCCAAATAATCTACTGACATGGTTGAAATCATATATGTATGGACGTAGTATGACTGTGAGAAATAACGTGTTTACTTCAAGTGAGCGTGATGTTAAATTAGGAGTACCGCAAGGGTCGGTATTAGGACCCCTACTATTCGTGCTATTTGTCAACGACTTGCCTGAACACGTAACTGACTGTCATATCACCATGTTTGCTGATGACACAACAATTACAGTTGCTAGTCCTGATTCAGATGTATTATTAATAAATGTCGGCAGAATTATTGATTCGTTCACGTCATGGTGCGATAGAAATCAACTCATTTTAAATACAACGAAGTCAGTTTCAATGAAATTCTATAATAGGAAGGATAATATCCCAGGTGAAATAAAAGCTATTGATGAAATAGTTTTGTCGCAAGATGTAAAATTCTTGGGAACATTTCTAGATGAGAGGTTAGACTGGGATTTACACATCAGTCATGTATGCAAGAAACTAAATTCAGCATTCTATGCAATAAAGCAGATGAAAACATGTGTAGCCAAAGAGAGTTTATTGGACATTTATTATGCAATGGTATACTCACACATTTCTTTCAACATAATGTCATGGGGATGTGGTAAAGATTTTGGTAGAGTGTTTATAGCGCAGAAACGTATCGTGAGATTAATATTTGATATGGACTATCGTGATAGTTGCAAACCGATATTTAGTAGAGAGAAATTGTTAACTGCTCCATCCATCTATAATATTTTGAAATGTTTGAAATACATTAGATGCAACTTGGAATCCTTCGATACCAATGCTTCTTCGCATGCTTATAACACTCGACATGGTGGTCACCTGAAAGTAACAAAACACAAAACCACGAAATTCCAAAATTCCCCTCTCTACAGGGCATTGAGTTTCTACAACAAACTGCCAACGGCAATTAAAAATTATGAATGCGACAGAATATTTTTTAACAAAATAAAATGTTTGCTGACTGAGAAAAGTTACTATTCTTATCAAGAATATGTGGATGATCCATTATTGTGAATTATTTTACTTTTAATATGTTACTTGTAGTGTGCTGTCATCTTATGTGCTTTGTTATAAAACTTCAATTCGATGTTTTTATTTATATATTGTAGTGGTTCATTTGTACTCATGTTATGATTTTATTTATACTGTTTATCGTTTCACTTTTAATTATGTTTCTTATGTGTGCTGCCGTCATATATTTTTTCATTTTATTTATACATAAGATCGTTTTATATATATATACAATAAGGTTTTATTGTATCATGTGATTTATGTATTGTATGACTTACCATATGTACACACTGTACCTAAAATGGCTGATAAATTGATTTGATTTGATTTGATTCGATTCGATTCGATTCGATTCGATTCGATTCGATTCGATTCGATTCGATTTGATTTGATTTGTTCCTATTTCCCAAGAGTTGAGAGTGTTGATAGTATCGTTAGTGTAAGTTTGTATTGATTCATTTCAGAGTATTATTTGATGTAAAGATACCGTCTATTTGCAAAAATGTGTTCATATATTTAATTTAGGCTCAATATTATTGGTACTGGGGTGTTATCCGGGTTTGTTCTCGGTAAACAAACCCGGATAACACCCCAGTACCAGCTACCTCCGGCCGTGAAAGTTTACGTTCCTCAATATTATTGATTGTTTTCAAAGACGTTTATTTCCAAAGTATTTATTGCAGAAGAAATTTTTGTATTTAGGCATTAAAAAATGTTCCAAATAAAACGTGTAATGAATTCTGTATCATCCCAAAGAACAACATGATCGAATCTCTCCCTGACTACTCGGGGCCTTCTTGCAATTTAGACGACATTTATGATGGCTTATTCATCATCCGACAGAAGTTCTTCGAAATCATCAATGAAGATGAAAATCACAATATAGTTCAAACACCAACGCACTGACAAAAGTTTGATTATTTCAAATTTCCACCAATTTTTACGTTAATTTTATTCTATCATACTTATCTTAGTTCTACAAACATATTTCTTCGGCTGATACGCATGTCCAACCCCGATCTGAAGTTTAACTTCTGCTCAATCCACCGATCACGTTAACGACCAGTCGCCAGAGTTTAATCTAAAGATTTTATTTCATTGGAACTTATAAAACGCACAAATCTGTCAAATCCGCAGTTTAACTTCGATCTCAGTTCAAACCGAACCTATAAAACTGGCCCTTAGTCGGGTTCTTTGGATTGAAGTGTTTGAAAAGAAACTGAAATTGATAGAGAGTCAGTGTTCAAACTAGTTATAAATTCAGAATTATTCGGGTATTTTTTAGTTGTGTCAGTACTATAAACTGAACTTTCATGTAACCAACATCCGTGGAAATAGTAGTTTCTGAGACCATTGCAGATTATCTACAAATAGTTGATGAAACCGATAGAGAAATGCTGAAGCAAAAAAGGAAAACCAGAGAAATCCTGAGAAATTGAAGTGGAAAAGAAATCCATCATTTTTATTGATACGATATGACAGTTCTCTGATAGATGCTCAGTGCGTTGTCTTCAATAAAAATCTCACATTTATCTATATCTTCAACATGCCAAACGTAAAACTTCAGAAACATCGTTGAAATTATAAGTTGAGAGTGAAATGATCAGAGTTTTATTTGTTTTTCGGATTATGGAACACTATAAAACTGATCGGATGAACTACACATATTTGAAGACTAAGGAAATAGAAAATCCTTCTAGAATGTCAGAGTTACATTACTAATAGTATAATACCAAGAATGGTATGACTGTTTTGTAAATAAATGAGATGTTGCGATACAATTATTATACTGAATAAATTTTGATACTTATCGTACAGTTCATTATTGGAATTGAGATATTGACCGAAATTAATATAAAAAAAGGAAATATCATTTATTAACTTTTTTTCCCAAGCCTAATATGAATTATTCTCACTTTGCAATATTTGATTCGTTGTTTCAAAATGTGTCAGTCTTCAAATAAGCTCTCCTTCAGCACAATTTTTTAAGGCAATACAATACTAAAATAGACATTTTGGCAACGCCGCTTATGTGCGTATTCTGGGTTGCAATCTGAGTATCTGAGGTCTGTTGTTGCCATAGGTAGAGACCCATATAAAGCAGCTTCTGTGTTTAAGAGATATCGGATTATGCTTGCAGAATCGATGAAATCTGCAGTGTTATAGAAGCGTTTTTAACTAGACGAGGTCACAGATTGTGTGGCGAAGTTTTGAACATATCAGAAGTTATTGTTGTGTTGATAGCACTGCTATATAGCGGGCGCAATCAAATTATTATTATTATTTTTAGACACTTATGAAGTACTTTTTTATTGATGTACCCATTG